>CM043880.1:22260584-22834953 GCA_024034495.1 Camelina laxa | reverse complement strand
TTTATATACATGACATATGTAACGAGATAACTAATAAATTTCGCATTTAGGTAATTATATTATATGTATTAAAATATTTTCCATATCTTAATTATTTGTTAAATATCTTTAGAATAATTTTATGTATCTACTAATCATTATTATTATTAATTTTTGTGTTTTGTTGTTGATATAGATCATCAGGGATCTTGGGAGATTTAAAACATGAGATTGTTAAACTATTAAAAAAAATGCTTGATAGTCATAATCCACATGTTAAGGCGTTTAGATCGGCACGTGAAAGATTTAATATGGAAGAAGGTAGCGAAGGTCTGCGATTAATCTTACCTTCAGAAAGAACTACTGATGCAAGAACTCATAATCTTCCTACCAGTAAAGAGGTAGCTGCTTTAATACCCGGAGATTTTACGGCTGGTGTGAATAAACGTGACATTGTTATAGAAAGTCGTTCGGGTAATTTACAGAGAATAAGTGAGCTTCATCCCGCATACTTGCCTTTACAGTACCCATTGTTGTTCCCTTATGGTGAAGATGGTTTCAGATTAGGTATCGATATAGGTTTCATGGATACCCGTGGACGTAAAAGGAAAACCGTTACCATGAGGAATTTTATGCGTATAGAATATTTGAAAGATATGAAGAGTCTTCGACTATTGTTATGGCAGGCAAATTATTCCAGCAGTTTTTAGTCGATGCATTCACTACCATCGAATCGAACAGGTTGAACTACATATGGATGAACCAAAGCAAACTCCGAACTGAAAGAGTCGATAAATAATTGAAGCTGCTGAAAAAGGACATGAAGACCTTGCACAACATGGAAAAAGAATATTTATTCCGTCATCGTTTACGGGTGGAAAAAGATATATGATGCAACATTATCTCGACGCCATGGCTACTTGCAAGTATTTTGGATTTCCTGATCTTTTCATAACTTTTACGTGCAACCCAAGGTGGCCTGAAATTGATCGTTATCTAGCAAGGCATCGTCTTAGTAAAGAAGATAGACCTGATATATGTAGCCGAGTTTTCAAGATGAAACTTGATAGATTAATGGACCAAGTGAGAAAGGAAAAAACTTTTGGTATCGTAAATTCTGTATGTATTTAATAAGTTTTAATTATTATTATTTATATTAGTCTTTGGAAAAAAATAACTTATTAATGTTTTTAAAAAATATTTATTTGTTTTAAAAATTTTCAGCGATGTATACAATAGAATTCCAGAAGAAGGGTCTGCCTCATGCGCACATGATTCTGTTTTTACACCCAGACAATAAGATGCGTACATCAGACGATATTGATAAATACATAAGCGCTGAAATTCCTGATAAAGAGGTGGATAAGTATTTGTACGAAGTTGTTTCTGATGTGATGATCCATGGTCCGTGTGGTCATATGAACAGAGATAGTGTCTGCATGAATAATGGGCAATGCACTAAATTCTTCCCAAAACCATTAATGGATAATACTGTTGTCGGATGCTGGCTATCCAATATATAGACGACGAAACGATGGGAGAATCGTGGAGAAAAGAGGATTTCAATACGATAATAGTTACGTTATTCCCTATAATCGTGATTTATCACTCCGTTTTCGTGCTCATATAAATGTTGAGTGGTGCAACCAGACACGTTCAGTTAAATATTTGTTCAAGTACATCACTAAAGGTCCGGACTATGTTAGAGCCAAAGTAGGAGAAGAAGATCAGGAAAATGAAATTAAAAAGTTTTCAATTGCAGGTAACAACTTAATAGGATTGTCAAATATTTTCATATTAAATTATACGTGACAAATTTAATCCAATATTTTTTTAGGTATGTATCTGCATGTGAGGCTTCTTGGCGAATTTTAGCTTTCCCGATTTGTTATCGTACTACAGCCGTAGAAAAACTTCCGTTTCATCTTCCAGGACAAGAATTGGCTATTTACAATCAGGATGATCCAATAGAAGATGTATTGCACCGTACAACAAATAGAACTTCTAAATTTTTGGGCTGGATGGAATGCAACAAGATTTATCCCCAGGCCAGAGAACTTACGTATGCTGAATTTCCATCTAAATTTGTGTGGATTAAGAGAGAAAAACTTTGGAAGCCAAGGTCAGAGAAACGGAAAAGTTTTTGCAATAGGCAGAATTACGTATGTACCGCCTTCTGTAGAGACAAGCCTATTACTTGCGAGTACTGCTTAATAAAATTCCAGGACCAACAAGTTTTGACTATTTAAAAACAGTCAATGGTGTACTTTATAGTGATTTCCAAGAAGCTTGCTATGCTTTGGGATTATTGGATGATGATAAGGAGTACATTGCAGCTATAAACGAAGCAGGTGAATGGTGTTTTGGGGAATTTTTAAGAAAGTTATTTGCGATCCTACTGCATACAAAGAGTTTAACTGTTCCTCTTGAAGTTTGGAATAAAACGAAAGACATCTTGTGTGAGGATATTTTGTTTAAAGAAAGGAGAAACAGGAACGATCCAGGTATTTCAAAAACTTATTTTCTTTCATCAAAATATTCCGTTTTCGAAGGAAAAAAATATATATTTATATATAATAAAATGTTTAAAATTTTCTGTGTAGGTCTAATGTTGTCACGGACTCAGATAGAAAATATATGTTTAACTGAAATAGAACTCATGTTACGATCGAATGGGACATCTCTTACGGCCTTCGAGAAATGCCTAGACCAGATGATAGTATAATGAACACAGGAGAAAATAGGCTTATCGCAGATGAGAGAATATATAAGCCTCAAAAACAACAGGAATTGTACAATAAGTTGTTACCTATGCTAACTGATGAGCAGAGGCGTGTTTATGAAGAAATTATTCACTCTGTGAATCACAATAAAGGTGGTATGTTTTTTGTCCATGGTTTCGGTGGTACTGGAAAACGTTTATGTGGACTATTCTTGGTGCTGATATAAGGTCTAAAGGTAATATTGTTCTTAATGTTGCTTCGAGTGGTATAGCTGCTTTGCTTTTGGAAGGTGGTAGAACGGCTCATTCAAGATTTGGTATTCCAATCAATCTTAATGAATATTCTGTTTGTTTGATAGATGCCGAATCTGATCTTGCTGATTTAATTAGAGAAGCAAAGCTCATAATATGGGACGAGGCTCCAATGATGAACAAGCTTTGTTATGAGACTTTAGATAGGAGTTTGCGAGATATCATGAAGTGTGACCAGATTTTTGGAGGTAAAGTTGTTGTGTTAGGAGGTGATTTTAGACAGATTTTACCAGTTATTACGGAAGGTGGAAGGGTAGCCACAGTTTTAGCATCTATCAACTCATCTGTTCTTTGGAATAGTTGTAAAGTTCTTAAACTTACCGAAAATTTGAGACTTCGCAAAGCACGTAATAGTATGGATGCGGGTGCTCTAGCTACTTTTTCTAAGTGGCTTCTTGATATCGGGGATGGCAAAATTAACGAGTCAGATAGTGGGGATGTGGAGATAGAAATTCCGGATGATTTATTAATTAATACAAGTGGAAATCCTATTGAAGCAATAGTTAAAGAGATCTACGGAGAACAATTTACAAGGAGGACCGACCCAAAATTCTTTAGTGAAAGAGCTATACTAAGTCCAAGAAATGACGATGTTGATAAGATAAATCAGTTTATGCTTACTAAGCTTCCAGGTATGAAAATTAAAAAGGATATAGAAATTTAATTTTTTGAAAATTTTCTAATATTCAAAACATATATGAAATTTAATTTGTTTATTTTGCAGGTGAGGAGAGACGATATCTTAGCTCTGATAGTATTGAAACGTCTGATACGAGTGGACTTGATGATATGATCTACACTCAGGAATTCCTAAACAGTATTCAAGTTTCTGGACTGCCAAGCCATGTTTTGACTTTGAGAATAGGAGCACCTGTCATGTTGTTAAGGAATATAGATCCTAAGGGAGGTTTATGTAACGGTACGAGGCTGATTATTACTCAGATGGCCAATCATGTAATCGAAGCAAGAATCGTGACAGGAAAAAGGTTGGAGATAAGGTACTTATCCCTAGGATGTATGTTAGTCCACCTGATGCAAAGTTTCCCTTTCGTATGAGACGACGACAGTTTCCTATTACCGTGGCGTTTGCAATTACTATAAACAAGAGTCAGGGTCAGACGCTAGAACATGTTGGATTGTTTCTTCCGAAGCCGGTTTTCACACATGGACAGCTTTATGTTGCATTCTCTCGAGTGACAACCAGAAAAGGATTGAAGGTGTTAATTACGGATAAAGATGGAAAATGCCAGAATAAAACACTTAATGTTGTTTTCAAAGAGGTTTTTGAGACTGTTTAATTATTATGTTTGTAATTGAACATTGTTTTGGATTTTTAGATTAAATTTTATTTTCCATAATTAGTTAAACAAATTTTAATGAACTTTGGAATACAATGTTACTCATAATATTCATTACAATTATTTGTAAATATAATTAAATTGTGGTATTTTGCTATGTAATTAGAATAGAAAATATAATTACGTAATGGTAAAAATTATTGTTTAAGGTATGATAAAGTCTTAATTTTAACAATTAAATCTCAAACACATTTAAATTAGAATCTTGCAAAATATATCTATTAAAAACGAAATCTGTCTTTCATTTTGTTATCATAATTTAAATAATAATATATAATAGTGAAAAAAAAAGTTGTAACGCTAAACGTTAATACGCAACGTTTAATCGTGACTCTTTGATTTCTTACAGATCCGAAATCCCCTTTTCGTCTCCGACAAAGAGAGAAAACAGAAAAACCCTAATTCGATAGAATCATGAATATCGATTATATTTCTGATCTTCATCGGGGAAGAACCAACTGGTGTATCCAAGCCAAGGTCTTGAATTCTTGGTATGTCTACGAATTCTTCAGCAAACGAGTTCTTCTACTTGTGGATGAAAGGGTTAGAGAATTTCCCAAATGATAATTTCTACTGATATTTGATATTTTTAAAGTCTTATATATTAGATTACTAACACAATTTATCAATTTTTGAAGGGTGACACAATTGAGGTGGCCTTTGTTCCAACAACACTAAAAAAGCTCCAGAAGTATATTTATGAGGGTAAATGGTATGAGATTAGGACTTTCAAAATCATCGATCCAACCCTAAGGGAGAGGAATACTCATCATCCTTTCCAAATCAAGTTTACGGAAGAATCAACCATGAATCAATTGGAATCAGTAAATTCGAAAAACTATTTCCGATTCGAAGATTTGGGTGATATATATCGTTCAAGAATCCATCATCCCATTTCTTTTGGTACGTTTTTAATATACGGTTTAAAAAAATTTCAATTATACCCTGTGGAAAAAGATTTTTGCTATCTTTGTGTTGTTTAATCTTTAGACTTTTAAGAATTTTGGAACTTTGTGGATTGGTCCCTCCCATATAAAGTACAAATATAGAACTTATACATAAGTAGTTTTATGTGCATGATAGATTTAGAAACAATTATTCTTAGATATTGCTATTTTTGTGTTGGTGAATCTTTATACTTTACATAATTTTAGAACTTTGAGAATTGGTTCTTCCCATACAAAAGTACAAACAGAACTTAGAAACTATATAGTTTTATGTATATGATGATAGATTTGGAAACAATTTTTCATCTTTATGAAATAAAAAATGTCTTTTTATGGCAAAAAAATAGATGTTTGCGGATGTGTAGTAGCTGTAACTGACAACAGAGAACATGCTGGTGAAGTTGTTTTCACGCTATTAAATGGCAGGTAAGACACATTTATTCCACATTTGATGTTGCTAAGATTTTTAAGTCTCACTCTTTAAAAAATGTTTGTATTAACTTCATCTGTAGGTATGAATCTATCAAGTGCCGTGCAGTAAACAACTATGCTACCCTTTTCATGTATTCATGGGAGTCGTCAGGATGCCATCTCACATATCGTAACGAACCAGTGTTTTGTGTTCTGCGTTTCTGGAGGGTTGGAGAGTATGAAGGTATGACTGTTAATAGTACTTACAAGTTTTAATAAATGTTAAAGACTATTGTATACTCATTTATAAAACTTTTATAACACTTTAAACATCTCTAGGTGAACCGTGTATTGAAAACACATTGGCCTCCTCCAAGATCTTTTTAAAACCGGATTTTGAAGGTCTTGAGCATCACAAGACTATGTAAGTTTAAATGTTTATTAATACCATGTAGTATATCATGCTAGGGTTTAACTTATGAATTTGCTTTCTATACTTAGTTCAATTTGCTGGACGCTACTACATAAATCGTATGATGGAGCATGAAGAATAATCGTATAAGGGGCTTAAGGTGAAGGCAGGTTATTTAAATAAAAACTATTATGAATATGTAAACTTTATAACTATTTGTAATGTTTGTATGACATATAATTTATATTACTTTCAAAAATAATTTCTATTGTCTAAACGTAGTAAATTAATGTGACGCAAATCTTTATCTATCGTGATTTAATTAACCATACCGATTGTATTGGGCTCATCAAATTCATGAAAATTGAAAATGGGCTTCAAAAAATATATAAAAGTTTACATATTTATGAGAATAATATATATTTAATAAATCGTTTTGTTGTTGTTATAAACAATGTTAAATGAAATAGAATAATTGTAAAATGTATCATGTGTATTTATAAACTACTATGAGGACTGTTACAAAAATGACGATATTGTTAAGATAAATTAGTTAAACAAATGTTTTTTGCAAATGACGATATTGTTTCGATTAATTATAAAAACGCTTATACCATTGTAAAAATAAATTAACATCAAATATACCGACTATAAAAATACTACTAATCTGTAATTATAATCATAATTATACCTATTAAAATTATAATTATTAAAAAACAAAAAAGACACTAAAACGATTAAGACGCAACGCTACGTTTAATCGTGACTGTTTATATTCTTACAAATCCGAAATCCCATTTTCGTCTTCGAAAACAGTGAAGCAAGAGTAAGAAACCCTAATTTGGTAAAATCATGAGAATCGATTACATTTCTGATCTTCATCGAGGACGAACGAACTGGTGTATTCAAGCTAAAGTCTTGAATTCTTGGCATGTCACCGAGTTCTTCACAAAACGAGTTCTTCTTCTTGTGGATACGAAGGTTAGAGCAATTAATCGAAAATCGATTTTACATAAATCTTTATTTTAATAGTGTTTATCTACAAGATTACTCACACGATTTTAAACAAACCTTGAAGGGTGACACGATTGAGGTCGCCTTTGTCCCAAATATACTTAAAAAGCTCCGGTATATTTACGAGGGCGAATGGTATCAGATTCGAAATTTCCAAATCATCAATCCAACCCTCAGGGAGAGGAATACTCATCATCCTTTTCAGATCAAGTTTACGGATGATTCAACCATGTTGCTGCTCGAATCAATCAACTCCAAAATTTACTTCCGATTCGAAGATTTGGATGATATATATCGTGGAAGGATCAATCATCACATATCTTTCGGTACGTTTTTCGAAATTTAATTGTTATTTATTTATTTTAACATAGTATAACCAAATTGGAATGGATTGTTTTTTAGCTTTGTGTTGAGTTATCTAGAAACTCTAAAAGAATTTTGGAACTTTGTGTATTGGTATCTAAATAGAAAAGTACAAATTGAACTTTTACCAAAATAGTTTCATGTGAATGTCAAAAAGCTTTGGATACAAACATTGTAAAAAATATTCTTGACTTTATCCAAAAATAGATGTTTGCGGATGTATAATAGCTGTTGATGACAGAAGAAATCATGGAAATGGTGTTAATGAAGTTGTTTTGACTCTATTAAATGGCAGGTAAGTCACATTTATTGCATCTTTACTCATATTAAGATTTATAAGTCTAACTTTATTTTGTAAAGTGTAACAAGTATATTCATTTGTAGGAATGAAACTGTAAAGTGTCGTGCAATGGATTACTATGCTAACCTTTTCATGTCTTCATGGGTGTCAACTGGATGCCATCTCACATATCAAACTGAACCGGTGTTTTGTGTACTGCGTTTCTGGAGGGTTGGAGAGTATGAAGGTATGTACTATTAATAGAACTTGCTAGATTGAAAAAATTCTTAAGAGTAGGTTGTATACTCATCTAATAATCTTTTTAACACTTAAAACATCCCTAGGTGAACCGTGTATTGTAAACACATTGGCCTCCTCCAAGATCTATTTAAAACCGGAGTTTGTAGGACTTGAGAATCACAAGGCTATGTAAGTTTTTAATGTTCAAAAATATCAAGTGGTGTATCATGTTAGGGTCTAACTTATGGATGTGTTTTCTATTTTTTTAGCTCGGAATTTGCTGGACGTTATTACATTAAGCACATAATGCAGCATGAAGGGTAAACTGGAGAAGTTTAAGCTGAAGGCATATTTGTTAACAATCTTTTTGTATATGCTAACTTTATAATTATTTTGAAGGTTTGTATGATCAAGTACTATAAACCCTTTTAAGGGTTGATTTCCAAATTTACTTGATGGTTTAAACGAAATATAAAATTATTCAGACCCAACTTCTACCTAATTAAAATTAACCACATAATATGGATCAGGCTCAATGGATTTTTCC
Organism: Camelina laxa; assembly: GCA_024034495.1. NCBI lineage: Eukaryota > Viridiplantae > Streptophyta > Magnoliopsida > Brassicales > Brassicaceae > Camelina > Camelina laxa. The sequence goes on along the minus strand of CM043880.1, from coordinate 22,826,368 downwards.
CATTTTGCAAATGGGCTTAATTTTTTTTTGTAACAAGATAGTATATATTGAAAGTCCATTTAGAAATATCAGATTAAAAGTTTAAAATACAAAATTAATTACAATTTTGAAAATATTTAAAAAGAACACAAAAGTAATTTGAATATAGGTTTTTTTTTTGACATTTTGATTTTATTAAACTCTTGCCCGCACAAACGTGCGGGTAACTCTCCTAGTCATAAAATAAAGAAATACTTTAGAAAAATATGACTCATGTCAACAAAAAATTAGTTAGACCAGAGATGATCAACCTTTGATAAAATTTAACGATAATGATAAAAAAAAGATATATGTTAAATAAGTTGAAATTTCTATATGAACTGTGACAACCCGTCCCGTGGACCCCGCTAGCCTCACTGATAGCCCGCTAGCCTCACTGCTAGCCACCCAAACGGACCCCAAGCTGGCCCTGCAGGGCATCGATCCTAACCCATCACTGTGGATATCCCAATCCACCAGTAGGTTATTGGTGCATCAGGCGTTCCTCGAACCCTGGTCGTCACCCTTTAACAACCTTCCCACAGGACAAGTTGCCACCAATTGATCTGCAGGTTAGGATTGATGCCCTGCAGAACCAGCTTGGGATCCGTTTGGGCGGCTAGCAGTGAGGCTAGCGGGCTAGCAGTGAGGCTAACGGAATCTACGGGACGGGTTGTAACATGAACCAATGTACTATTTTTATTACCCAAGACCCAAAGTATTATATTGAAAAAATATTTGATTTTATTTGTATTTATGCAGGAATTTCAATGAAAAAATAATCAAGAAGCATTTCTTTTTGTGAACAATAAAACATTTGAAAATTGAGTTTGTTATCGTTACAAATTTATTGCATATAGTTACAAAACTAATTTATATTATTTTGTTTATTATACGTCTTATTAGACTAATCATGTTCATGAGGATTTTTACGTCCCATATTACACACTCGTATAAAAAACATTAAGCATCAATTTTATATTATATTTACAAGACTTTGTAAGATATTTATTCTGTTTTAAGTAGATTCTTATATGGATGATTCTTTTTTTTTTTTTAACGTCTTGATTTTTATTAATCAGAAATTGGTACAGTCATGAAACAAACAGTTCTGTAAATACAATGGAGGATAAAAAAAGACTTGAGCAGTTTGTGTTTGATGGTGAGCTGCTTTAGCTAACTTATCAGCAGACTTATCTTATATGGATGATCATGATAAAATTTGTGTACCCATTTTGTAAGTTTAGTAATGACAGTTGCTCTTTAAATTTTTTTTATAATATTAAGTAGATATGTGAAAAGCGTTATATTAAGGATGATGAGAAAAGCTTTCAGAGCATATATTACCTACCTGAATAGTCATAATATATATATATATATATATATATATATATATATATATAGTTTTGTGTGACATTTGACTACTTCATAAATATCATTTCATGGAATGATGGAAACTCTTAAGACATACATTTTAGATGCAGACACAAAAATTAATTTTTTAAAAATAATAAGTTTATATTGTTATCTTGTAAGATATTAAGTGCTTAATTTGCATTTTCTCTCTAATTTAATATATGTTATATTATATTAATGTTCCGATTGGTAGAGAACTAGAGACTAGCCATGGTTTAGCGGTGAAACTTTGAATTCAAAATTTGATATTAGAATGCAAAAAGATGAGATCCTAAAAATACATTTGTTGATTACAAAAGCTATACCTTTTTATAAAAACCATTGTGGTTTGATTAAATTAACTATCAATTATGTAAATTATGCTTAGAGATCAACTTATTTTAGATCAATATACACTTTTTAATTACTTCTAATCATGAAAATTAAATATAAGGCTACTATTTTATTTTTCCAAGTTGGACACTGATATTTTCGTTCATAAACTAAAATTTTTCGATATGTACAACATTGTGCAGATTGATGAAAAGTGAAAATTATTATCTACTTTTTTATGAGAAACTTACATCATATACTGTAGGTAAAAGTAGGGATGTCAAACGGGCATGCCCGCGCCCAAACGGAACGACCATGACGGTCCCGTCTTTTCAGTGATCCACCGCGGACAGATCCGCCACGGGCGGCGGATGACATATCAATGCCCATGCCCACTCCGCTTAACTTTGCGGACTCATGGGCATGCCCGCGGGCATCTTCTTCCTCTCCTCCACCAAGCTCCGTACGTATCTCTAGCCGTGAACAACAACTATGCAACTATGCAACTGAATAATGTGATGTGAGCAATATTACACTGCATCTCAGATGGTAAAGGAGAGATCAGAACAGAATTTTACAAGTTTTTCTTATGAACAAGATTGAATTTAATATTTCAGAGATATATTAGCATAAAACTCATCAACCTGTATCACGTGTAGCTTACTAGCTAACAAAGAAGCAACGAGATTTCCGTCACTGTAGTTGTCAATGATGATATGAATAGTCATTCTTAATGGCAATTCAGATTTCACTAGTCTACTACTTAGCAATCACTTGTGTGTGCCCTCAACATCTAATGTCGTCATATTTCTTTCAATTTAATATAATCAGCAATCAAACTCAATTACCACTCCTAAGTTAATCTCAGCAACTTTCTGAGCTTTTTATAGTCTTAAATTTCTAATGGAAAGAGCTGGAACATAGGACATGAGAAAAGGTACCATTGGCTTATCAGAAGGGAAAGTTTTGCATTTGACGAACAGCATTACTAGCAGCTGTGACTTCAGTGAAGACAACCCATGCTTGTCCCCAGAGCTTAGGTGTCTTTAACGCAACCACATCAAGTATCCTTCCAAATTGAGAGAACAAACAGTAAAGAGATCTCTTCAGCTCTGGAAAAAACAAAAACAAAGTGTTGAAACCATCAATAGCGTACTAACTCAAAGCACAAAGCTCAATCAAAAGAATGACTGTGAATTTAAACCGAAGCAAATGGTCATTAGATTGCTATGAGAATGACTGTGAAATGTAATCTTAAAGATAAAATCATTTGAGAGAACTTACTGTTGAAATCATCTTCAGATTTGTTGAAGAATTACTCTTTTTTTGGGTTCAAGAAGTTGTTCAACCTCTGCAAATACTCAAACCCATGAAATGTAGGATTACAAACTGAGAGATCTTAAGAGACATGAATTATGATGGAAAAAGAAGAAGAACCTCTTGCAAGATCTTTCTCGTAGTTGTCCGTAGAATTAAACTTCTGTGCCCTCGATTCATCTTTCCAATCACTCTCGTAATCTCTTCCGCATCTGAATCCCTAATAATATATGTATTCGAATGTCTGATTCATCATCTGATTAGGAGACTAACGAAAACGATGCAGCAGAATTTTTCATCGCCCATCGGATAACCCGCCGCCCGCGATGGACATGACCGCCGCACCCGCGGACAAAATGGTCTGAATCCGCAAGACCCGCTATTTTTCGAGCTTCAATTACAAGGCCCATGCCCATCCCCCGCGGGCCTTAGGCCCAATTGACACCCCTAGGTGAAAGTATGAATTTCATTGAAAAATTAAATATTTGTTTATTGGTCATGTAGCCAAAATTTAAGGAAGAACAAACCTCATAACATAAAATTTTCCATACTTTGGAACCAGCAATCCCCCTATAATATAGCGTACCAACTAGGTTCCCTATATCTAAGAACAATTTTGACAAGCTTTATATATATATATATATTTGTATATTTTGATGAATTATAATGGCTAATAACCATAATTCATGCTAAATATATTTTAGCAAATCCCTTATCACCAATTTGAGTTATTTAAAAAGTGGCATAACTCATTTCTCCTCAAAATGACAATTTTTTTTCTTGCAATGAAACCCAAAAGTGCTAATATGTGTCAGAAACAAAGAAAACAAAACTTTGCAATCCTCTTTCTTTTTTACTATTTCTTTTATATCTAGTATTATAGAGATGGAGACTCAGATTACACAATTCACTAACAAAACCTTCCCGATTAATTAACCCATTTAACAAAAATGTTGTAGCCGTACAATGTAATCTATAACAAGAATCTAACACCTATATAAACCACAAAACTAAGGCAACCAATAAAGCTATAGAGACAGTACTCTTGTTTATTATTACATAAGCTCCAGATTCATCGGTGTTAGTCGTAGTGGTTCCCTCTGGATTAAGTCCACCGCCACCTACTCCAAACGGTGATGTCGTGGTGCCAGACGGTGGCCTCAGTGTCGTCATTGGAGTGTTTCCGGTGGTTGTTTTAGGTGTTCCTCCCACCGTGGTAGTCGAAGCTGACCCTCCAGCGTTACTGCCATGACCAAACCATAAAAGTTTCACCGAAATAGTTTAATTAGAATATAATTGTCTTGTTCAGTTAATTAAGAAACTAATGCATTACTATTCACTGTCCAAATTATAAAATGATGATATGAGTACTGATAGTTTTTATAGCTTAATTATAATAAATTAATAACGAAGGTAATAATCTTTTACTTACGACAGAAAACTCTTTTGTTTTTTATAACAAAAACGATATACAACATTTGAAATAAATCTATAAAGTAGTGTAATTGGGAAAAGGATTAAAAACATACTATTTATTGTCCTGAGAATTAAGAGAATCTTTTAAAAACAAGTAAATGCAACAACTTCAACTTGTATAAACTTGTTCTTCACGAAATCTCTAAAGTAGAAACACTGCAACACGCTTTTTTTCTTTTTCTTTTCCCCTTTTTTTTGTTTTTTTTTTCTCTTTTCCCTTAGTTATTAGAAACTTGTACCATTCTGACCAAACGAACAAAAACAGAATATAGAACTAAAGATAAAGCAAACAGGGGGATCTCTACCGTTGATTGATCTACTCATAAAGTTCAACGGTCCAGAAACATCGAATGCGATATGCATAAAAAAGTCATGCAAATTAGTACGTACGACGCATGACTAGCATCATGATCTCAGTCAAATGAATGAAAAAATCGTGAGGTGGAGTTACTTTTTTTTTTTTATAAAAAAACAGAAGACGATAAAATTATCAGCCAAAATTTTAGTAAAATATATCCAAATCGGTTGAAAATCATGTGTATTAGAAGAAAAAAATTAAAACTATTATTTGTTACGAGTATGTAATATGCAAAATATACACATAGCATTAAAATTACGTACCGCACAGAATTTGGATACACGCATGATCCATAACCTACACCACAATATAGTAAACCAAATTAGAGCGAGTTAAAACCCACAAAAGAAAATCATATACACATATTTGTTATTGTTACTAAACCAAACCTGAAAATGTATGAAACATTAATAATGCAAAAATTCAAAAAAAAAAAAAAACCGTCGAACGAGAAATACCATAAACTATTATAACACTTTCACTGAGTTAAGCCTTTGAGAAATACATACTAGGATCGGTTTTGGCGATTGTGGATGTGCCAGCGAAGTTGCATGAGCCAGGAGCCATGGCGGCACGTTGAAAGTAGCTGTTGAAAGCGTAAGATGCGTGAGCCTGGACAGTGTTAGGGAGGAAACATAGACCACTGGGTTGGATTGGAGCGCAGTCAGCTCCAGCAGCGCATGCATAGTCTAAAGCCGCCTGAAGCGCCTGGCTTGTAACATCGAACCGAGCAACGCACCACATGGCAGCGGATGAATGTAAGAGAAGAAGGAGGAGGAAGGAGAGAGTTTGGAGATAGAGAGCCATTGGGAAGTGGTAAGAGAGAATGAAGGGAAGGAGTGAGAGAGTGAAGAGTTTGAGTGTGGAGCCTTACCACTCACTCTCTTTAGCTTTTGCTTTGTTTTTTTTTTTCTCTTTTCTTTTCAATTTAAATTTTGTTTTGTGTTACTTTTTTTTTTTTTTTGCTTATGTTTAAATTGAGCTTTCCGTGTTGATTTTTAAAATAAATCTTAAATAAAATTAATCAGGATAATTGTTATCAAAAATATATATGAAGCCTATCAATTTAAATATTAGAATAAAAGCATGCCATATGTGGAATTGAAAGCATAGTTTCCAAATTCAGATCCGTTGATAGAAAATGTAACAATAACATTTAGGTATATTCTGTAGTTTAAAATTTTAATTTATTATATATATATATATATATATATATTTTTTTTTTTTAAAAAAAATTTTGGCTAGTTATTTATAGAGCCAGACTCCTATCGAATATCCATGGTTATCATGAATTTTGGAAAGATTAGAAAACTCAGCTTATTTATATATACAACATTCCGTGTTAACCGCTCCTTCAGTTTTTTTGAAACCTTTTTTCACACTTGTCTACCGAACTATCATCTTTGCTATTAATTAATTGTGTTTTTAAATCCTGTTACAAATTTATATTTTATATTTTATGGTAATTAATAACTGACTAGATAGAGCAAGAAATCAGTGATCATTGTTCTTCCATGGGTATGATGAATGCCTCTACTATTTTTCTTCGATACTACAAGACCAGAAACCGATATGGATCTGCCAAAAGATGCACTTTCTCTTCATGATATTTCTTGGCTTCGAGAATAGGTCAAGTTATCATCTAAGACTACTATCACAAAATTATCTAAATACTCTTCGATGACATCATTCATGAACTTCATGAATATAGCTGAGGCTTTCACTAGATCCAAAGGCATGTCCACAAACTGGAAGTGCCTATAACGAGTTCGGGAGTTTGTCTTCTGCATGTCTTTTTCCACTATGGTAATCTTCTGGTACCTCAACGCCGCCATATTTATCTTTGATAATCACAAAACTTCTTGCAGCTGATCATCAATTTATAGCAATGAGTGTTTGTTTTGATGATCACTTTGTTTACCGCACAATATTTTGATACATAGCTTGATGCTCACCTTCCTCTTTTATGAATAACATTGGTATTCCCATGGCGAGCTACACGGCTACAAAACTTCTTTGTCAGCTATCTACCTACTTTTTTAGCTCAGTGATCAACAAGTCAATTAAAACCTAATGTGTACTCCACCACGATCTAGGGGTATCGTTATAACACTTCAGGATCGAATCCACAGAGACCAAACAATTGCACTATGAAATTATCAAGATCAAATATAGCTAAGACAAAATAAGTTTATGTTTGAAAATCACTAACAAAACAATAAATAAAAGAGTGTTTTAAATCAAAAGAGAAAACATTGGGTGCAGGAAATCATTAGGGACTATGATCACAAATTTAGATGATTAGATAGGGATGCATTAAACACAATTCTTGAACTCAAATCTCGAATGTAAAACTAACCTACTGTCGCATCGTTAGTTATCTATGCAAGGAATTGATAAAACTCTAAACCGTCGTTTGAATCTAGCAATCCTAGCAAGCAATAAGTTCAGGTTTGATAAGTTCTGATACTAGGATTTTTGTGTCTCCTAGTAGGTTCAATTAACCTTATGCGTTGTAATACTTAAGGTGTCAATCCAAATGGGACGTTGCTAGCAATCAAGATGCAATCAAGCAATCACAAGTTAAGCCAATTCAAAAAGAGTGTTTTCTAACAATCCTAGAATGGTCAAAATACAAAATGGAAACGAATCACAGAATCATAAACGAAAATGTATGACAAGTACCGAATAAGAATAAGTCAAACCGAAAACGATTCTAAGCATGAACAAACGAAATAGTTCCAGGAATGTAATAAAAATCAGAAAGAAAGAAGTCCTAAGGATGGGGTAATTGATGTCGGTGGAGTATTCTAGTCTACAGAGTGGTTAACATACCTCAAGCAAACTATCCCTAAACAATGAACATCACAACTTAGCTAATCCAATCTCTTGGCAAAAGCTACTCAGACTCAACCACTTCCATACCTAGCTCTCTAAAACGTGGTCGAGCAGGCATGACAAACAAGTTCATTCACGTCAACAAACATCCTAGACAACTAATCTCTTAGGCTAGGAACGTAAGTCTCGGCACTAGTTGGTCAGACATTTCATCAAACACCTTTTGGGTGCGGAAATGTCTCGAACCTAGTTCCAATTGATCAGAGAGAAACTAGTAATTCTAACTCTAGTCCAGAAGGGAATCATACAATCAAAGCTTAAACACTCTACATCCTAAGATCCTCCACCTAATCTATCCCATCCTCAAGAACCTACACACTACTCAGATCCGAAAATCATAGTCAAGGATGCAAACACAGAAATCATTGAATCAAGCATAAAAAGATAGATAAAAATAAGATGAACAACTTTGTAGAAGGAATCAAATGCAAAATCTCAATAAATCTCAACGATATCGGAATACAAGTCTCAGAACGTATTTTGTGGCTAGGTTAAAAACCTTCTCGGAAGGAAAACAATACAAGATTAAAAGATAAGATGTCTCTGCAAAGACTTAACAAAATGTATATATAGTAGTCTAACATGGAAAGCCCTAAAACTTAAAACGACAAGGTAAGCGTCGAAATCTCTTGAAGCGTGTGAAACCAAACGTCTTTCTTCCCGACATGTGCGATCGAGTCCGTGTGCGTCGAATGGAATGCAATGTCATCATGGCTCGGACGGAAGGCTGAGGAGCATGGCTCGGACGGATGCTGGGGAGCATGGCTCGATCAAACAAGCTGGAGTGCGTGGCGGGGAAGCATGGCTCGAGCGTGGTGTATACGCATCCACTAAAACGATGATAACTCTTGAACCACACCTCCGATTGACTTGAAATAAACGGCGTTGGAAAGATAACTCAATTCCCTACAACTTTGATGAAGACGTCGAAAGCTAAATCCCACTCGAGTGGGATGGTTCGAACGGATGGCTCGGACGAAACAGAGATGGTGACAATGGCTCGGACGAAACGGAGATGGTGACAATGGCTAGGAAGAAACGGAGATGGTGACAATGGCACGGACGAAACGGAGATGGTGACAATGGCTCGGACGAAACGGAGATGGTGACAATGGCTCGGACGAGACAGAGATGGTGACAATGGCTCGGACGAAACGGAGATGGTGACAATGGCTCGGACGAGAATGGCTTCCAACGTCTCCTAAATACCTGAAATACTCCAAAATGCACAATGTATGCAAGGATGATGCAAGAAATATCTAGACGTGCAAAGTGTATAGAAAGAACTAGAAAACGATGCAAACCAATGAGTTATCCTAGCTAAATGCATGATAAAAATAGGCTAAGGAGAGACAAAATATAGACATATCAACTCCCCCAAACTTACTCTTTGCTTGCCCTCAAGCAAACAATCAAGAATAGAGTATGGAGAAGAGGTGTGAAGATGGGGTCTCAGAACCTAAAGCATGCTAAATAAAATAGTTAGAATCAAGGTCCTTGTTCTTAGTTCTATGATGCATGGTGAAGGAACTCTATATTTTTTTTTCTACACACGCAATCCTATCAATCATTCCCTTTAACATTCATTAACAGAGAACCGTGAATCAAGCTAAGCAATGTCGTTGAACTCATTTGGCTAGGGTGAAAGGCTAGAGACTTAGATTGTCTCCTTCTCGCGTGGTTTCATCAATACAAGACAAGGTTCTCTCACGAAAATGAGTTGAGCTTAAGAGAAGGCTAAAGGTTGAAACTAACTGATACATACAAGAGCAGCGTCCTGTCTACCCAAAGAACATTCCAAACCGAAGTTGGTCCTATCTCTACCCTTCATCGGAAACATCATCTCAAACCCATTCTTTCACTCTTTATACTTGGTCTTAGGAGGAGTTCACTTCTTATCATTCTAGCGGATTGGGAAATCTTTATTATCGGTTAATGCGAACTAGAACTACACAGGATCCTACTCTTGTCGGTTAGAACCTAACACTTTCTAACAAGCTCAACTCGGAAAAAATCCTGACACTCAAAAATACAATTGGCTTGACAGAATGGTTGGTTAAGGGTGCGGAGAACTGTTCCAAAGATGGGAATCAGCTACTTGGATTGACAAGGGTGGTAAAAATGTGAAAGACAATCCAAGTATGTATATGGTATCCATGAGTTCAACTTCAATGCATAACAAGATAATTGCAAGTCAGGATTAGGTTCAGGTAGATAGGGAATGATATCAATCCAAAACATGCTTTAATCTTAAATTTTCAAGTTCAATCAACAAGCATCAAAGAACTAAGAACAAGGGACTTGATCCTATCCTATTGAATCCAACATGCTAACAAGGTTACAATCATCATCAACCCCTATGCTAAATGCAACAACCCTATATGAATAAACCTACACTCTATCCTAATATGCAATTGCAAACTACATGAACACTCTGTTTTTGTGGAAATTTTCGAAATTTTTTTTTTCAAACTTTTATGGTTTTTCTATGCAAATAGATGGATGCAGACTCAAACATGATATGATCCAAAAAAAAATTGAAATAAGAATCACAAAACACGACATTAGATACATCATCTCAAACCCTCCCCCAAACTTAAATTACACAGTCTCCTGTGTAAGAAAAATTTGCAGGAGGATTTAAGAATCACAACAGAAACAATGCATGAATGAAATGGTATGTACAAAGGAAACGTCGGAGTACCTTAGTAGTAGAAGAAGTTGTCTGTGCTCGCCCAAGGAGGAGCGTGATACTGACTGTGTCCTTCTTCTTGTTCGGGATCCGCAGGAGCGACTTGAGCTGGTTGGTCGACTTGCTGCTCTACTGCTTGGGTGTTCTGATAAACATTTGGTTGCTCGTCGCACTGCATGTCGTCGACTCTGGACTCGCCATGGTCCGATACTAGCACAACCACCTCAGTAGGCTGATAATCGCCTTGATGTTCGACATGCTGCTCAACCCCGTGCATGTTCTGAGGCGCATCCCGCTGCTCAACCTCAACCCCACGGTCGTGCTCATCTCGAGTTGCAGAACGACGCGCTGAACGATGACTAGAAGAGGCTCTGGAACCTCTCGATCTACGTCTTTGTCTCTCCCTAGACTCGTGTGACGAGTGGCGTGAAGGAGTGGGTGTAGGTTGACGCTGGGACACATATGAAGATTGGCGAGCTGGAGATTGGACTGGAGAGGGTGTTCGCTCTAGGGTCGCGGAGGCACGTCCTGGCATTGGTCTGGTGTCCTCGGGGACAGACCTAGGAATGGCGGTCGTGGAAGTCGAGCAGCTAAACTTACGCATGAAGCTCTTGATAGTTTTGGTGAAACTGCTGAACGCCTTGTCTCGTGCCTTCCCCCATCGCTGAAGTTGGTTGAGGCGGTGATGCGCTGCTCTGACTCCCTTTGCCATCCTTGGATCTGTGTACTCCTCAAAGTAGAACTGCTCTGGGCGGTATTCCTCGGTGTCCTCCTCCATTGGGTCGGTGCTTCCGCGACGTCAACATGTTCCTCCTTAGCTTCGGAATTGTAGAGTATCCGCGGGGGAATGAACTCGATATGCTCGCCCCTCAAGATGGTGGTCAAGTCGACGCAAGAGCAGTAATCGCGAGGGACCCACCGCAGGATGCACAAACTTGTAGAGCAACTTCCATGCCTCAAACCCCAATCTAAAGTGCGTAGCTGTCGCAGGTTGATGATGTCTATCCAACGTGGTGGGTGCGACTCGAGTGTAGGGGGCGCCAGCAGCCTCAAGGAACCAAGTCACGATGCCTCCCATGCACATCACTCCGGGAGTGTGGTTGAGGCTTAGTCGCGAGACCCAATGCTTGTATGTCAGCATGTAGTTGATAAGGTAGAGCAAGACGGAAGTGTTGGATATGTCACCTTGCAGCGCGGTGCAATCCATGGCAGTGAATGACAGTCCCTTAAGCGCCAAATCGATCATCTCTAGCTCGCCATTCGTTATGTATCCCTTGACCTCTTTAGCGTAAAATACATTGGTGATCGCTTGGAAGTAACGCAACACTGGGCTTCGCACGTTCAGCGCTTTTGTCTTTGAGGAAGTGAATGTGGGCGTGCTCCCAATCGTTGCCCCAGTGCGGATATCTCATCCCGATCGAACTGCGGCGTAGTCCCGTTCCGCTGGGAAATCCAAACATCTCTTCGAGAGTTCGAAACGAGAGTGTAGAACTGGCCATGAACGCGAAAAATGTAATGTAGCCCAGACCTCCATCGACATCATTCCGGCTCATCCGCATACAGATGTATCTCTACAGTACAGAGGAACTGAATTGTCTCCTCCCTGTATCCGTTTTTGGGTGTGTTCATGATTCTCTCTAGATGGCACCGTCTAAACAGATACTAAACATCCTCCAAAATCCCGAGTTGCTACATAGTCTCAACATGGGGATATCTTGTTCCCTCGAACTCCATCTGCTGGAACAGCTCGTAGTATTCTTTGGGAGTTAATTTCGTCTCAGCGCTCTTCCGTCTGACCGATTTTCGGGAGCTAGTGTTGAGCGCAACGCAGGTTCCTCCTGTTCGTAATCACTCCCGTCCTCCTTTGAGTTTGAAGCTTGTGCCGGTCGCTTCCGTGACTCTTGCTCTTAGAGAGCGGTTTGTCTGGTGCTTGACCCAGCACCTTGCGTAGGCGGCTTAGAAGTAGCAACACGTCCTGGTACGACAACCATACTTATCATACATCTCGTCCCAAAAATTGTCGAGACATTGCAAAGCTGAGACAATTCAAACTCAAAATCAAAGATTAGTAGGTTAGTGATCGGACAATAATACAAATCGCAAAAATCAATGATAGTGAGGATGACTCGTTAAACAGAGGAGCAGTGGCTCGATCGACAATTTAAAGTGGCGACGGGAATCACGGCTCGGACAGGGCAGATGATAGGGAGTGGCTCGGACGGGGCGAGATTGTCGCGTGGCTCGGACGGGGCGAGATGGTCGCAGTGGCTCGGACGGGGCAGATGGTCGCAGTGGCTCGGACGGGACGAGATGGTCGCAGTGGCTCGGCAGGACGAAGAAGCGGCGGCTTGAGCTGATGCGAGAACGAGGTGTGGAACAGTATCTCGAGAGGCGGTTGGTGAGTGTCTCGAGCGGAGCTTCGCGGGGTGGACGATAATGGCTCGGACGAGAGCAGACGGCACGGCGGACACGACGAGGACGATGCTCGATCGGAGTGTGGCTCGATGGAGGCAGCAGTTCTCGTCGGCAGGTCTAGCAAGGGAGAGTGAAAGGTGAGAGTGTTTGTTGGTTGGGGAGAGGGGAGAGAGTTGAGAGAGTTGTGTAATAAATAGGAAGAGGGAAGAGATGATATGTCGACATAAAGGGGGAGAGATGGAGTGTGGTGGTGGGTTGATGTGGGAAGATGGGATACAAAGTTGATGTGTTTGGTGAGAGGGAACAAGAGAGGGATGGGTGATGATGGGACAAGAGAGTTGAAAAATCTCGTGGAGGAGGAAAAGAGCAAGTGGGTGAGTGTTTCCCATACATTTTTTTTTTTTTTTTTTTTTTTTTTTTTTTTTTTTTTGTAAAAAAAATTTTCTCCCCAAAGTTCTTTCACTCTGCTTATCTCTGTATCCTCTATTTCTTTTCTGTAGAACTCCTCATACTTGACGTCATTCTGAACTGAACTCACTCCTTTGACTGCTATTTTTTTCTGTTGCTTTTACTCCTTTCTGTAGATTCCTGAACACAAGAAAATCAAAAACAAAAATTAAAAAGACAAGGGTCCTAAAAAAAAAATATTTACAGTGATACCTTTGGGACTTCCTCCCAAGTGAGCTTGTTTAAAGTCACTAGCTTGACTTTTCAGCTTTTTAGGCTTTTGGGGGTTCATAGAGGAGCACAGAAAACCCCTCTGGTCGGACTTGATCAGCTAAATATTTCTTGACTCTCTGACCATTTACAATGAATTCACTACCATCCTTATTCAGAAGAGTGATAGCTCCGAATGGCAGAACTTCCTTGACTTCAAAAGGTCCAGACCACCATGACTTAAGCTTTCCAGGAAATAACTTAAGTTTGGAGTTGAAAAGCAAAACCTGATCTCCAGTCGTGAGCTCCTTGACTTAATCTTCTTGTCATGAAAATTCTTTGTCCTTTCCTTGTAAATCTTGGAACTCTCATAAGCATCAAATCTTATTTCTTCCAACTCATGGATGTCAAGAGTTCTCTTAGCCTGAGCTGTGTCAATATCCAAGTTCAGCAACTTGATAGCCCAGAGCGCCTTGTACTCAACCTCAACAGGGAGGTGACATGCCTTACCGTAGATCAGTTGAAATGGTGTTCGTCCTATTGGCGTCTTGAACGCTGTTCTGTATGCCCAGAGTGTCTCGTCCAGCTTGACAGACCAATCTTTCTTCGAAACCCCAACAATCCTTGACAATATTCCCTTGATCTGCTTATTCGAAACTTCAACCTGCCCGCTGGTCTGAGGGTGATACGCAGTAGACACCTTGTGCTTGACCCCATATTTTTTCAGCATACTCTCAAACACCTTGTTGACGAAGTGAGTTCCACCATCACTTATCACTGCTCTGGGTATCCCATACCGTGGAAAAATTATACTCTTGAACAACTTTAAAACGACCTTGTGATCATTGGTAGGACTGGCAATGGCTTCAACCCACTTAGAAACATAATCAACTGCCACCAGAATATAGACATTTCCATTTGATGGAGGGTTGAAAGGTCCCATGAAGTCTATCCCCCAAACGTCAAATATCTCTACTTCCAGGATCGGATTCTGGGGCATCTCGTTCCTCCTTGTGATGTTGCCCATCCTCTGACAAGCATCACACTTGGTGATGAAACTGTGAGTGTCCTTGAACAAGGTTGGCCACCAGAGACCTGCTTGAAGAACCTTCTGAGCTGTCTTGAACGTGGCGAAGTGACCTCCATAGGTGGAGCCATGACAGTGCTCAAGCACTCCCCTGTACTTCCTCTTCTGCTATGCATCTTCTGAACAGACCGTCAGAACTTCTCTTGTACAGATAGGGTTCATCCCAGAAGTAATGGTTGACTTCTCTGAAAAACTTCTTCTTCCTGTAGGGATCCATGTCATCAGGAACTTCTCCACAGACCTTGTAATTCACGAAATCAGCATACCATGGTGCAGTATCTGATGTGATCGCCATACAGTTGATTTTTAGGTTCTCAACCCCGTTGTCATGCATCTGCTCACAAACCTGGGCGACCAGAAGTTGTTCCTCAGGCATCGAGTCATCTATTGGAACAGCATCTTCAATCCTCATCCTTGACAAGTGGTCTGCAACTCCATTCTCTATGCCTTTCTTGTCAACAATCTCCATGTCGAACTCCTGAAGTAGCAGAATCCATCTCAACAGTCTCGGTTTGGTATCCTTCTTCGAGTAGATATGTCTCAGAGCAGCATGGTCAGTATACACTATGACCTTTGAACCCACAAGGTAACTCTTGAATTTTTCGAATGCAAACACAACTGCTAGGAGTTCCTTCTCTGTGGTGGCATACCTTCCTTGAGTCTCGTCCAAGGTGCGACTGGCGTAGTAGATGACATGAAGCTTCTTGTCAATTCGCTGTCCCAGAACTGCTCCAACTGCGAAGTCTGAAGCATCACACATGATCTCAAAAGGATGATCCCAATTCGGAGCTTGTACTATGGGTGCCGAAACCAAAGCCTCCTTGATTGTGCTGAAGGCTTCCAGACATGCTGCATCGAATTCGAATTCAACCTCCTTGCACAGTAACCTTGTCAATGGTCTTGCAATTTTCGAGAAATCTTTGATGAATCTCCTGTAAAACCCAGCGTGTCCCAGAAAGCTTCGGATGTCCTTCACTGTCTTAGGCGGTTGAAGCTGAACCATGACCTCAATCTTAGCTTTGTCAACCTCAATTCCTTTCTCAGAAATCTTGTGTCCAGAACGATCCCTTCTTCAACCATGAAGTGGCATTTCTCCCAGTTCAGCACCAGGTTCGTCTCCTCACATCGCGTCAATACCCTGCACAGATTCAACAAACAGGAGGAGAAAGTGGAACCGTATACAGAGAAGTCGTCCATAAAAACTTCCACTGACTCCTCAATTAAATCCGAGAAAATTGAAGTCATGCACCTCTGAAAGGTGGCAGGAGCATTGCACAAACCAAATGGCATGCGTCTGTAGGCAAAAGTGCCATAGGGACAAGTAAAGGTTGTCTTTTCCTGATCATTTGGGTGGATAGGGATTTGGAAGAATCCACTATACCCATCAAGGAAATAGTAATAAGGATGACTAGCTAGTCTTTCCAACATTTGATCAATGAAAGGTAGAGGAAAATGATCTTTCCTAGACACAGCATTCAATTTCCTATAACCAATGCACATCCTATGTCCTGTGATGGTCCTAGTTGGGATTAACTCATTTTTTCATTTTTAATTACAGTTATTCCTCCCTTCTTAGGTACACAGTGCACTGGAGATACCCAAGTACTATCAGAGATAGGATAGATAACTCCAGCATCAAGCAGTTTTAGGATTTCTTTCTTTACTACTTCTTTCAGATTAGGGTTCAATCTTCTTTGGGGTTCAATACTGGCATAAGACTCATTTTCAAGATTGATCCTATGTGTGCAAAGACTAGGTGAGATTCCTTTGATATCATCTAAAGAATAACCTATGGCCTTTCTAAACGTTTTTAGCTCAGTTACTAGCAACCCCAATTCATCATCACTCAACCTAGCATTCACTATGACAGGATAAGTAGAATTGGTTCCCAGAAAAACGTACCTGAGCCCGGAAGGAAGAGTTTTGAGTTCTACCTTTGGAGCCTTCAGTTCTGACCAGTCGTCAGCATGGGAGTCAGGAGCGGTCACGGTCGAGTGGAAGGTGTGCGACTCGAGTGATGGCTCGATTGAGTGGGATGTCGGTGTCTCGATTCGGGTCCTGACGACGGTCGAATGGGAGATTTTTCGTTCTGTACCCTCTGTCTCAACTACACATACCCCATCCGCGTCAGATAGTTGCTCGAACTCCTCTTTCCCATTTGTTTCTCTGTGGGAGTCTAGCAGATTCTTGTAACAAGTGGTTTCCTCATGCAGGAACCCGTCTTCTCCATCCTTGGTTAGAGCAGTTTTTAGATGGTCCTCCTCAGCTAGTTCCTCCAACAACTCATCAGCCAACTTATCCATCTCTTCAATGTAGAAGATTTGTCCTCCTATTGTTGGCTTCTTCAAAGTATCCTTGATGTCAAACTTCATGATGAAGTCGTCACCCATATTGAGATCAATCTTGCCATTCCTGACATCAATGATGGCTCCAGCAGTCGCCAGGAACGGTCTTCCTAAGATCAGAGGCTCTTTTGGTTCTTCATCCATCTCCAGAACCACAAAGTCAGTTGGCACTTCCACGTCTATGATCCTGACAGGTAAGTCTTCCAAAATACCATGTGGAAGTCTCACTGATCTATCTGCAAGGATGAGGGAGATGTCACAACCCTTAAACCTTGTGAAACCCAACCTCTTAGCCACAGAGAACGGCATTAGATTGACTGAAGCGCCAAGATCACATAGACACTTATCAAAAGACATAGGTCCAATGGAGCAGGGTAGAGTGAATGATCCAGGATCTTTGAGCTTTTTGGGTACAACCTTCTTCTGGATGATTGCACTGCATTCAAGACTTAGTACCACCATGCCTTGAACTTCCTTTGATCTCTCCATCACTAAGTCCTTGAGGAATTTCTGGTAGTGAGGAACAAGTGCGAATGCATCCAGCAGTGGCATTCTCAACTCAATCTCCTTGACTTGTTTTTCGAACAAGGCTTTGTATTTCTCAGTAAGCTGCTTCTTGAACCTCACTGGAAACGGTAGAGGAGGCTTGTACGGTGGAGGGATGAATCTCGCAGGTCTGTCATCAGGAACAGCAGGTTCCTTAACAGCTTCAGGTTCTCACAGCTTCACTGGCTCGATTGGGTCTTTGACTGCTTCGACTAAGTTCTCCATCTGAGCGTCATCCTGAACAAAATCCTCCCCATCTAATTCTGCACTGTCCTCAGTGACGTCTGGAACTCCTTGTCTGGGAGGCAATGTTTTCCCACTTCTCAGCGTAATGGCGTTGGCAAACTCCTTGGGGTTCTGAACAGCTTTCCGTGGGAATTGGCCAGACCTTGGTGCAGAAGTAGAAGCAGATTGGCCTTCCATATACCTGATCTTCGAATTCAAAGCTTCAAACTTGACGTTCAGATCATTGTAGGAACATTCCATCCTCTGACTAAGGTCAGCAAACTTCTTAGCAGTATCCATAGAACCACTAGCTTGACCCTGAAGAATTTGCTGCATCATTTACTTCATTTCTTGATCTGTGGTTGGAGTAGGCTGAACTGGTTGAGGGCGAAATCCTGGCGGTGGTCCTGAGGGAGCTTGGTAACCCTGCTGGAACTGTTGTTTTGGAGCGAATCCCGGATTGTAAGGCACAAAAGGTTTTTGTTGCCCTTGCTGTTGTTGTTGAGGCGGGTACACCTGATCTTGTGGATTAGCAACATTGGTACTTCGGTAAGACAAATTGGGGTTCGTCTTGTAGGGGTTGTAACCTTTGTTGTATCCACCCTGATTCTGAACATAGCTGATCTCCTCACTATGCTCACCCTCCCTATCTGGAACTTGGAAAGGGTCGTCCTCAGAGACGAAGTGGACGCTCCTCTGCTGGCTCAGCAAGATACAGTCAAGCTTCTCATTAACATTCTTGAGGTCCTTCTTGTACTTCTCTTCAGACCCAACGTCGCCGCGAAATGTGCGGTCATAATCCTCGTTGTAGTTGCCGTCGGACTGAGCGAGATTCTCCACCAGTTGCCAACCTTCATCGACGTCTTTGTTCAGGAAGTTACCGTTAGAAGCGGTGTCAAGCAGCATACGTATTTTGGGAAGGACACCACGGTAGAGAGTACTCAGTAATGACTCGTTGCTGAAACCATGGTGTGGGCACTGGCTGTGGTAACCCTTGAAACGCTTTCATGCTTCACAGAATGATTCTGAGCTCTTCTGAGTGAAGCTGGAAATCTCATTCCTGAGACGTGCTGTTCTGGAGTTGGAGAAAAACTTGGCCAAGAATGCTTTCTTGCAACCATCCCAGGTGGTGATTGATCCCTTGGGAAGGTTTTTCTCCCATTGATGAGCCTTGTCTCCCAGGGATTAAGGGAAGAGGCGCAACTTAAACCATCCTCACTCACGCCGTTGATCTTGGTAAGACCACAAAGATGGTCGACCTCGTCCAAGTGGTCGAGTGGATCCTCCATAGGAAACCCGTGAAACTTGTTTCCTTGGATCATGGTGATCAGACCACTTTTGATCTCGAAGTTGTTGTTCGGCACGGCGGGAGGGACGATTCCAGCACGTTGAGTATGAGTGTTCGGTGCATCCCCAGCACCAATATTTCGCGGTCCCTGATGTGGTTCATTCTGGTGTTCCATAGTGACTTGTGTGGGATGATCAGTGGGTTGACGAGCTTGTCGTGGGCGTTGCAACCGATTGATTTCGTCGATCACAGGAAGGAGATTCTGATGCCCTCTTGATCTGGTGTGCATGCAAGGTTGCAATCAACAGGTACCTGAGATGCAAAACAAACAAGCAGACAACCAAAACAAGTCAGTACTCAGAATGATAATCGTATCAGAACTTAATCTTGCAATACTTGAAATCTTAAATGTAGCAAAACGAATCCCAAATGGCAACGGCGCCAAATTGATACTAGGATTTTTGTGTCTCCTAGTAGGTTCAATTAACCTTATGCGTTGTAATACTTAAGGTGTCAATCCAAATGGGACGTTGCTAGCAATCAAGATGCAATCAAGCAATCACAAGTTAAGCCAATTAAAAAAGAGTGTTTTTCTAACAATCCTAGAATGGTCAAAATACAAAATGGAAACGAATCACAGAATCATAAACGAAAATGTATGACAAGTACCGAATAAGAATAAGTCAAACCGAAAACGATTCTAAGCATGAACAAACGAAATAGTTCCAGGAATGTAATAAAAATCAGAAAGAGAGAAGTCCTAAGGATGGGGTAATTGATGTCGGTGGAGTATTCTAGTCTACAGAGTGTTTAACATACCTCAAGCAAACTATCCCTAAACAATGAACATCACAACTTAGCTAATCCAATCTCTTGGCAAAAGCTACTCAGACTCAACCACTTCCATACCTAGCTCTCGCTAGAGAAACGTGGTCGAGCAGGCATGACAAACAAGTTCATTCACGTCAACAAACATCCTAGACAACTAATCTCTTAGGCTAGGAACGTAAGTCTCTGGCACTAGTTGGTCAGACATTTCATCAAACACCTTTTGGGTGCGGAAATGTCTCGAATCTAGTTCCAATTGATCAGAGAGAAACTAGTAATTCTAACTCTAGTCCAGAAGGGAATCATACAATCAAAGCTTAAACACTCTACATCCTAAGATCCTCCACCTAATCTATCCCATCCTCAAGAACCTACACACTACTCAGATCCGAAAATCATAGTCAAGGATGCAAACACAGAAATCATTGAATCAAGCATAAAAAGATAGATAAAAATAAGATGAACAACTTTGTAGAAGGAATCAAATGCAAAATCTCAATAAATCTCAACGATATCAGAATACAAGTCTCAGAACGTATTTTGTGGCTAGGTTAAAAACCTTCTCGGAAGGAAAACAAATACAAGATTAAAAGATAAGATGTCTCGGCAAAGACTTAACAAAATGTATATATAGTAGTCTAACATGGAAAGCCCTAAAACTTAAAACGACAAGGTAAAGCGTCGGTTTAGAAATCTCTTGAAGCGTGTGAAACCAAACGTCTTTCTTCCCGACATGTGCGATCGAGTCCGTGTGCGTCGAATGGAATGCAATGTCACCATGGCTTGGACGGAAGGCTGAGGAGCATGGCTCGGACGGATGCTGGGGAGCATGGCTTGATCAAACAAGCTGGAGTGCGTGGCGGGGAAGCATGGCTCGAGCGTGGTGTATAGTCATCCACTAAAACGATGATAACTCTTGAACCACACCTCCGATTGACTTGAAATAAACGGCGTTAGAAAGATAACTCAATTCCCTACAACTTTGATGAAGACGTCGAAAGCTAAATCCCACTCGAGTGGGATGGTTCGAACGGATGGCTCGGACGAAACAGAGATGGTGACAATGGCTCGGACGAAACGGAGATGGTGACAATGGCTCGGACGAAACGGAGATGGTGACAATGGCTCGGACGAAACGGAGATGGTGACAATGGCTCGGACGAAATGGAGATGGTGACAATGGCTCGGACGAAACGGAGATGGTGACAATGGCTCGGACGAGACAGAGATGGTGACAATGGCTCGGACGAAACGGAGATGGTGACAATGGCTCGGACGAGAATGGCTTCCAACGTCTCCTAAATACCTGAAATACTCCAAAATGCACAATGTATGCAAGGATGATGCAAGAAATATCTAGACGTGCAAAGTGTATAGAAAGAACTAGAAAACGATGCAAACCAATGAGTTATCCTAGCTAAATGCATGATAAAAATAGGCTAAGGAGAGACAAAATATAGACATATCAAGTTCACAAGGTGCCTTAACTTCAACTTTTGTTGGCTCAGGATCACCTTGCTCACCTATGTTCTTTTCAAGCAACTCAACAACACTTTTTGTGCCCCGATGAATTAAACCTAAGATCTTAATCTAGGTGATCAATCTAGCTTAAGCATTAAGAACAACTATAGATGAAGAACAATAAGATCAATCCCTAATCTAACAAACCTAGCATCAATTAATCATAGAAACCCTTCTCAAACCCTAAACCCAATTGAGAAACTACTCAAACATGGAGCAACAGAAACAACAAATCAATGATGAAGAAAACATAATTGAATTGCAAAAGAATATAAATAGGGTTTAGAAATCTTCTCCAAAGTGTGAAGAAGGATTAGAGATCTTCTCCCTTTGCTCTCAATACAAAATAGTCTCAGAAAATAAAGCTTATGTCTCTGGAGGTCGTGCCTCTAACTTAAATATCAAAATAAAACCCTAAAAATCGGTTTAAAACGAAAAAGGAAAAGTTACGTCGGGGACGGGAATGGTCGATCTCGAGCGAGGATCAGCCGATCCGGAACGTTTTTCTGTTCCCACTTCATCTGTCCACTAGCTCGATCAGTCTTCAACCAACTGGCTCCAGAAGCATGTTTTCATCCCCAAAACACTCAATTTCCTTCAAAGTAGCTTAGAACCTGTACAGACTCACACAAGACTAAAAAGACTCTAAAAGCACACTTGGACCTAGGAAAAGACTCAAAACAAACCTAAAAACTATAGTTAAAACCCTATAAAATGCAGACACATCACTCAGTAATCTATGTTGCTGCTTAGAGATACAAAACTTTTGTATTTAAGCAATGCTAGGCTCCAACTTGGTAGTAAATGGTGATGATCCTGCAAGCAGAAGATAGAGGCATACTGTACGGCGACATAAAGGGTTTTCAAAGCCAACCATGTGGCTTCTCCTTCCAAAAGATTGTAGCATGACATGATTGACACCCTATGTGTACCAACTCTTATGATTGGAACATCAAGAATTACTACATAACACTTTCGTTTCATCTCTAAAAAGTCTCCCAACAGCTTAATTTCATCTATCAGAATGAAAGCGCTCTTAAAATCGCTCACTAAGTTCATTATCCTAGGTCCGACAATTTCAATCCTCTTTTCCTTCTCTATGAGCTCCTCACTGCAACCCTAATACTTAGCACCTCGACGTCACAAACCATGTAGAGCACCAATGCCAAACCATGTAGGCCTCCCTCCCATTATAAATAGACTTTACCGTTAATATATATTAGCATATTCATTTATCATGATAATATGATATTTACGTTTAAGACATATTAACATATTTGTATACATTGCTAATTAAATTGTTACCCATACATATTGGAATCAAACCTAGAAAAATGCGACAACCGTTATTATTGTTGATAATACCCATTTCCCTGTCATTATCGATTAACCTCATCAAAACCTATGGAAAAATTTTCATTGCACATTTCCGCTGTCATTCGAAACTTTGCGGCTCAATCTGTTCGATCCATCAATCGAAACAAATTTTAATCTCATCACATGTAATTTTTTAACCGTCGTAAATTCTTTCATGACACGATCTCATTTATGACCACCGTCTGTAAAATCGTCACCTTCGGTATCATCACCACCACCTGTAAAATCAGCACTATCAGTGTCACCTCAATTCCTCCCAATCATCACCACTGCCAGGAATATAATCATCACAATCACTTCTGTCATTGTCTTCGCCTATCATCTCCTCACCTCTTCTCACTTTTGCTACTTCTTTTCTTCCACCTCATTTGAGACTTTTGCACATATATGGTACTCATCAGATAGTTTCCTTGTTATTGACTTAACTTTCGAGTCGTTTGTGGTCATCTAGTGGTAATCCCCAAGTATATTACTACCTTGATACAAACAAACTTAGCAAGGAGAGTGAAGTCTGACAAGTACTACTTAAAAACTATCTGACCATTAATTTTAGTGGTATGCAGTAACTTTCTTTTGCGTGCCATTCATTTTATAGATAGGGTATACTCCCTTTGTATCAAAATACTTGATGTTTTAGTATTTTCACCAGGATTAAGAAAACAATTAATGGTGAATTGTTGTTAACTCATCATAATAAATGATGTACTCCTCGTATGTGTATTGTTAATGGTGAATTGTTATTTAGTTTTGACCTGGTCATTTTGCATTTATACATTTAATAGATTATGTATTGTAAAAGCAAAATCATTAAATAGTTATTTGAGTTTCAAAATAAAATTGCATTAAATACTCTCAGAAAATCCTTCTTTCGGATACAAAATAAAATCCTAAAACATCAAGTATTTTGATACAGAGGGAGTATTATATTTGTCACAATGTTTAATACAATAGGAACCAAATAGTGATGAAAAAAGAAAACTAATTTTAAAATCAGTGCTATATAATGCGATTTTCCATTAATTAATGAAATTATGAGACTTGTGTGGGAAATTGCCCAAAGCTAAAGTACAAACTCATAAGATTTTTGAAATCTCATTGTACTATGTATCACACCATTCATGCCAGCCCTAAATATTAGTTTTTTTTTTTTAAATAGAGAAAATATTATTGTTTTTTTTTTTTTTGTTAACCATTGGGCCACAACTGGCCGACCTATTAGCCAAATTCCTACATTCGTAGGAATCGAGACTCGATCTCAGGTGTGATGGTGCCTTCTACAAATGGACTTACCTCCTGCCACTGCAATAAAGTCACTTCACAAAATATTATTGTTTTAGAGTAAAACAAATCTTTTAAGTGAATAAAATAATTTTTTTTCTTTTCAAAATAGTTCACTGTATGTTTATGGTGGGTGTTATCTCATTTTTAAAAAGGGTAATAAAATCTTCTATATAAATCTGTCAAATAGTATCCTTCAATGTTCAAACAAAATCTTTCTTTTCCTATTTTTATTTTATAGTCAAATGTATAAACCAAATGGCTAATTTTTAAAACATAATCTCTGACTTATCTGGTTTTTTAAAATATATGCCAGTCAAATATCTTGAAGTGACAAAAACAAAATTTATTGTTAAAAATACACATAATATATTGATTTAATACACAGATTATATGTATCATTTGACCAATAAAAACAGAAACACTAACAACAGAAAAATTAAAATGTGAAGAAATGTATTTACTTGACACATTGAATTTATATTTGATATTCTCTAACTGTGGATTTTTTAATTAATTAATTGAAATATAGGATTTTATGGGTATTCCCCAAAAGCTAAGTTTCAATTAATATAAAAAAAGAAAAATCTAAATCACAGCTCATCAATGTATCACAATATTCTTTTTGTCATCCCTAAATGTAAAGAAATCTTAGGAGTTTTTTTGTCCTATTTTTTTATAAAGACTTACCTCCCTATAGTTGTTGGCTCCTCCATCTTGTTTTACTACTCTCACTAAACATAAAATTTTCTTGTGTCATTCTTCTAAATTTCTTGTCCATATCAAGCTAGATTCAAGGGATTTCAACTAAAAAAATTTCTGATAGTTTTTATTGTTTACGTTAATATAATCAAGGTGATTTAGCAAACATTCATTTAGAGGGATTTGATTACATAGATTCATGCAAAAATTTTATTTAAATTGCATGCTAATGATATTACTTATGTGTGTAATCTTGTTTCAAACTTAGGTTTCAGAAATGGAGAAAAATGCTGGGAAACAAAAGAAGAGAAGTGTTGAATGGAATGATGTCTCTACGACAAAGAGGTCAAAGCCAGCTGCAGCATGTAAAAACTTCAAGGAGAAACGGATCCGTATCTCTCAGAAATCTGCAACTGCTAAAGCAATGAAACATCAGATTGTGGAGGAAGAGATCACGGCGATAAAGTTAACCACTTCTTTAGAGAGCAATGGTGATCAACCTCGTCCAAACCGGAGGTTAACTGAATTCATTTTACATGATTCAAATAGAGTTCCTCAGCCTGTGGAGATGTTGGAGCTTGATGACATTTTTATTGAAGGTGTTATCTTACCTTTAAACGAGGACAAAGATAAGGAGAGGGGTGTGAAGTGTCAGTCTTTTGGCCGAGTAGAGAACTGGACTATATCTGGTTACGAAGATGGTTCCCCGGTGATATGGATCTCAACCGATTTAGCAGATTACGATTGCCTTAAACCTGCTACCAGCTACAAGAAGATGTATGATTATTTCTTTGAGAAAGCTTTTGCTTGTGTGGCTGTGTATAAGAACTTTTCCAAGAATCCGGACACAAGCCTTGATGAGCTACTTGCGGCGGTTGTTAGGTCAATGATCGGACGCGAGATCTTTTCCAGCAGTGCAGCCATCCAAGATTTTGTTAGATACCAAGGAGAATTCATATATAACCAACTCGTTGGTTTGGATGAGACAGCCCAAAAACATGAAACAAGTTTTGCTGAGAATCATGTTCTTGTTTCTCTGAGATGTGAAAGTAGTATACATCATAAGGGTTTGTCTGATGTGGCTCTTAGGATTTATAAGGCAAAGGGCATGGCATCTGATCAACTGGTGGATAGTGCTGACGGCGAGGACGACATTGACGTTAAGTATGCTAAACTACTACAAGATGAAAAATATAGGAAATTAATGCAGCGGCGGAGACGTAAGCCCAGGTCAAAGTCTGTTTCAAATAGTTTTTACATTAAGATCAATGGAGAAGAGATTTCCATTGATTATCCTCTCCCAAAGAACTATGAGAGCACCAAAGAAGAAGTAGATGAGGTTCAACATTACGACCTTGGCTATAAGGTTGACACACGTGACCTACCTTGCGAAAGAGTTTACAACTGGGCTCTTTATAACTCTAATTCACAGTTTATACCACTAGAGCTACTTCCCATGCAGCCTTGTGGTGATATTGGCGTCACCATGTTTGGGTCGGGTGTGGTGGATGAAGAAGATAATGTAATAGGGTTTGGTTTCGATGATTCGGAGAGTTCTACGCAGTCACATGATCCTAATCGGCTGCAAATTTCCCTTAGCCATGTAAAGGAATGGCATATTGAGTTTGGGGCACATATGGTCTCCATCTCATTACGAACAAATATGGCCTGGTAAGATTACTATATAGTTCATTACATGTTTTCGCTTTCCATGTTACTTATGTTACTTGCTGATGTATCATATTTTATTCTTTTGGACAAAGCTGATGTATCATATATATGCAGGTATATTCTTGGGAAACCGTCAAAGCAGTATGCTCCTTGTTTTGAACCTGTTCTGAAAAAAGCAAGGGTTGGACAAAGCATTTTGAGTTTGGTCAGGAATGAAACAAGAGCTGCTAAGCTTTCATATGCAGATGTCTTAAAACGACTGTGTGGGTTACAGAAGAGCGACAAAGCTTACATTTCTTCTAATCTCTTGGATGTTGAGAAATATGTGGTTGTCCATGGACAATTTCTGTTGCAGTTTTTTACACAATATCCTGACAAGGATATCCAAAGGTGTCCGTTTGTTCTTGGTCTTACAAGTAAAATGCAGGATAGGCACCACACAAGATGGCACATCAAGAAGAAGAAAATTTTGCAAAAGGGAGAGAATATGAATCCAAGGGCAAAAATGGCACATGTGGTATCCAAGATGAAAGCCATGCCAGCAACAAAAACTCGGCTTATCAATAGAATTTGGGACGAGTATTACTCCATTTACTCTCCAGAGGTTGGAGACGAGGACGAGAATGAAGAAGAGGACTCTGTACCAGAAGCTGTTGAGGTTCGAATGTATCATCCTCCTAAGAAAATTAGAGGTAGTGTTGGGGAAATGGAGATAAGGTGGGAAGGTGAGATCCTTGGAAAAACTTGTGCTGGTGAGCCTCTCTATGGACAAGCCTTTGTTGGAGGTGTAAAGGTGGCTATTGGTGGTGCTGTCATCTTGGCAGTTGATGATCAAGATATAACTTCAGCGATCTATTTAGTAGAGTACATGTTCGAGAGTACAGATCACTGCAAATTGCTACATGGGAAACTCTTACAAAGAGGATCCGAGACTGTTCTAGAGACAGCTGCTAACGAAAGGGAACTATTCTTGACTAATAAATGCCTAACTGTTCAGCTCAAGGATATAAAAAGAACAATCAGTTTCGAGATTCGGTCAAGACCATGGGGGCATCAGTATAGGAAAGAGGACATGGCTGCGGATAAGCTTGACCGGGCAAGAGAAGAAGAAAGAAAAGCTAAAGATTTACCAACTGAATACTACTGTAAAAGCTTGTACTCACCTGAGAGAGGAGGATTCTTTAGTCTACCAAGAAATGATATGGGTCTTGGTTCTGGAATATGCAGTTCATGTACGATAAGGGAGGACTTGGAGGAAAGGTCCAAAACTAAACTCAATTTTTCAAAGTCAGGATTTCTCTCCAATGGGATCGAGTACTCTCTAGACGATTTTGTTTATGTTATCCCCGAATACATAACGAAAGATGGATCGATGAAGGGGAAAAGAAGGAAAAATTTGAAGTGTGGACGAAATATTGGGTTAAAGGCTTTTATAGTCTGCCAATTACTCAATATAATTGTCCTAAAGGAGCCCCAAAATGGTGATATGGCTTCCTTACAAGTTCACGTAAGGAGGTTTTATAGGCCTGAAGACATTTCTGTAGAGAATGCATATAAATCAGACATCCAAGAGGTAACAACTATTTCTTACGTATAAATCAAAAATAAAACTATTTCTTACGTAACATATTTGGTAATGTTTACAAGTTTATCTTATAATATTTTCTATTTTTGGCAATTTTAAGCTTTATTATAGCCAAGACATATATGTTCTCCCCCGAGAGGCTATAAATGGAAAATGTGAAGTAAGGAAGAAATATGATATGCCCTTATGCCGTGAATTGTATATATCAGACCATATTTTCTTCTGTGAACTTTTCTATGACTCCTCTAATGGTAATCTCAAGCAGGTAAATATTTAAATTAATTCTATACATAGTTTTCAAAGATCATGATTATTGTTGATTCCGACAATAAAAGTGAAGTGTTGTTTCTTTTAATCGTCATGTAATAGTTGCCTTCCAATATGAAGCTGAATTTTTCTACTATTAAAGACGAAAAGCTCCTACGAGAAAAGAAACAAAAGGGAGTGGAAAGTGAAACTAACTCTGAGATGTTTGTGAAGCCTGATGTAGTATCTAAAGAAATGCGTCTAGCTACACTAGATATTTTTGCAGGATGCGGTGGCATGTCTCATGGACTAGAAAAGACTGGTATATATGTTATTTTATATTCTCTGCACATACATTTTATCATTCAAAATGCTTGAACAACTTAACTTGTATATTTATATGCATGGTTTATGTACACAAGGTGTATCTGAGACAAAATGGGCGATCGAGTATGAAGAGCCAGCTGGGGAAGCTTTTAAACAAAACCATCCCGAAGCAACGGTTTTTGTTGACAACTGCAATGTCATACTTAGGTATATAGCGAACTAAAAAAGAAAATACACTTTATATACACTTCCATATAGGGGTTGTCTTGTGTTGAGAGGATCAGTTGTTTGAGATTATTAATTACAGGGCTATAATGGAGAAATGTGGAGATCTAGATGATTGTATCTCTGTTGAGGAGGCAATGGAGATTAAACTTGATGCAAAACAGAAGAGTACTCTTCCAGTTCCTGGTCAAGTTGATTTCATCAATGGAGGCCCTCCATGCCAAGTAAGTATATCTTTTAAACTGTTGTTGTAGCTTTTCAATATAATTTTTTTAATAATTAGTGAAAAGCTTCTTAATCTGTAAAATTTGGCAGGGATTTTCTCGTATGAACAGGTTCAGCGGCAGCACTTGGAGTAAAATCCAGTGTGAAATGATCTTAGCATTCTTGTCATATGCTGATTATTTCCGGCCAAAGTATTTTCTTCTAGAAAATGTGAAGACCTTTGTGACATTCAACAAAGGAACTACATTTAAGCTTACCCTGGCTTCTCTTCTTGAGATGGGTTACCAGGTAATTAATATTTATCTCCTAGTGCAATTATTTTTGTGTGTCTTGGTCTTTGTTTTCCACATGTACGTGATTGCTGTATAGGTTTTTATGTTCCAAGCCTGTTGAAACATGTAGGTAAGATTTGGGATCTTGGAAGCTGGTGCATATGGAATATCCCAACCTCGTAAAAGAGCTTTCATTTGGGCAGCTGCACCTAACGAAGTTCTTCCAGAATGGCCTGAGCCAATGCACGTCTTTAATAATCCCGGTTTTAAGATCCCATTGTCTCGAGGTTTATATTATGCTGCTACGGAGACTACTAAATTTGGTGCACCTTTCCGCTCAATCACGGTGAGGGACGCGATTGGAGATCTTCCCAAAGTAGAAGACGGAGAATCCGTGATATGTAGAAAGGTATGATTTAATATCACCACGCCACAAGAAAGTATCTTAAATACAATTACCTTAAAACCAATAACATGAAGTTATGGTTTTTATGCCTTGTAGTATAATGGTGTTGATTCATCAGTCTCATGGTTCCAAAAGAAGATGAGAGGAAACATGATTGATCTTACTGATCATATATGTAAAGGGATGAACAAACTAAACCTCATTCGATGTAAGAAAATCCCGAAGAGGCCAGGTGCTGATTGGCGTGACCTGCCCGACGAAAACGTAAGTCGTACTCTTATACATCCGGCTAGCTACACGAATTCTTATTAAGTCTACACATCACTATAAATGCATTTTTT
This sequence comes from Camelina laxa, assembly GCA_024034495.1. NCBI lineage: Eukaryota > Viridiplantae > Streptophyta > Magnoliopsida > Brassicales > Brassicaceae > Camelina > Camelina laxa. Next base: position 22,796,314 of record CM043880.1, on the reverse strand, counting down.
TTTTATAAATTATTACAGGTGAGGTTATCGAATGGGGTCGTGAAAAAATTGATTCCTTATGGTATATCAAACAAAGCTGATGAGCACAACGGTTTTAAGGGACTCTATGGTAGATTGACCTGGGAAGGCAACTTACCCACTTCCATCACCGATCCTCGGCCCATGTGTTTTGTGGGAATGTGCTTCCATCCTGACCAGGACAGAATCATCACTGTCCGTGAATGCGCTCGATCTCAGGTAATTAAAACTCTTATATTACTTCTACTCGGTTTTCTAGCATTAATAAAAATGTAGACATTTTTGGTTTTGGGAGTTAAGTAATGTTAGTGTATGGATACAACTCTTTTAAGTGAAAGTGTGGTTTTATAAAAAATTGCAGGGGTTTCCGGATAGCTTTAAATTTTCAGGGAGGATAAAAGACAAGCATAAGCAGATTGGGAATGCAGTTCCTCCACCATTGGCATTTGCTCTCGGTCAAAAGCTTAAAGAAGCCCTGCATCTCAAGTCCTCTCGTCAACACCAATCCTAAAAAGCAGCCAAATTTGCACAATGTGTCAAATGATTAATAGATTTGTCATTTCATTTCTCTTTTACATATAACTAGGAGATATCCCGTGCTTTTACATATAACTAGGAGATATCCCGTGCTTTAAGCACAGGTCAATATTTTTACAAAAATTATAATATAATAATAAAAATTATGGTTATATTTCTTAAAAAAATATATTTTATTTGAGTTAATATTTATTTTTAATTGCTCTATAAATCTATATATCATAATTTGAAATCTTAATAGAATCTTCGAAATCTAGTTATGAAAAATCATTTTATCGTCTACTTGGATATAAATCTTAGTATTTTAATTCTGATTGGTTTATATTTTTTAAAAATATTTAGTAATTTTCGTCCATAATTTTATTAGAAAGATAATCTTTTTTAATTAATAATTATTTGTATTTTTAAAAAATCTTAGCTGTTAATTTTTTAAAAAAATACAAATTTGTTTTGATTTAAATAGATTTTTTTTCAAATACAAATTTTCTAATGGCAATTGAATGTAATTTTTTACACATTTTAAGGTTAATTTTATATTTCTACTTCTCAATTAATATAGTAGGATCCTTTTTTGAAACTCAAAGTCATTGGTTTAATTCAATGTTTTAAAAATCGCTAGACACTAGTAGGGCGGCGAGGGTAGCCCTAGCGCCTAGAAGAGGAATCGGAGATTATATGGAGATTAATCGGGGACTAGTTTTTACTAATTATTTTATTTTATAATTTAAAATAATAATTATGTGATGTTAAATATAAATTGTTATAAAGAAACTTTTATTATTAGTATAAGTTTCAGTTAAGATAAGATTTTTTAAATATAGTAAGTACCTAATTAATGTATATGTCTCATAAATTAGGTATTCATTATTGTAATATAATTACTCCCTTTGCTGACTACAATAAAATAATAATAAAATAGAACAAATTTGTACATAAAAATAATTATAATTTTAAAATAGAGAGATATGAGATGTTGGGTTTTCCAAGCCCAAGCCAATTCCCCTATTAGTATGATATTGTCCACTTTGAGTCCAGGTGGCAAAGCCTTGGGCTCCTTCCCAAAAGGCCTCATACTAATTAGAGTTGGTCTTAGCTTATATATTAAAAACTTATTTTCTAATCTTAAGACTAGATTCGGACCCGCACATACGTGCGGGGTTAATTTTAAAAACTAAGTTTGCTAACACATTTATAGTTTACTACGTATATGCAGTATGTTTATAAATGTATTTTATAGGAATGTTATTAGCATTCATAATCCAAACTCGTATCAATTTAGGATTTAATTTGTTTTTAATTAGATTTAGACAAAAAGAATGATCAAATTTGTTTTTGTTATTAGTAAAGACAATTGTATTAAAAAAATAGTAAACGAAAGATGATATGTCTAATTTAGGACAGAAAATCAATCATGTCCCGTATATGTCATGTTTTCCATTTCATAACTATTGTTTTAATAATAATTTTCTCATTTAAGATTGTATATTTTAGTCCAACAAATAAAGATATATGTAAAAACTATGATTTTAACTGTTTAAATATTTATTCGGTATAACATTTATAACATAATCTGGATTAGTGATCAGCTATATTTTTATTAAACTCTTAAACCATCAAACTGAATAAAAACACTAAAAAATATTTAAATTTCATGAACCGGATGACCAATTTATAGTTGTCAAAGGAGTCAAACCCGTCCACTATACCTGCTCTGCAATGGATTAAAGCACTATGACCAGCAAAAAATATGTTCCAGGTATTCCACATGAGTAAATATTATGTCGATTGGCATATACCCTGCTTGAATTCACATTATCCATAATTCCCCTCATGTATTTATCAGGAATATTTTAGCTAATAGTTGACTTATTAATTCTTATTATTTAAAATATAGTCCATTTATATTGGATAACATTTTTTTGTTTTAATTTCTTTTAACTATTATAGAACATAGTTTAATGTTTTATCTTTTTCTTTTGAACATTTTTATGTTAGATAAATTGAAAATATGTTACATAATATACTGGAAGCATTAATTTATATTAATTCTAACAAGACCATGTATTTGATTTTTTTTGAAAATTTATATTCTCATCCTGTTCGGCTCCTTCCATCCCGTTTCAATCCCATTATTCTTTTCTCATTTTCTCAAAATCATGTTCCCAAGATTTAGCACACAATCATGTAATAGTTTGATTCAAAACAAAATAATGTATTTGATGAGAAAAAATAATTTCTTTGAAACATCCAGTTAATAGAATCACATATACATGTCGTGTCAATTAACATTCTTTTATCTCATATTTGGTACATGCTTATGCTAGATAAGCTGAAGAAAAACAACATATTAAAAATATTGTTGTTTTATTTTAGTTGTAACATGCAGGCCCGGTCCACCCATAAAGCAGCCAAAGCATTTGCTTTAGGCCACACAATATAGGAATAATTTTAGGGCCACTCAAGAGATTAGATAGATCAGTTGGTTATGTGTCATGTAGTTTAGTAGCTTGTTTTTAGTTCAAGTCTTCTACCCAACAACTTTTTTCTTATGTTTTTCTCTTTTCTCTCTTTACAGTTTTTTTTTGTTTGCTTTCGTTTATGTTTTTCTTTTTTTTTGGTAGGTGTTGTCGAACTTTTTTAATTATTTTTGTTTATTTCCTGTTTTTAACAAGAAATCTCCAAATATTAGATTTAAATTCTACTAAATTTTTAATATTTACCTTCTTCAAACAAAACTAAAAACTAAAAAATTCTACACAAGAATTATTGCTGCTGCTGGATAAATGGGTAAGCTTTTGTTTTTTCTCCTCCTAAACTTTAAAATAATAATATCATACTATCAACTGTTTTGGATTATTATCAAATTAAAGGTTATAATTTTAAAATAATAAATGTATTTGGGAATTAGGGATTGCAAAATCATGTTTGTCTCGTTCTGTATACATCACTAATTTTTTAAATATTTTAGTTATATTTTAGTATTTTGGTAAAAAAAAATTATTAAATTTTACATAGAAAATATGCTTTAGGCCACCAAAATTCAAAGACCGGCCTTGGTAACATGTTTTCGGACCCGCACATTTATGCATTGATACTTTATACACATGTTTGTATATCTTAATTAAGTATCCAAAATTTAAACAATTTACTATATATACATATAGTTTGCATATAAGAATTATGAATTTCAAAATTTTCAACATTTGTAATACATACGTTTTATTTGTGGGATATTTAAGATCCCAAATTTTAATATCTGATTTTTAAGTGTGGCATAAAATAATTAAATACGATGTGGGAGATATATAATTGAAAGATTGCAATCTTCCAAAATAGTTTAAAAATATATTTGAAAGATATATGAAGATTTAGTCGAATGACTTGCCAGTCATAATCAACTCCAAATAACACATAAATTAGAACCGAACACAATGTAATTTGAAGTATTAATGATGCCCATTAAGATATAAAGAAGAAAGCTTGATCGGGGAGGGGGAAGTCATCTTCAACATTGTGGACATCATCGAGACATGCAAATCCATGTTACCTCTGAAATATATATTTGTTTCTCCTCTTTCCCAGTTCACTGCAAAATTCATTATGATTTGAAAAAATATAAAGAAGAAATCAGTCACACTAATATGATTTAATACCAATAGGCTACGTGTAACAATATAATCATCGTTTGTTTAAAAATCAAAAAACAAATAATCATGCAGCAAAATAACACTATATATTGTAATTAATGTATATATAAAGTACTAACATAAAAAACTGTAGCTATTGAAAAGAATAGTAAGAGAAATCAATTATAACTACTTAATTGTTTTACAACATCCGTATTTTAGAAGTTGTACAGTCTTGACTTTTATGCTTCACATGTTCTCGAAGAGTTTCAAATCTGAAAACACTAAAAGATAATGAAAAACAAAAATCAGAAAATTGTAACTCAAAACATTGATGCTGGGAAAAGTTAATCGGAATGAACAAACTAAAGACTTTGACACATCTTATATAGAGATGAAGATTAATATATCTTTCCTAACACAATGTATTTTAGGATAGTAACAAAAAAGATTTTGGTAGTTATTTTAGATTTGTTCATTTAGTTTTGGAATATAGATTTTAGAAAAAGGAAAATCATAATATAAAATCATAAATATTGTTTACGCTGATATCTCACAATATATAACCAATTTTTTTTTTATATACATATATACAATTTTGAATTTAATTGCTCGATTTTAATAGAAACAGGTTTAATTTATTTCTATAAACAAATTAGATGATTTTGTATATTAGGTAACATCAAAATCAGAAATTATTGTTTCCGGATATATCTCAAAATATATAATCAAATGAAATATGTTTACATATATACAATTTTGAATTTAATTGTCCGAATTCAACCTGTTTGGATACAAGATATACATATTCTTATTTCTATTTGAGTGGTATTTCATGTAATAATCTCTTAATCTATGTTTACTTATTAAAAATGTTTCCCTTTTAATAGTATAGATGTGGGACATTGTTTGTATCCTAACAAACCTCCCCTCAAACTATGTACCACGATCCTATGGCCTCCCTTTCAGTGAAATCCAGGTATCAAGGCTCCGGTATCCCTTTATTCCTGAAGTATTCTTTAGGCACCCTTAATCGTGTCATGTTTTTCGAGAGATCCTCCCACACCGAATACATAGCCCACACCCACACCCCTAGGTCCACTTTTCAACCTAGGGTATGATATTAATTGTTGGGCTTTCCAAGCCCAAGCCAATTCTCCTATTAGTATGATATTGTCCGTTTTGGGCCCACGTGGCAAAGCCCGCACGGATTTCTTATTGGGCTCATTCCCAAAAGGCCTCATACTTATAGAGTTGGTCTTGGCTTATATATTAGAAACTTATTTTCTAATTTTCAGATGTGGGATATTGTTTGTAGCCCCAACATGAGAAAAAAATAACACTCACGCGCACATGTGTATTTAAAAGTATTATACATGTGCGTAGGTTTGAGTGACTACAAAAATGATGATTAAAAAGACTGACTATAAATAGAGTGGTGTAGGTTTGAGTTGTTTAGTGGCTTTGGGCTTTTTATTAAAGCCCATTTAGCTTAACCAATTTTAAAAAAAACAATTAAAAAATCGGTTAAATATCCGATGTCGATTATACGGATAAAAATCGGATACTGATTAATTTCAGCGATTTGATCATAATCACGGTGGGTATGCTCCGATCAGCGCTTACTCAGGCTTGTAATCGACTAGGCGTCGATTTTTTAAACAGGGATTTAATTACGAAGATAGTCGTTGAAAATAATACTAAGCTAAGTTTGTTTATTCCATTTCGTATGTAAAATCATATTTTAATCAATCTAACTGTTTTCTTTAATATTTTTTGATGAAACTTTTGTCATAAAATAATACATAAAAAACTTTGGTGGATGATTTTTATTTTATTATCTCTTTAAAAAACATTAAAAATGTGTTCATTAATTATTACCTCGAGTTCTAATATTTCTGGTTATGTTGACTGTGGAAAAATTTAGATTACTGAAATTCAACAAAATAACTTAAAAAAATAACTTTAAAATATATATTAAAAAACCTGAAAACAATTTACACAGAGCTCAAAACTGGAGATTTCACGTATCTCATTTATCTTTGATTAAATATACTTTATAATTTATATGTATATATATATATACATATACATAAATAATATAAATATACAAAAATGCACACATTAATAAATACATGTTACATATTACTTTCCAAATAAATGTATCATATAATCAATATCGTTGTATTCATACTTATATAAAAAAGGTAAGTTTAGCTTTTTACAAATTTTTAATTTGTCTTCATATTATATAATATTACATTTCAAGAGCCCTTGATTCTTTCTTTTAAAGATATTTACCAGGGACGACACCTCTGTCTAAGGCGCCCTAGAGGATGACTTCAGCAGAGATGGCAGAGCTGAAGACGCAGTTGGAGAATTTATTGGGCAAGAGATTCATTCGTCCTAGCACTTCATCATGGGGAGCGCCAGTGTTGTTTGTGAAGAAGAAAGATGGAAGTTTACGCTTGTGCATAGATTATTGGGATTTGAACCGAGGCATTGTGAAGAACCAAGTAACCTCTTCCGCATATTGATGAGTTGTTGGATCAGTTAAGGGATGCTACTTTGTTCTCCAAGATTGACTTGACGTCCGGTTACCATTGGATTCCGATAGACGATGTGGACGTCAGGAAGACGGCTTTCTGGACGAAATATTGGCACTATGAGTTTGTGGTGATGCCCTATGGTTTGACTAATGTCCCAGCTGCGTTTATGAGGTTTATGAACAGTGTGTTCTAGGAGTTTCTGGATAATTTTGTCATCATCTTCATTGCCGACATCCTGGTGTATTTCAAGAGTCATGAGGGCAATTTTGAGGAAGCTGCAGGAGAAGAAGCTGAGCAAGTGCAATTTCTGACAGAGGGAGATGGATTTTCTGGGTCACGTTGTTTCTGCAAAGAGAGTCTCTGTTGATCCAGAGAAGATTGACACTATAAGAGATTGACGTACGCCAAGTACTGCCACTGAGATCAGGACTTTTCTTGGATTTGCAGGATACTACAGGATGTTTGTGAGGGGTTTTGTGAGTATGGTGTAGCCGATGACTAAGGTGACAGGGAAGGCGTTCCTTTTGTGTGGTCACAAGAGTGTGAGGCGGCTTTTTCAAACTTGAAGCAGATGTTGATTAGTACACCAGTATTGGCTTTGCCTGAGCAGAATAAGCTGTATGCGTCCAGAGTTGGTTATGGGTGTGTGCTCATGTAGGTGGGGAAGTTTATTGCCTATGCTTCGTGGCAGTTGCGGAAGCATGAGGGCAACTATCCTACCCATGACTCGGAGATGGCAGTTGCAGTTTTTGCTTTAAAGATTTTGAGGTCTTATCTTCATGGCGGAAAGGTTCAGGTGTACACAGATCATAAGAGCCTAAGTATATATTTGCTCAACTTGAGTTGAATTTGAGGCAAAAGCGGTGGATGAAGTTAGTGGCAGATTATGATCTGGATATAGCTTACCACCTCGGTAAAGCTAACTAGGTGGCATATGCTCTGAGCAGAAAGCGGGCGGCTTCTGCTTAAGAGAATGTTATGGAGTCCTTGGTGAGTGAGATTAGTACTTTGAGGTTGTGTGCTATCTCACAAGAGCCGTTGGGTTTGGAGGCTTCTGATAGAGCAGATCTTCTGAGTAGAGTTTAGTTGGCTCAGGAGAGTGATGTGGGGCTGGTGAATGCATGTATGGATGCAGATTCTGAGTATCATGTCTCTACTAATGTAACTATCCTTGTACATGGTCCAGCTTGTGTTCCCAATGATGACGGTCTGAGGCAGGAGATACTAAGAGAGGCTTATTCGAGCAAGTTCTTTTTTCATCTAGGAGCGACTAAGATGTACCGAGACCTCAAACGGTATTATCACTGGGTCAGGATAAGAAATACGAGGTGTGATACTTACCAGTTAGTGAAGGTTGAGTATCAGGTGGCGGGTGGCCTGTTGCAGATTTTACCCATTTCAGAGTGGAAGTGGAATATGCTCACGATGGATTTCGTGGTTGGTTTGCCTGTTTTGCGGACTATGGATGCTATTTGGGTGATTGTGGATCGTCTGACCAAGTCTGCACAGTTTAGGGCCATTAAGAAGACTGATGGAGCAGGAGTTCTGGCTACAAAAATATGTGAGGGAGATAGTGAAGTTGCATGGTGTGCCTTTGAGCATAGTGTCATATAGAGATTCCAAGTTCACTTTCGCGTTATGGAAGGCGTTTCAGCCAGAGCTTGGCACTAAGGTGCATATGAGTACAGCTTATCATTCTCAGGCAGATTGGCTGTCAGAGAGGACGATTTAGACTCTGGAGGATTTGTTGAGGATGTGTGTGCTGGACTGGAGTGGTCACTGGGCTGATCACCTGAACCTGGTAGAGTTTGCTTACAACAACAACTATCAGGCGTGCATTGGTATGGCTCCTTATAACGCGTTGTATGGGAAGCCATGTTGTACACCATTATGTTGGACTCAGGTAAGGGAGAAGAGCATATTGGATGCGAGTTTTGTACAGGAGACCACAGAGAATATCTGAGTGCTCAAGCTGAATATGAAGGAGGCTCAGTCCCCATGACTCTTGAGGCGAGACCAATGAGGGTTCTAGAGAGGCCGATCAAGAACTTCGGCAGAAGAGGATTCCTTTGATGGGAGTCCAGTGGGACTGTGATGGAGTGTTGGAGGAGACTTGGAAGCCAGAGGCGAGGGTTAAGACAATGTTCAAGAAGTGGTTCGAGAAGCAACTCGAGGCTTGAGCTTGTCTAACTTTGGTTTCCAGTTCTCGTTTTGTTGGCTTGGTGTCGTTGTATCTTATTTTTCATTATGTGTTTCCGTTGAGATTGTAACAATTTTGACATATTATGATTAATAAGATGTGTTTTTCTTTATTTGACTAGTGCTGTCTTGAAAAAGTAAATTGTTCGGGGTTTCTATAACTGAAAAGTTTTATGGGAGTTAGAACTTTGCTATTTTGGAAAGTGTTGTCATCTTTGTGATGGTCCTTTGGAATGTTTGCATGGATGGTTGTCTTAGTGACGTTTTGTACCCTGGCGGTGGTCTTTGTAAGCTTTTCAGTGGTAGTGGCCTAAGACTCTAGTTTATTAGGAAAAACTCGACTATTCAGCATCTTTAGCCATTTTTAACTGCTTCCTGAGAAAAAGAAGAGAACAAAAATTCTTGTGAGTGTTATTGTGGTTTCAGGAATTTCTCTGTGGCTGTTGGTGGAATTTTCTTATAGGGAAGTGAGGATCTAAGGCTTAGGACGTGTGGGGGAGGTTGTTGTGGTGATAGCTTCGTCGTTTGGGTTATGGTCTTGCCAAGGTGAGTGAATGACCATGACTTATCTAAGCTAAGATCTATTTTTGTTTGGTTTGTGTGATGTGTGATTGATTTCTTTGGGTGTTTATGTGCTTTTTGTGACACCCTAGTTTCAGAGACTTGCGGAGAGGTTTAAAAGAATTGATTTGGCCACCTATGTCACCAAAATGCACTTATCGTTTTGGTCAAAGGTCCTGAGAGAACATCACAGTTAAGCGTTCTTATGCTGAAGTAGTCTCAGGATGGGTGACCTTCCGGGAAGTGACTGTCGGAACTGTGCGAGTGAGGACAAAACACAGAGAAAGATCATGTGGTGATTTGTAGGGACGATAACAAGTCTTTAAAACCTCCCGGACGTACCAAACTGACCGTCAGATATAGATGAGTTCACGAGTCTAGTAAGAGGACGTGAGACCCATTAAGGAAAGTGAACCCATGGACTGGGATTGGACATGGGGCCCACAAAGAGGTGGCGGTCAGGGAGCCATAAGTGGTATCAGAGCCGAACCCAGACGAGTGTGGAGTCTAGTGGGCTCACATCGTAGGGGGTGACGGTCTTGGTGCGCAACGAGGACGTTGCAATCTGTTAGTGGGGGTGAATTATGACACCCTGGTTTCAGAGACTTGCGAAGAGGTTTAAAAGAATTGATTTGGCCATCTATGTCACAAAAGTGCACTTATCTTTTCGGTCAAAGGTGCTGAGAGAACTCCACAGTTAAGCGTGCTTATGCTGGAGTAGCCTCAGGATGGGTGAACTTTCGGGAAGTAACTGTCGGAACTGTGCGAGTGAGGACAAAACACAGAGAAAGATCATGTGGTGGTTTGTAGGGACGGTAACAAGTCTTTAAAACCTCCCAGACGTAGCAAACTGAACGTCGTATATAGATGGGTTCACGGGCCTGTGAGAGGACGTGAGGCCAATTATGGAAGGTGGGCCCATGGACTGGGATTGGACATAGGGCCCACTAAGAGGTGGCTATAACATCCGTGTTCCTGGAATAGAGTTTGAGTTATGTTGAGTAAACCAAAGAGTGGATTTTAATTAATTTTGGTTTAATTAAATCTTGGTTTAATCTAATTAAACCAAAAACCCTTAATCTCTTTCTCAAAGTCACGCCTCCTCTCATGATTTTGTGTTTTGGTCGACATTTTCATCAGAGGGAGGGAGAGAAAGAGAGATAAACTTTGGTTATTTGGTGTAAAGTAGAAAGAGAAGGAGATCAAGCTTTTTCCTTAGAGTTAAGAGAGAAACAGAACTGTCAGAGTTTGGGGGAAGGAGGATCCGACTGGTCAAATCGTTTCGAAAGGTACTGAGTTTTGGTAGGGTTGTAGATAAGAGATTTTCGTACACTCTCCTTTTTACAGAAGTGAATTTGGGTTAATATTTTAGGAGATATTGGCAGTTTCGTGGGGTGTTTCTTCTCATTCGCGGATTGAGACCAGCGAGTGTTACGGGGACGATTGCGGTTTCATCTATAATCTGATCGTGCTGAAATTATGTGGGAAGCTTCTGGACGTATATACCTTGCTTTTCACCGGAGGGATTAGGAAGTTAACGGTTAGTTTTGATTTCGTGGTTTCACTTGTGAGGTTGTTCTTTTCTGTTTTCTTGATAGTTTGTTTTCAATATTTGTTTGTTGTTGTGATTGGTTGTAGGAACAAGTTTGGTTGTTCTTGGATATTGGAAATCCTCTCATTTGGTTGTATTTAGTTTTGTGAATCACCTGTTAAGGTAAGTGCAGGACCATGGCTTATCTAAGCTGGAGATTTCTCTAATCTGCTTGTTTATGTGTTGTTTGGCTTGTTGATTTGTTGATTGATGATTGTTGGTTGATGGTTAGAGATGTCTCTATTGCTTGTGTGTATAGCCCAGTAGATGGGAGGATTGTCTTACTGAGTGTTTATTAAATACTCATGCATTGCAATATGTGTTTGTGGTGCAGCTAAAGGCAAAGTGTGACCGTGGAATCAGGGCGATGAAGAGGAGGATGTTCTAGTGGTTCGCTTGGTTGTCTGGCTTCTGTTAGGTTGCTAGAGTGGAGTCCTAGAATGTTGTTTAGGATTGCTGGTTCTTTGGTTTATGTTGTTTGGATCATTAGTTTATGATTTGGAATTAATATTGGCTATTTATATTTATTGGATATTGGTAATGTTTTCCGCTGATGATTGTGATTGTGGTTAGGTGGCTAGTGGATATGGGACCACTAGTTGTAGTTTATTTATTATATTATATTTATTATTTATTATTTAAATAAAAAAGGTCGGTCGTTTCATGTTGGTATCAGAGCCCTTACGGTTCTAGGTTTGGGTTCACTAGGCTTTGTGCTATAGATGTTTGGGATTGCATGTCTTGATTGATTATGTGAGTTAGTAAATTGTGTGTGGCATGGAGTCTTAGAACATCCTCTTCGAGCCTACTGTGTGATTCCACGGTGAGTTTAAATTTTCTGTGTTTATAATAGAAATTGTTTGCGTAGCCTTCTATTCATGGTAGTGCAGATGGCTAAAGGTGGTGCTGGTGCTGGTCGTGGACGCGGATGTGGTCGCGGTAGGGGCAGAGTCCCAGTGGTTAGTGAGACCGAGGACCAGAGTGTGTCAGCTGAGGGTGTTGGCGAGTCGCAGGGTGTCCAGGAGGATTCCATGAGTGTGGCCGGAGGGGGCGGTGTTGATGCTCCAGTGGTCGGTGATGCTAGGGTCCCGGGTGTGAGAGCCCCAGCGGGTGGAGTCCCTGGTGTTGATCTTGCGGGCTTGTTAGCACAGTTGATAGAGCGGTTGCCAGCGGTGGTACCGGCTCAGGCTCAGGTAGTGCCACCAGTGGTGGTGGAGGAGCGGCAGCCAGTGGCTGCGGATACAGGAGCACATGGGCGTTATTTGTCCATGCTCAGGGAGATGACGCATCTCGGGACTGAGCGGTTTTTGGGTGGTACTGACCCTACTGTTGCAGATGCGTGGAGGACGAGTGTGGAACGTAACTTCCATACTCTGAGATGTCCTGAGGAGTTTTGGGTGGACATAGGGGTTCACCATTTGAGCGGTGATGCTCAGGTTTGGTGGAGAGCAGTGGTTGCGAGGAGAGTGCAGAGGGAGATGACTTGGGCTGACTTCGTCTTGGAGTTCAACCGCAAGTACTTTCCTAGAGAGGCCTTGGACCGGTTGGAGGTGCAGTTCCTTCAGTTGTCTCAGTGGACACGGTCAGTGCAGGAGCTGGACTTGGAGTTCAGTCGACTTCTTTGTTATGGGGGTCGGGCTATGGAGCCCGAGGAGGCCCAGATCAGGAGGTTCATGAGGGCTCTTCGTGAGGACTTTAGGATCTATTGTAGGGGACGTAACTATGCTACGCGTGCAGAGCTCGTTGAGACTGCAGCAGAGATTGATCAGGATATCCAGGCACAGTCAGTGGCGGTTAGTCCCGCGGTTCAGCCTGGTAAGGCTCAGTAGGGAGGTTCTAGCAAGGGCAGGAGACCTATGCAGGGGACCAAGAGGAGATGGGAGGCTACGCAGACGCAGAGTGGTGCGAGTTGCTTCAAGTGTGGGAGCAAGGATCACAAGTTTGCTAGTTGTCCCAAGAGGAGTGCTCCGACGACAGCGGCTCGTGTATGCTATCACTGCAGGGAGTCAGGGCACATCAGGCCCTATTGTCCCAAGTTGCAGCCGGCAGCAGTGGCAGCGTTGCAGCAGGTACAGCCTGGAGGTCAGCAGGTGGCAAGGATTGAGCAGGCGCCACGGGTTTACACGACGGTCGAGCCTGGTGGGACCAGTGCCGGAGCGATCACAGGGACCTTGTTCGTGGGCGGGTTTAAGTCCCATGTTATGTTTAATTCTGGAGCTACTCACAGCTTCATTCCTCCGGAGTGCGCAGAGAGTGCGGGCATCAAAGGAGATCCCGGAGAGCGTGCGGGAGTGGTTAGAGTTGCGGGAGGCAAGTTTCTGAGGGTTTTTGGCCGGGCAAAGGAAGTTGATATTCAGGTTGCAGGAGAGTCGTGGCCTGCGGTATTGCTTATCAGTCCGGTGGAGTTGTATGATGTCATTCTCGGGATGGATTGGTTGCATCGGTATATGGTGCATTTGGATTGCTATCGGGGTAGAGTGGAGTTTGAGCGCCCAGGAGGGAAGTTGGTTTTTGAGGGACTTAGACCGACTTCGGGGAGTCTCGTGATCTCAGCCATACAGGCTGAGAAGATGATCGAGAAGGGCCGTGAGGCTTATTTGGTTACCATTTCGATGCCAGAGTCAGTAGGGAAGTCTACGGTTAGCGGTATTCCAGTAGTTGAGGAGTTTGAGGATGTGTTTCAGTCATTGCAGGGGTTACCATCATCTCGGTCGGATCCTTTTACTATTGAACTGGAACCGGGGACGACGCCGTTATCCAAGGCTCCTTACAGGATGGCTCCAGCAGAGATGGCAGAGCTGAAGAAGCAGCTAGATGATTTGTTGAGTAAGGGATTCATCCGTCCTAGTGTATCACCGTGGGGAGCGCCGGTGTTATTTGTTAAGAAGAAGGATGTGAGTTTCCGATTGTGTATTGATTACCGGGGTTTGAACCGGGTCACTGTGAAGAACAAGTACCCTCTTCCCAGGATCGATGAGTTGTTGGATCAGTTGAGGGGTGCTACTTGGTTCTCCAAGGTAGATCTGGCGTCGGATTATCATCAGATACCGATAGATGAGGCGGATGTGAGGAAGACTGCATTCAGGACGAGGTACGGACATTATGAGTTTGTGGTGATACCTTTTGGGTTGACTAATGCGCCAGCAGCATTTATGAGGTTGATAAACAGCGTGTTTCAGGAGTTTCTGGATGTGTCTGTCATCATCTTCATCGACGATATCCTGGTCTTTTCTAAGAGTCCTGAGGAGCATGCAGTGCATTTGAGGGCAGTTCTGGAGAAGCTGCGGGAGCAGAAGTTGTTTACTAAGTTGAGCAAGTGTAGTTTCTGGCAGCGTGAGATGGGTTTTCTAGGTCACATTGTTTCTGCAGAGGGGGTTTCAGTGGATCCGGAGAAGATTCAGGCTATCAGGGATTGGCCTAGACCGCAGAATGCCACAGAGATCAGGAGTTTTCTGGGGTTGGCAGGATATTACAGAAGATTTGTGCAGGGTTTTGCGAGCAGAGCACGTCCTATGACTAAGCTGACTGGGAAGGATGTTCCTTTTGTCTGGTCACAGGAGTGTGAAGAAGGCTTTGCGATCCTGAAAGAGATGTTGACTGCTACGCCAGTGTTGGCTTTGCTAGAGCAGGGAGAACCCTATGTGGTTTATACTGATGCATCCAGAGTTGGTTTGGGGTGTGTGCTGATGCAGCATGGGAAGGTGATTTCCTAGCTTCGCGGCAGTTGCAGAAGCATGAGGACAACTATCCTACTCATGATTTGGAGATGGCAGCTGTAGTTTTTGCCCTGAAGATTTGGAGATCCTAGCTTTATGGTGCAAAAGTACAGGTGTTTACAGATCATAAGAGCTTGAAGTATATATTCACTCAGCCTGAGTTGAACTTGAGGCAGAGGTGGTGGATGGACCTTGTGGCGGACTATGATCTGGAGATAGCTTATCACCCTGGTAAGGCTAACGTGGTTGCAGATGCTCTGAGTCGGAAGAGGGTAGCTTCGGCTCAGGAGCAGGAGATGGAGACTCTGGTAGGAGAGATTAGTGCATTGAGTTTGTGTGCTATTTCTCAGGAGCCGTTGGGTTTGGAGGCGGCGGATAGAGCAGACCTTCTGAGTAGAGTGCGGTTGGCTCAGGAGAAGGATTTGGGGCTAGTGAATGCCTCTAAGGCTGTGGATACAGAGTATTAGGTCTCAGCTAATGGTACTATTTTGGTGCATGGGCGGATTTGTGTGTCCAAGGATGAGGAGTTGAGGCAAGAGATCTTAAGTGAGGCTCATTCGAGCAAGTTTTCTATTCATCCAGGAGCGACTAAGATGTACCGTGACCTCAAGAGGTACTATCACTAGGTCGGGATGAAGAAGGATGTGGCTAGTTGGGTCTCGAGGTGCGATGTGTGTCAGCTAGTGAAGGCTGAGCATCAGGTTCCAGGCGGGTTGCTGAAGAGTCTTCCCATTTCAGAGTGGAAGTGGGATATGATCACGATGGATTTCGTGGTAGGATTGCCAGTGTCTCGGACTTTTGATGCTATATGGGTCATTGTGGACCGGTTGACTAAGTCGGCACATTTTCTGGCTATCAAGAAGACTGATGGAGCAGCGGTCTTAGCTAAGAAATTTGTGAAGGAGATAGTCAGGTTGCATGGGGTGCCAGCGAGTATTGTGTCTGATAGGGATCCTAAGTTCACTTCGGTGTTCTTGAGGGCATTCCAGGCAGAGATGGGCACTAAGGTGCATATGGGTACAGCTTATCATCCACAGACTGATGGACAGTCAGAGAGGACGATCCAGACGTTGGAGGATTTGCTGAGGATGTGTGTGTTGGATTGGGGTGGCCATTGGGTGGACCACCTGTGTTTGGCAGAGTTTGCCTATAACAACAATTATCAGGCAAGTATTGGGATGGCTCCTTATGAACCTTTGTATGGGAGGCCGTGTCGTACCCCATTGTGTTGGACTCAGGTGGGGGAGAGGAGCATATATGGGGCTAGTTTTGTTCAGGAGACCTCGGAGAAGATTCAAGTTCTCAAGCTGAACATGAAGGAAGCCCAGGATAGGCAGAGGAGTTATGCTGATAAGAAAAGGAAAATAGTTGAGTTTTAGGTGGGAGACAGAGTGTACCTCAAGATGTCCATGTTGCGGGGTCCGAACAGGTCATTGACTGAGACTAAGTTGAGTCCGAGGTATATGGGTCTGTTCAGAGTGACTGAGCGAGTTGGACCAGTGGCTTATAGACTGGAGTTACCTGAGGTTATGCGTGCATTCCACAAGGTTTTCCATGTGTCTATGTTGCGGAGGTGTCTCCGCGAGGATGATTAGTTGTTGGCTAAGATGCCTGAAGATCTTCAGCCTAACATAACTTTGGAGGCGAGACCAGTGAGGGTTCTCGAGAGGAGGATTAAGGAACTTCGGAAGAAGAAGGTTCCTTTGATGAGAGTCCTTTGGAAATGTGATGGTGTTGAGGAGCATACTTGGGAGCCTGAGGCGAGGATGAAGGCAAGGTTTAAGAAGTGGTATGAGAAGCAAGCCGCGACTTGAACTTGTCTAGCCTGGTCCCATCTGTAATCCGTGGCTGGAGCGGGAATGGAGTATTCCAGCCCATCTCTCTTGTTACTCGGTCGCTTGGGGTGGTTGGTTATGCGACTCAGTAACAAGATGAGGTGGTGCTCGCGGTACAAAGTTTCCGTGAGGCGGGTTTTCGGAGGAAAGTTTCCTGAAAAGGATGTTTCCAAGAGTGGAAGGTTTCCAAAAATGGAAAGTGTTAAATATGGAAAGTTTTACGGGAGTTGGAATTTGTCCATTTTAGCGGTAGAGAGCCTTGAAGGGGCTTGTGTGTGGCCTTAGTGGCGGACTTTCGAGTCAGTGTACCTGTGTGTGGTGGTCTTTTTAGACATTGTGTGGCCTTTGTGGCGGGCTGTTTAGCCGTGTGTGGCCTTTGTGGCGGGCTGTTTAGCCAATTGTGTGGCCTTTGTGGCGGGCTGTTTAGCCATTGTGCCTGTTTAGGCGGTCCTTCGGGGCAGATGGTCTTTGTGACGGTCCTTCGGGACAGATGGTCTTTGTGACGGGCTGTTTAGCCAGAGTGTCTTTGTGACCGACCTTTTTAGGACATTTGTTTGGCCTTGGTGGCGGTCCTCTTTAGGACATTTTGTTTGGCCTTGGTGGCGGTCCTCTTTAGGACATTTTGTTTGGCCTTTGTGGCGGCCCTTGTGGCATGTATATAATCCTTGTGTGGTCATGAGGTATTCCAGTGAGGGGATATGTGGTTGGTAGGACATTGAGATGTTTTACGCGAGCCACGGGAAGGAAACCTGGATAGGGATAGGACTCTAACGTGTTAAGAATTGTTTGCTCGCGGCTCTTGGAGGACTTAAGTTCTCCTAGTACTGCCATATTCAGAGACTTTGTGGCTTGGGAGTATGGTTGGTATATCGACTTCGGACGACAGTCCGGAGGCGCGCTGTAGGGTGACGACCCGAGAGACGAGATTGGATTTTTCCTTATATATTATGGCATGCGGGTTTAGGCCCGATGAGGAGCCAACATTTGGCATGCAGACTTAGGTCTGATGAGGAGCCAATAAAAACTCAAGGTTTAGGCCTATGAGTAAAGGAAAGTCCAAAAGTCGAGAGCAAATGACGCCTGGAGCGTGAGTCTATCGCCTAGAGGTGACCTTCTCTAGATCAGTCGGAAGAGTGCGGGCCATGGAGACGGTTGCACGGGAGTCCTTGGCTGATGGTTGTTCGAGATTCGAGGACGAATCTAGTTTGGTGGGGGAGAATTGTAACATTCGTGTTCCGGGAATAGAGTTTGAGTTATGTTGAGTAAACCAAAGAGTGGATTTTAATTAATTTTGGTTAAATTAAATCTTGGTTTAATCTAATTAAACCAAAAACCCTTAATCTCTTTCTCAAAGTCACGCCTCCTCTCATGTTTTTTGTGTTTTGGTCGACATTTTCATCAGAGGTAGGGAGAGAAAGAGAGATAAACTTTGGTTATTTGGTGTAAAGGAGAAAGAGAAGGAGATCAAGCTTTTTCCTTAGAGTTAAGAGAGAAACGGAACTGTCAGAGTTTGGGGGAAGGAGGATCCGACTGGTCAAATCATTTCGAAAGGTACTGAGTTTTGGTAGGGTTGTAGATAAGAGATTTTCGTACACTCTCCTTTTTACAGAAGTGAATTTGGGTTAATATTTTAGGAGATATTGGCAGTTTCGTGGGGTGTTTCTTCTCATTCGCGGATTGAGACCAGCGAGTGTTACGGGGACGATTGCGGTTTCATCTATAATCTGATCGTGCTGAAATTATGTGGGAAGCTTCTGGACGTATATACCTTGCTTTTCACCGGAGGGATTAGGAAGTTAACGGTTAGTTTTGATTTCGTGGTTTCACTTGTGAGGTTGTTCTTTTCTGTTTTCTTGATAGTTTGTTTTCAATATTTGTTTGTTGTTGTGATTGGTTGTAGGAACAAGTTTGGTTGTTCTTGGATATTGGAAATCCTCTCATTTGGTTGTATTTAGTTTTGTGAATCACCTGTTAAGGTAAGTGCAGGACCATGGCTTATCTAAGCTGGAGATTTCTCTAATCTGCTTGTTTATGTGTTGTTTGGCTTGTTGATTTGTTGATTGATGATTGTTGGTTGATGGTTAGAGATGTCTCTATTGCTTGTGTGTATAGCCCAGTAGATGGGAGGATTGCCTTACTGAGTGTTTATTAAATACTCATGCATTGCAATATGTGTTTGTGGTGCAGGTAAAGGCAAAGTGTGACCGTGGAATCAGGGCGATAAAGAGGAGGATGTTCTAGTGGTTCGCTTGGTTGTCTGGCTTCTGTTAGTTTGCTAGAGTGGAGTCCTAGAATGTTGTTTAGGATTGCTGGTTCTTAAGTTTATGTTGTTTGGATCATTAGTTTATGATTTGGAATTAATATTGGCTATTTATATTTATTGGATATTGGTAATGTTTTCCGCTGATGATTGTGATTGTGGTTAGGTGGCTAGTAGATATGGGACCACTAGTTGTAGTTTATTTATTATATTATATTTATTATTTATTATTTATAAAAAAAAATGTCGGTCGTTTCAGTGGCGGTCGGGGAGTTACACTTTTCATGACTCATGTGGATTGGATTCACTTCTGGGAATGCCTTGGACGCATGTGAGGTGTTTGGAGGTAGAAATCGAAGCTGGAGATCGAAGAAGATCGATGCTCAGCATCAGTTTTGATCGACACCAGGAGGATTTCGGTCGACACCAATACGAAGACGGCTCGAGGGATTTGATGAGTGTCAGTCAACACCATGTGGAGGTGTCAGTCGACACTACTAGGGTTTTCAGAGATGTCGAGCAGGTGTCGGTCGACACCAGGTGACCAGTGTCGCCCAACACCAGGTGACCAGTGTCGCCCGACACCAGGTGACCAGTGTCGCCTGACACCAGGTGACCAGTGTCGATTGACACCATCCTCAGCAGGTGGTTGATGTTGTGTTTCCTTTTGTGTATTGTCTGGTTTGTGTTGTTTGTTGATTGTGGTATGTGGAGATCTTATTGCTTATGTGTCCCAGTAGATGGGAGGATTGCCTCACTAAGTATTTCTGGAAATACTTATACATCTCTATTATGTTGCGGTGCAGGTAACGGCAAAGTGTGATCGTTAAATCAGGGCGATGAAGAGGAGGATGTTCTAGAGGCTCGATTGTTAATTCTATGCTTATGTTAGGTTGCTAGAATGGAACATTGTGTCTAGAACATATGTTAGGTTGTTGGTTCCACGACATCGTTCATGCTTTTGGTTTTTGTTGGTTTGTTATTGGTTATTTGTTTATTGATTTAGGTGTTGATTGGTTCTCCCGCTACCTCCCGGAAATGCTGCATTTACTGGTGGTAGCGGTTACTAACGATTGGTGACAATCACATAAAGCGTTTTCAATCGCTCCCAACCGCTGAAAACCACTGAATTTCAAAAGCTGCTTCCCGCAAGTGTTTGCGGTTGCGGGCGATTGCGGTTGAAAATTTTTTTTTTTAACAAAAAACAAATCAAAAATACTAAAATATATTTGTTTTATATCTTCAACCTAACCATTGTGTCCATTAAAGATGAGAGAAAATGAAGTACAAATATGATTGAGGAGATTAGAAAATAAACAATTACAAGAAAATTGCATTGTCATTCAAAGTGAGAAACTTCTTGAGTGTGAGAGATTTAGCAGAGAAGATCTATAATTTAAAGCATATGTTTTGTCATTTATCATATTACTTGATTAAATTTTGGATGAAAAGCCAAATGCATAAAGTAATAAACGTTTCAATATGAAATTTATTTGTTTTTTGAATAATTATTTTAGTATTTTTAATGATTTTTAAGTATAAATCAAGTTTAATAAAGTTTTGGTGGTTTTAAAGATTTATTTGATTATATATTACATTTATCATGTTTTAACCGCTATTACAACTGTTGGTCAACTAGTCGTAAAACTCCCGCAAACATGCCATTTGAAACTTTTAAACCAGTCATTCAAAACGCTTAAAACCGCAATCGCCCGCTTCACAATCTTCCGCGACCGCAACCGCAAATGCTGCGTTTGAATCAGTCAGGCCCGTATTCATTTAAGGATAAAGGGTTATGTTGTTGAATATCATTTGTTGATTGTATTGTTGATGGTTATGTTGTTAGTAATTATGAGATCACTATTTATTGTAATATTTATATAAAAAAAAAATGGGTTGACCCTACTTGATAAAAATTCACGCAGTTGAAGTTTTTCAACACCAAATTTGGCACATGACGTTCAATGGTTTCAACTGTTGAAAACGTTTTACAACTGTTGAAAATATCACCACAGGTAAGTAGTCTTATACATGGTCTTATTAGACTACTTACAATAGTTATTTTTTCAATAGTTGAAAATAATTGACAGTTGTAAATTTTTCAGTTGTTTGTTGAAAAAATAAATCTGATCTAGTAAATTTGGTGTTGAAACTTATCAACATTGTCAAAATAGCAAATTTGAGCTTTTGATGTTTAACATGGAAATGGTCTATTGGACAGAAAAAAATTGATTGTATTTTTTTTTTTTTTTTTTTTGAGAAAAAAATAAAGATAAGATACATAGAATATTTTGCGATGTCGATATTTTTTTTTTTATAGATCCAAAAATAAATTTTGCGGGTAGCTGGAAATTTACAAATAAAAGAATTATGATTGAATGGGATGCCTCTGATTATTAATTATACTGAAAAGATTTCACAAGTTTTCTTCCGCAAGCGTTTATGTTGGCGCGTGATTGCAACTGAGATTTTTTTAAAAACAAAAAAAAAAAAAACAATAAAAATCTTTTTTCTTATATCTTCTATATATATATATATATAATAAAAACAATAAAAAACTTTTTTCTTATATCTTCTATATATATATATTAAAGTAATTATATTCTTTGTATCACATTTCAAACCCTAATCAACTTTATGTGATTATGGTCTCTCAAACATCCAAATTATGGCTTCCATCCGGAAAATCGGCCATTTCATACCCTACCTAAGGTCCTATATTCTATTCCTACATGAAGCTTAACATTGTGCAAATTCATACACTAAGTAATAAAAATTTCAAATTCACAACCCAAACTTATATAATTGTGCCAATTTATACCTAAGTCGTGACGGTGTTTGCTTATGTGGATGCTAAGTGCTCAACTACGTCTTTTTATACGACAAAAGAGTAAAAAAATTATCAAAACGATGTCGTTTAGCTCTTCCTCTTCAGCCTTTAAACAAAGAAATCGATTTGGGGATTTTAGAAAATTTAGGTTTTTGATTTATACCTAGTTTCGTAAGTGTTGATCAAGATGTCTTCATCAGTTTATGCCAGATTCGATTGGGTGTTTCTTCCCCCTGATTTATGTATTAATCTACAAGGGTTGGTGGAGTTTCTACTCCAATTTTCTGGGTTGTCATTCAACTTCGATTTCCTAATATCTTGACCTTATCTTAAAAATCGAGTTACTTGGATTCGTCTATGTGTCTATGATTGCATCTTGTTCAAGACTTTGTCATTTCAATCTGAGAATAGGGGATCTGCTGCTTATGTAAAATTTTGAATTTTTGTTATTAATTTGAAACGTGTTAGCTTAAGGTGCTGAGATCTTTGAATACGTTATTATAATCAGCTCAATTTTATTTATTCCAAAACCTTGAGTTTTTTTTTCAAATGAAAGAAAAAACTGACAAAGAAGATTAATGGCCTTCGTTGAGCAATTGAAGATACTGTCTAGAAAGAAGAATGAAAGAAAAGATAAAGGTTGAAGAAGAAGAGATATACGACGTCATTTTGGTAAAAAAAATTGTCTCTTTTGTCCCATAAAACTACATAGTTGGACACATGGCATCCACATAAGCAATAGATAACAGATTTTTAACACCGTCAGGGCTTAGGTATAGATTGACACAGTTTTATAAGTTTGGGTTGTGAATTTGAAATTTTTATTACTTAGTGTATAAATTTGCACAGCATCAAACTTCATGTAGGAATTGAACATATGACCTTAGGTAGGGTATGAAATGGCTGGTTTTCCGCTTCCATCCAAATTGATGAATATTAAGAAAAATCAAGAAGGAAGCATACCTAACATATCTCTTTATTCATTCATTATATGTCATGTGTAACTCTTTTTTCATGGGTTTATCTTTTCCATTATTTGATGCAGTTTTAGATGATGAAATAAATGCATAAAGTAATAAGTATTTAACTACGGAATTTTCTTTGTTTTATAAATAATTATTTTGGTAATTTATGAATTTTTAATATTAATCAAGTTTAATGAAGTCTTTCGTGTTTTAAACATATGTATAATTATATATTATATTTATTTTTGACATTAATATTTTAACCGCTATCGCACCGGCTGGTCAACCAGTCATAAAACTCTTACAAACATACTTATTTTAAAACGCTAAACTAGTCGTTCAAAATTTTTAATAACGTTTATAACCGCAACTTCTCGCTTTCGTAAACTCCCGCAAACGCTGCGTTTAAACCAGTCAGGTACTCCATTGTAGGATTTTAAATGACTGCCGTTTTGGAGGAGAAACCTTTCAACCTTGATTCACTTCTTCTAGGGGTAGTTGTCCTTACATAGCCGCTTCCTAGTAGTGTTAGTTAATCTGGTTTTTTGTTCCTGTAATACATTGTAATATTTTTTGTTAAACAAAACATTAAATACTCCAAAAAGATATCATATTTATCCAATTATTTACATAATTGGATAAATATCATATTTTTTTTTTTGTGGGAAATTGTTACATAGAAAACATGGTGCGGAGAGATACGCGCTTAATATGCCAAAGAATCTGCACCTACATTAGCAGTTAAAGATAAAGAGAAGAAAAAAAAAATTATTCTCTTTCAAGCTTGATGTCGTCAAGGTACGCCGAAAAAGCTGGCCAATATGAAAGAGAAGACACCATCTTCACCAAGTCTGAACAGTCTGTGTAGAATGCAACGTCTCTGAAATCATGTTCGATCATGATACAGCGCATCACCTAAATAAAAGCTTCTACTTCAGCATGTAAAGGAGATAGACTTTGTCGAAAATTTCATTTTAAATATCAAATTCTTTAGTAATATTTTAAATAAAATTTTAGTTTTTTTTTATAAAATTTTAGAATTTTTTTTAAAAATTTTAGAATTTTTTTTTTAAAATTGATATTTGAAAGAAAAAAAATATTTTTAAAATTTCAGATTAAATCTAAAAGTTAAATTCCATTTTAAATCTATATGCATTATCATTTTACTTTACTTTCACCTTAAATCTATAAAGTTGGTGATATAATTTTTTTTTCTTTGTAATGTAATTCGACATTCTCTTTAAGAGAAAAAAAAAAAAAAAATTAGAAGTATTAAAAATTGATAGTTAGAAATCTCAAATTAGTAAAAATAATATTATACTTATTAAATAACTTGAGAAGAATATTTAAAAAAAAAAAAAGGAATTTATATAATCGAGAAATTAGAGAATATGTTAAAGGAGAGGCGCACGACAAAGTCGACTTTAACACAAATCCGCGCAAATATATAAAAGAGAATCCAATATTTTCCTCAAATTCTCTGCGCTCTGCATTGCGTTTCTTCGGGCATTGTTGACTTTACAGAGAACCCATTTACAACTCTCTCCGGATCGCCGCCGTTTCAACCATGACTCATATCCTTTCGATTCCTCAATGTTTTTTTTAGTTTCTCTGTTTCTCGCTCGATCTACGAATCTTTGTAGGGTTAGGGGTTAAAAAAAGTTCTCAATTTTAGGGTTTCTAGATTCCTCAAATCTGTTTTTATTTTGTATAAAGACTAGATCATGTTGGCTCTTTCTCGAATCTTGCTTATGGGTCTTATTAAGATTCTGAATTTGATTAGAGCAAAGTTTTGTTGTTTTCTTTAATTCAAGCTTTTGATGCGGAATCGTCACGTGGAAGTCAGAGAGAGCGTGACCGTGAAAGAGCCGCGGCTCGTGCTGGAGGTAAGGGTAAGAACGCTGACGATGGTCTGACGCCAGAGCAACGTCGTGAAAGGTAATAATAATGAATCTGTGATGAAGGGATTTTTTTTTTTTTAATTGAGTTTCTCTGATCTCTATGGTTGATTGTGTAATGATTTTGATCTATGTAGTTGTTGTGTAATGATGTAATCTGAGTGATTGTTGTGTAATGAAAATGATTCAGAGATGGGAAAGCTTTGCAAGAGAAGGCGGCTAAGAAAGCTGCTCAAGCAGCAGGTGCGAGTTCTGGTGGTGGAGCTGGAGGCAAAGGAGCTGCTAAGAAGTGATTATAATCTTTTGGTTTGTCTTTTGAGCCATATTGTAGACTTTTTTATGTTTGAAAAATTGGGTCATTTAGATCTGAGCTTTTGACTCTTGTCTGAATTCCCATTTATGCTGTCTCTCTGTGTTGAAATTGCAAGTTGATGCTTATGGTGAAATCTTATTTGGACTTTATTTGATCTGTTAATACGAAGTATACTTGCAACTATACCGTCTCTTTGTCTAAGAATATTTGGAATTTGGAGACTGAGCTTTACTCGTGTCTGTATTCACGTTATGTTTGTTTCTATGTTGAATTTGCAATTTGATGTTTGTGGTGAAATCTTATTTGGTCTTTGATGTGTTAGGATAAAGTATACGGTCTTTGCTCGTTTGAAAATGTTGTAGTTCTTTTGTTACTCTTAATTGGTCTTTGATCTGTTATACGGTATCTTTTGGGGACACTATAGTTCTTGTTACTCTGACTTGATGTTTAACTCCGCGGACGTTTAGTTAGACTGTCTGAAACTCTGAATGATGTGATGCTGTCTCTGATATATAAATGCAATTTGATGCTTGTGGTACTTATGTGGTCTTTGATCTTTATAACAATTGTGTGAGTGTGCTTAGTAGTGTAAGAAAAATTTACTCAAGAAAACTCGAAATTCAAGATTCTGTTCTAGGAAGCATTTTCTGTTAACCTCTGTTTTGTTTACCGGTAGCTGTTTTCTGAGTGACGAAGATTGATGCATGTTTGCTCAATGAATTAGATCTCTTTGATGGTTCTAAGGAGTTTGCTGTTACTTGACCTTTGTATCATACTTCAATTTTGGTACTGGTTTTTAAGCTTTCAACAATAAAATAAAGTGTTAAAACACCGTTACTTCATACAGTCTTTTCTGAAATGGTTTCAAAGAACTCTCCTTTAAATTGCAAATCCTTGCTTTCGTATTACATATGTTTACGTTCTCACTATTATGAATCTAGCCGCATTCTAAGTTCTAACACACGCAACCAATCACTTGAAGCTAAAACATCCAAGCAATTACAATCACACTAAGATAAACACGTAATTTACAATCAACTTCCAATGCTTATAGACCGATCTATCATTCTCAAAGTCCAGCTATACCACATGCTCAGTTGTATTCTAGTGCTATCTTAATCAAATCTTGGAAATTCAGATTGGTTCATATCGAACCCTAAAAAAAAGCTAGGTTTGAATATTTGCCAAGTTATTGAGTATTATATGCGAATCTTTCTCTAATTACTTAAGAATTTTCGGGAAGAATGTACCATGAACCATCAAACACCAGAGAGGAAGTTACCACAAAGTCAGGTAACACTTTATACGTTATTTGAATAATATGAGTGAGAACAAATTGATTTAGGTGAAATCAGTTCAGAGGATATGATCAATCTAGAGTCCTAGTGGTGCAAAACTCATTGAATAAATGCAAGATTACATCAATTCATGTGAAAGCGTTAGTCATGAACTTGATGTTATGATTAGTGATCTCATGTATTACAATTATACAAATGTTCATAGTTTAATAATTTGTAGAAAAGAAGCTAATGCATATATATATTGATAACTTTGAACTTTATAAGAATTTGTGAGTATTATTTTGAATGGTGATGAAGAATTGTGAACCGATTCTACCATATTTTTAGTCACACATATGAAAGAAGTATCATCTCTAGAGCTCTTCATGATTTTTGGTGCATTTTGAAATCAAAATACGAAAACCAGTAGATGTAATAGCTAAAAAAATATAATGAACACTAAGGAAGATTTAAGCTTTTTATTTTAAACAATCAACACTATCTTAACACATAATTTGTGATGTTAATGAGATAATGAATTTATTATTTTACTCGTACAAAATATTAGCAATTGTAAAAATAAGAAAATCATTGTTTACAACAAAAATCGTACAATTTTTTTTTGAATAGTTTTTAAAACTTTCACAAGTTTTTAAAATTTTTGTATATTTTAATAATTCTTTATTTTATTATCAAATATTACTTTAATAATATACTAAAAATTATTTAAAATATTATTTTGTTTATTAAAAATAAGTATATATTGATCATATAATACTATATTTTGTTATTTCGCAAAATGTATCAAATCAACATATATATTTTTCATTCTGCGACTTTTCATTCTGCAAATTTTCATTATGTAAGTTTTCATTTTACAACTTATGTCATTAAGCAGTTATAATTATGCAGCGTTAATAATTATTATTAAATTTGTCCTGTATCATATGCAAATTAAAGATTTATGTGAGAATTTTAGAATGCTAGAGAGAGGAGGTACCATCAAATAACATAGAGGAAGTAACCACAAATGAATGACACGTGTATTGCTGGAGAGACGCGTCAGTTTCAGTTTACGTTATTGGTTGTCTTTAGATTCCTGTCTGACATGTGTATGCTGTCCCACTCTAATTTAAATTCTTTTTTAACACTTTTTCCTTTAGAATATTTTGTTTTTATCTATAGAAATTATTCTAAAACGAATTTGGAAAGTGCATTGATTGTATTCTGAATTCTAATAATCCCTTATTCTTTTTGTTAAACCAGTCGTCGATGTATATTACCACAACCAGGTGCTAACACAACAATTTTATCTAGAACTTTTGATTGTTCATATTTTAATTTTCTTGAGATTAAAACAAAGAAAATAGTTATTCACCTAATTAACTCCCACATTTTGGCTATCTACTTAATTAGTATGATTACAAAATACCGTATTACGAACTCCATTTACAGATTAAGAATATAAACCAACTGAACTATACAGCACAAAATCAAATACAATTACGAATATTATATATATATTGCAAGTTTTATGTTTAATTAAAATGATTGCAGAAAAAAAAACCCCCCAAATATTAAGTTGGTCATAAGACAAAAGACACGTGTGTCTTCTTTTTTGTTCCCAAAATAATTTGCTTTGTGGTTATTTTGGCTTATACCTCCTTCTCATCTTCTCTATCTGCCACATAAATTATATAAAAGAAAACTCTTTATTCTATGGGGAAAAATAAAAATTTACATATAAAAATCAGATGTTCATGATGTTCTTTCGTCTTTGTGCTTTGTTTCAGCGAATTGCTTTTACATAAATGCTGTCTCAAATCTAGGCATTTTACCTAAATAGGAAGAACACAATCTAAGGGCTCACAAGCAAATGTTTATGCCTCATGAATTCAATACTATAAATGGTATATGTGGTTAGCTTCTCGTTTTGAACCTCTCTCTAGATGTCATGTTTCACCATAAATTTTGGAGACACAGCATTAACATAACATACGGAACTATTGCGGAAGAAATGCGATACGGTTCTTCTAACAGTAACGAAAACGTATAGAGACATAGTATATAACAACGAAAATATATAGATACATAGGTAAACATTTATGGAATAACACTAGAAAATATATAGATACATAGGTAAACATTTATGGAATAACACATTATCTGACACTAGAAAATTTAATACTGTATATATATACATATATATATATATATATTCAATCACCATAATTTTGTAGTACACAATTATGAGGATAGACATAATTAAGATGTTTTTTTTTTTTTACATTATTAATCAAAATACGTTGTATCTAGACAAGGAGTAAGACAACATGTATAGATGTAACTTTACAAACATGGTTATATTTAATCGTTAACAAAAAGTAATAAATAATGAATTAGCACATTCTCATGTGCATCAGTGCATGACGAGATAATCCACAATACATTTGCCTTCTGGCTCTCCTCTACTCGCAACTGCTTTTCGAAGTCAGCCTCACATGTTACTTAGTTGCCTTTGCTTATTAATGCAACTTCTTTTTTCTTAACTTTATGTTTATGCTAAAAACAATCTAATACGAATGATTCCCTAAATAGATAATATGACGTGTTTGTCATTTCACAAAGCTAAAAAAGCATTTTTAGTTTGTTCTGTAGTTGTCTTAAGCAATGGTAAAAGAATATTTGGAGATTTAAATAAACTAATAGAGAAGAATCTTACGAGCATAATTCACCTAATTTAAAGAGTTCAAGAAAGTACATATTCGAATCCCAAATTAGATTTCAGAGTATCCATTTATTCACATGGCAACCTGATCAATTAAACTTACTTAAACCAAATCAATGATCTTTCTACACTAATGCTCTTATGAATAATAAGTCGATTTAGTATCAAAAATAAAATTAATATAATATATTAATTTCCCCGAATTCATTTAAAAATATAACAAAGATGCATTTAGTCATGAGTAGTGTCGAAGCTTGCCGAGATTATATAAGAGTCTCAATACACGTGATGATCTTCTTTTTATACAAATGTGATTTTTTTTTTTAATTACTAATTTAGGCACTTGAAATGTGTGAGTAGAAAAACATAGTGAAACACGTTATTTTTACCCCAAAAATATACCTTTTCTTAATGACCGAAAAATATACTTAATTTCAATAAACAACTTAATTATTTATTGTAATTCCTCGAGGATGAACAGACATGCCTAAGGTTCGAAACTTTCTTCTTGCAAAATAAAACTATCAATAGAAATCTAGAGACTTTTGATATGACTATCTTGGGAATTCATTGGGTAAGAAATATTTACATATATCCGCTACCTTTACTTTGCAACACTAAAAATCTTAAGATTTTTGATATGCTATCGATCAACTTTAAGATAGTCAAATGATTAGAATCGATCAATGTTTTCAAAAATAGAAAAGCACATGATATATGTTTGAAAAGAGACTCTATAATTAAGGTACAAAAGAGATTCTATATCTGAGACTTCTTAGTTACTCAACTTGCCCTAATTAAAGCTTTGTTAGGCTACCTAGCTAGATTTAAAACGTTCTATATATTAGATATACGAAAACCCTTCTTGCAAGATTCTTAGAATAAGAAAGATATTTTAAAGTAATTGCGTAAATAAATAGATAGTGAATATAAAATGTATTAGTTACGATAATGACCTACAGAAAGAAAAAAATAAAAAAACACTACCAACAAAAGTCAGCAATTGAAATAAAGCTGGAAGGGATATATTTTTTTTGTTTATTCCTTTGCTAAAAAAAAATACCTATATTTGTCCCAAAAAAAATATATGATCACCAATTGAAATGATATTAATATATATTTTAATTTGGATAATTATGTAGTTAAACATTATATATAAATATGTAATTATAGTGTTTTTACATAAATCTTAAATTTTAGAAAATTCAGTCCAATAAAAATGAAAACAAGTAATAATATTATACTAATAGCTAAGATATATAAGGATCTAATGATATGTTCGTGCTGGGTTATTTTTACATATGGTTGATATTATTTAAATTCAATTGATATGTTTTTTCAGTGTAATCGTATATCTATATACAATCAAACTATTCATATTAAATAAATTAGTATTAGTATATTTATTATAACTTAAAAATATTTACGGTAAAAAATTTATAGTTTAGCTATCTGGTTGACCAACGGTTTTGATACGATTATGGTAAATTAACGGTTACAAATAATATAAATATATGATTAACAGCTAAGGTTTCTAAATGTTATATATGGCTATAATCCAAAATACGGTTATGGTTTAGTTTTTCTCATGAGTAAAGACAAGATCACTTTCTCTCATTGTCTTTTTATTTAATAGTCTTCTTTACTGATATTTTAAAAAATCAGCATTCATTTGTGTCTGTTGGGAAGTGAAACTAAACCAACTAAATATTTAAAGTTAATAAAAATTAAATTTATAAAAAGAGAATACGGGTATTCGGTCTAAATCTATTATAATAAATATAGTCGAAGATGTAATTATTTAAAAGAGAACGGTTATGGAACAAAAAATTTTGGCGCATACAGAATAAGACGAGTATCTCATTCCAAAATATATACATCTAGGTTAAATAGATGAAATAAATGAAACTGAAACCGAATCCAAATTTGATTTAACACTCCTAAACAAACAGTTGGAAATGTTTTGGATTAATTTATTAATATACACTTAATATCACTTATCTAAATTACATCTTAATTTTCTCTTATATCTATCACTCATGCAGGTCTGAGTAGAGGTTAACGTGAAAATTTTCTATTTTTTTTTTTAAAATATGCAAAAATAACTCTGCACGTACGTGCGGATCCAAACCTAATAGTATTTTAAACAAGCACATTTTTGTATGAATATTAATTTAATTTCATTAATATAATGGTTTCTATTCTTTAACAAGGGCTTTTTTGGATGTGAATTACTCTATCAGATGATTTCCTGTTCTAAGGGTAAACAATTGAAGAAATCATGAAAACTAATAGAACATGTATAGCAGTAAATATATTAATTTATTTATGAGTCAAAAAAATTATTGGAATATAATGTTAACAAAAAAAGTAGAACTGTAATTTTTTCAAAAGAAAATTTATTAAAAATTGCAACAAATTTCTGTTTATTCATTATATTTATTTATTTTTATTAACGAAACTAAAATATAATTTTTTTCAACAAAATGTTTTAAGATCAAGAATACAGTACTTTGAAAATAATAATGAAAATAGCAAAAGGAATTAGTTAATTATAACCAGGTAATATCATATGACAGTTAAATTAGTGTATGTTTTCTGGTCGTTTTATATTACTTTTATGATTTCTTAGAATCCTATATACAAATGATAGAAAATTGGTATATTATTTGATAATTATACCATTCTTAAATTATGGTTTTTGACATGATGTATAGGAATGGCGTATACTAGCGCCAACTTGCTAATTGATATCGACAAATTAATTTTTAAATGATGATGAGACAATGACAAATAATGTTTTTAGTTTCGAAAAGTTCTAATATAATAGCTAGACTTTTTCATTAAAAACAAAACTAGTTATAGTCGATACTATAACATATACATATTTTTAGTTTAGACACAAAGTTGTAATTGAATGTTTTTGTTAATTATTTGGCGAAACCGATTATCGATGGTCCTATACTTTGAGATGCATACACAAAAAATACCTTGAGAGGTATCGCGATCTGAAAAAATATGGTATATATATGATCGAACTGGAAAATAATGTGTATTGTTTTCCGGTCTTTCTTTTTATTAAAACAAAATTTTCTAGTTGTTTATAAAACTAAATGTTGAAAATTCATAACTATAATTTCCTTTTGAGAGTTAACACCTAACATCTAGTTTATTTGCATCGTTAAAGTATGTTAAGAGTTCAAATATCAAATAAAATCAAATGAATTTAGACGAAACCAAATAGGTTAAATTCTTTTGTAATCATTTCTCCTTTCTTAGGGATTAATTCTTGTTTTATTTTTGATTTCTTACAATATTTTTTTCCCCATGTTTTTTGGTCAACTACTTTTTCCCTCTTAATTAAACCCTACCTCTTCGATTTTCTATTATATTGTCTTAAAACATTTCGTTTCCATAAATCGAAATAATGTTTTTGTTCATAAACGTCCCAATAGTCATCTCAAAGGGCAAAATGCGTATCATCTCAAATTAGAATAAGAAAACCTCCAAATCGACCCTTATAGTATATCTCACCTGTTTGTTTCAAAATACAACCCCATGTTTAAACATAATGAACTCCTGTCATTAAATCGTATTACTAAGAAACTTCTATCTTGAATAGGAATTAAATTTAGTCAAAACATAAATTGACGGTAACAAAAAAAAAAAAAAGTGTTCTTGCAAGCAATTGTAATAGTTACTAATGTTTAACATGCACGAGAATAATTTGATGTACAAAGTTAAGAGGGTGGAATCATCATTACACTAAAATATTGTCTAATCAAGAGGCAGACAAAAATTGATGTTCTTAGAGAGGAAAAGAAGACAACCCATGACTTCCGCATTAGTTGGATTCAATTAAAGATTTAATTAGAGGCCAAAATTTGAAGCTAATCATTGTATTTTTGATGATAATATTAATAATTATGGGATCACTAATTATAAGCATTTGTGGTGATTATCTGCTCTATACTATACGTGGTTACTAAATTAAATTTTAATCTCCAATTATATATATATATATATATATATATATATGTTATCATCAATATCGTTTGAATAATGTTTTCTTGTTATCACATCGCTCCAATAATTAGATCCATACAACTGTAAAACTCTAATTAAGAAGCTAAGTTTAATAATTATATATAATACAATTTTTGTCGAGAGACGTATATATGTACGTAGTGATTTGGATTTCACATAAGACCCTTATAAAAACGATTTTAAAGCAAGAAATATATATAAAATCTCTAAAACAAATGTATGCATACAATATCCAAAAATGTTTTTTTAGTAAGCTTTTGAATTATAAAATTTACATGTTTTTTTAGTAAGCTTTTGAATTATAAAATTTACTGAAATTTCTTGGTAACATCCCTTCCAACCACGTCAATAGCATCCATATATCGGACGTTAGATCACACATCGGATATGAAAGATTAGTATTCACAACTAAATAAACACATGTGTATAACTGTATATAACATGAAAGTGTCATCTATGTATTATATATATATATATATATATATATATATATATACCTAGCAAAAGAAAAGACACATATATATATATATACCTTGTGGTTGTGGTCCAAAGTCTTATTCCTAGGTTTCGCCTTATATATAGCACCAAGGACAACTAAATAGACGAGGATAATAAACTAAACACAGTAGGAAATATTTCTTTATTTAAAAGAAGCTTAATTAAGGGATGCTTGAAGCTGAAAAAAAAAAAATATTAAGGGATGCTTGAAGATAAAGGTTCTTACATGATTTCTATTTATCTTAGTAAGGACAACTAAATTAAAGTATACATATTGATAAATTGTTAGTTTTGGTTATCACTTTGAGTAAACTACTGACTGAATGTCCATAATTTTTTTAACAAAATGTTAAATGGTAATTCATACCCCTTCTATATATACTAGCACCGATTTTTGAATTCTCAATTATTTACAGAGAATGAGTAAGATTGTCATCTTTGTTAAATCCGGGTTCGAACGTTTTTTTTCAAAGAAAGGCGTATAAATTGATTTTAGGCAAAATATGTATACAAAGAAAATCATAACTATTTACATTTATATACTAATATATTTGAAGTGATAACCAAAGGAAAACAACGTTTGTATCCAACAACAACAACATCATTCGTATAATTTAATTATGAACCCTTTACCAAAAAACGATATATGGATATAAGACACCTAAATGAGTTAGGGCAGAGTTGTCACGTCTGGATTGATAAGTGATAATAAAAATTAAAAAGCGAACGTAGAATGGGAGCCACGAACAAGTCGCAAGATAAGAAAAATTAAAGAGTCAATTAATTAATTTTGTAAGCAAAAAAAATATACTAACATAATAATTGTTTAACTAAAAATGTTTGTGAGACTCTTTTACATATGAACAAATTAAGCTTGGCAGAGCGTAGATCTGAGTCAGACGATAATGTTTTTCCGGACAATAAAGTTAGGTTCCCTAAATTTTCTAATATTATCTCCACATGATCATCACACCAATACACACACAACACTCTTTAATTATCGTATATATATAAACATTTATTCTCCACCCATTTCTTCAAAATTAAGAGAACTAGCTTCGTTCTCTGTGCAAAACCTCAAAAAAAAAAAAAAAAAAATACAAACAAACAAAAACAAAGTGAACATGGAAGATCAGTTTCCCAAAATAGAAACTAGCTTCATGCACGACAAACTCTTGTCCTCTGGAATCTACGGGGTCTTGAGTTCTTCGACGCCACCGCAATTTCTCGGTGTTCCAATATTCTTGGAAGGTATGAAATCTCCTCTTCTTCCTCCTCCTTCGACTCCGAGTTACTTTGTGTCGCCTCATGATGAGCTCACTTCTTCTAGTCATCAATCTCCGGTAGCTTCTGTTCCTTGGAACTTTCTAGAATCTTTTCCTCAGTTTGATCAACGTACTGATCATCCATCTATACCCCCAAACCTTACCTTGTTCCTCAAAGAACCAAAGCTTCTAGAACTTTCTCAATCCGATAGCAACATGAGCCCTTACCATAAATACATCCCAAACTCTCTTTATCAATCAGATCAAACCAGAAACGAGTGGGTAGAGATCAAAAGAACCCTAACCAACTATCCCTCAAAAGGGTTTGGAAACTATTGGTTAAGCACCACCAAGACTCAGCCCATGAAGTCGAAAACAAGAAAGGTTGTTCAGACGACGACACCAACAAAGCTGTATAGAGGAGTGAGACAAAGACACTGGGGTAAATGGGTCGCAGAGATTAGGCTTCCAAGGAACAGAACCCGTGTTTGGCTAGGAACTTTTGAAACAGCTGAGCAAGCCGCGATGGCTTACGATACAGCAGCTTATATCCTGCGAGGCGAATTCGCACACCTCAACTTCCCTGACCTTAAACACCAGCTCAAGTCCGGTTCCTTGCGATGCATGATCGCCTCGCTTTTGGAGTCCAAGATTCAACAGATTTCCGCCGCCCAAGTAAGTAACTCTCCTCCTCCTCCAACAAAAGTGGAATCATTGGAGCCGAAGAATCACATGAAGATGGAGCCATCAGGAGAAGTAGTGATGATGAAGAAACAAAAAAGTCAAAAGGAAGTGATGGACGGAGATGGTGTACAATTGAGTAGGATGCCTTCTTTGGATATGGATCTCATTTGGGATGCTCTCTCCCTTCCTCATTCTTCTTAACTTCAAAGTTAATGTCACAAGCTTAATTATTACTTTATCTTGTCATTTTTAATTTTCCATAAAAAGAAAGAAATTCATATTTTGATTCACATATGGAGTTGAACACATTGTATTCCTTTTACAACCACATAATCAAGTGGTTCTCTCTTTTTTTGTCTGCTAATTAATTGTTTTTTTCTTTGCGGTTACTAGTAACCATAAAATAGAAAAAGTGTTTGTTTTTTAATGAGAAAAATTATAATTCGGTTGCACCAACTCCAACTTCAAAAGTCCAATATGTTAGAATACTTCCTACATTCTATATAAATGACTTAAGCTCAAAGGTCAATAGAGATTGTGAATAGTAGGGCAGAGAAGTGTTAAAGGGCAAATATGATTAGTTTGGAGTTCTATTTTTCGTTTACAATATAAATTTTTTACAACAACAAAAAGAAATTGTATAAAGAATAATGTCACTTTTATTTTAAATGGTGTTTTCCGAATAGGTAATTAAAAAGAAAGATCTAAGTTGTCAAATATGAAAGTTGGTTGTTTAGCTCGTTCTTCTAGACTGCTTTTGTCGGAAACGATTTTTGTAAACAACTCCCCTCCAGTTTGAGCAATCAATCTAGGAGTTTTATTATTTTAATTAATATTTAGTTGAAAAAAAAAAAAAAAAGAGAAAGATCTAGGTGTTAGGAGAGAAATAGAATAGAGAAACACAAACTTTTTTCACCGAACCAAATGTATAAAAACGACGGCCACAAAAGCGTCATTATTATTTCACAACGACGCCGTTTGTTGTACAATGTTTGTAACAGACAAGAAAAGAAATCTCAAATCCCCAACATTAGAGTTTTGGCAGAGATTGTATAAACTACAGTTGCTCATGTATTCACTACATATATATTTGTGTCGTGGTTTATTCGAGTAAGTACATACCTTGCAGTTCAAGCACTATGAAGGTCCAGCGACATAGACTTCGCCTTTACCTGCAAAAGAACATTTGAAACCGTAATAGATTCAGCCACTTGCTAATCAAAAAAAAAGATTTAAGTAGCAAGAACTGTGTATATACATTACTAAGAAAGTACTATTTGCAATGTTTTCCCCACGAATCAAATCAAACAACGATGAAACTCACCATTGTGGGTGAAGGGCTAGAAGAGGAGTCCAGAGGTCCAGATCTTCTGGCCTCCCAAAACCGGCTTGTTTTATCTCCACCACGCTGCACCTGCGACTTGCTCTGTTCTTTGGTAGAGAAACTAATCTTCTCTCTTCCCTTTTGTACAGCTCTCAACCTTCCTCTCAGCAAACCAACTTCACTCTCTATTTTCAGTCTTTCATAGTCAACAGCCGACATTGAATTTCTGCGCATGTTTGGAGACATGTTCCTTTTCCCTGGTGGAAATGCTGGAGGAAGTCCATAACTTGTATCTGAAACACTTTGCGATCTGTCCAGTTTGAGATCTCTAGTGGCATGGTCAGAAGGAACATTCAGTTGTACTTTGTTATCTTCATCAGTCACTACATGGATATCATGTACACGGGTGTCCTCACCAAGCTTCTTAGTATCAGCAATGTCGCTAGTTCTTGTTACTAGTTCTGGAAATGAAGTGCCACCATCTTCTCTTTCTTTCAGTTCTACATCAAATGCCTCGCTTCTTGACTGATCACACTCAGGATTTTGGTCAACTCCATTCACCTTGACTTCGTTATCATTTTCAACCTCCCCTGGCTTCAGAGAATCAGCATTTTTGTAATCTCCAGTAAGCACTGATTTGTTTCCAAAAGCAAGTAAACGACTGTCCATCTGATTAGTGAAGATCTCAAATCCAGAAGAGACATCCACAGTGTCCATATCATCCTCCCATGGTTCAGTAATCTGTTGTGGCGTTTGCAACCTTCTGATTTGAGCTGGTTTTGAATCTGGCGTGTTATGCAGTGGTTGCTCAGTCTCAAGAAACATTTGCCTGTAGCTGTCAACCTCCTTCTCCAAGAAATGTGTTTCCCTCTCCCTCCTCAGCAATATTTCTTTAAGAATGCTCATCTCTTCCGCATCAAAAACAGACTTTTCATCTATCATCCGCTGATACTGCTTAGCTTCCATCTCTATCGATGCTTTCTCCTCTTGTAACCGCAATATCATACTCAACGCCTCATCCGCAGCAGATGCAGCAGCATTTCTCTCTTTCTCGAGTTCAAGAGCTAATGTTGCACGTGCAGCTCGCTCTTCAGAAACCACTTGCTCTAGAATCTCAATAGTCTTTTGTGTCATACCACTATAAGTTAGATCAACAGGGGAACTGCATGTACCTTCACCCGCCCATGAAAATGTTCTTTCCGGTTGTTTGTTATGAGCATCAGCTTCACACCCAACTGAACTTAGTGAAACACTTTTCCTCATGGACACTTCCTCAAAACGTTTTCCACTATCTACATAGTCATAAAAATCAAATTTTACACAAAGGAAACAAAATATGAAAACAAGAAACAGTCAGCCATAAATAAGCTACTGACCTTGGGAGTTCACAAGAAGAGGATCATTTTGGTCAACATCGACGCTTGAAGGTGATTGCAAATAGTTCTTATACCGAAAGTTACCTTGAAAATGGTTCTTGAGACCATAAGGCGACCTATGGAAGCTAAGCCGCTTAGTCTTAACTTTAAAACTTCCCTTTTTCAAACTCTGGGCGGTTAAAAGATCCAAACCTGAAGCATTATTCTCAACCCAAGAATCAACCCTTTTCACAGAAGGAGCCTCTTCCAACTCAACGCGTCTGCTCTCCCCTTTTCTCTTCTTTCCAACAAACCCACCACCATTACTATTAGCTTCTTTGTAGAGAATCGAATCAAAAGGTGTTCTATTTCTAACAGATCTCTGAACAGAAGAGATCTTTTTCACAGGGAGGTTCACTAAACTCTCTTGAAAACACTTGTTCTTATTTGGGTTACCGAATAAGCCATCACAAGGACATGGGAGTTCCAAACCAAACAAACCGAGAAACTTGGATGATAAATAAACGAGAGACGAAGCACATAGCAGCGAAAAGGCTACAGAGAGATCAACAAACGCAGCCACTAAACCCTTAATTGTCCATGATCTTACCTCTCGGCAACGCATTTTTATACACCTGCGAAAGGAGACAAACTCTACAAAATTCAAACAAGTTGATGAATTGGTTCGTCAATTTGAAATCAATTAACAATTCCAAAAAAAAAAAAAAAAAAAGAAGAATATTGGGGGGGAGTGTAACTGACCAAGGAATCAATCGTGAGCCCAGAGAAACTCCTTGCGATTTGGATTATAAATTCCGTAAATTAGAGAGAATTAATAACTCTCACACAAAGAAGAAGAAGAAGAAAGAAGTTGAGAAATCATCCGTAAACGGCTCTTCCTCTGCCGTTTTTTTTCTTTCTTTCTTTGGTTCAAAAATCAAAACCTTTCTAATTTTTTTTTTAACTTTTCTTTAGTTTTTTTTCCAAAACTTCATTTGCAAATCACACCAACGACTGAATCGATACGCCGCCGTTTCCTCACCGACCCATCCTCTTTCTCTCCCGATCTTGAGATTTGTGTTTTGTTTTTCCTTTTAATATATATACTAGGTAACAACCCGCACTATATATGCGAGATAAATCAACTCAAATAAAATTATTATAAGTAAAATTATTATTTGAAATTTAAGGTGTCAAAATAATAAATTTATACATGATTTTTTTTATTTTATTCAAATTTACATTTAATTATTTTGTGTAAAAATGTATTTCACCCATGAAATGTGGAAAATAATTTTAATTATTTTGATAATTGTGTTAATGTTATTTATTTTTAAGATTATTGTAATAATTAATTTTTAATATATACTCCCTTTGTTTCATAAAGAGTGTCATTTTAGAATTTTATTTTTGTTTCACAAAAAGTGTTATTTTACATCTCCAATGCACTATTTTATATTTTCAATGCATCTTTTTCATTAGATTTTCTAGTTTTACCTTTAATCTATGACTAAATTAACCCATTAAACATTTATTAAATAAGGGCATATATGTATATTTTAATATTTTATTAATTTATGTGAAATATGTCAAAATGACACTTATTGTTAAACAGAGGGAGTATTTGAATAGTCATCAAATTTTTTTAAAATCAGAGAATAAGTTTTGTATTCAAAAATTTAAATAGATGAATAAGTTTTTTAATAGATTATAAAATGTAATTTACTTTAAATAATTAAATATGTTATGAAATTGATAATTAAACTATTAACTATATTTTCTTTTCTAATAGTTGATGAAGTCTTTCATTTTAAAAAAACTAATAGAAATAAACATTACCTTATATATTCTAAAGACACATTTATGTAAATAATAAAATAAAGATTTCCTTATATATTTTAATGGTATATTTAATAAATCAAAAGACTTATTTTTGTAAATAAGTTTATCTTGAGATGCTTAATTGCAATTAAATCTCCAAATCGCTCTAGCGATGACACATCAGCATTTTCAACAAAATGCTTCTCTTTTAATATATAGGAGATTTTTTTATTTTGTACACACGTATTTTTTTTTTCTTTTTTTGATTAAAGAGATGCTTTCATTCCATTCAAACCGATAGTTTAAAGTACAACACAAGGTAAGCTAAAACAAAGCATAGAGCAATAAAAGTACAGGGATAAATAGAGGCAATCGATGTGAAAAGCTTGAGAGCTGTGGACCACTTGCTTAGGAGAATATGGAGCTTGTGAGATCAAGACAAACCGATGCAGACTCCTTGAGCAAGTCAAAGGAGCAGGGAGCCACTGTCTTGAGACTTCGAAGACTGGGCGGAGGTGAAACTGGCAAAGCTGAGTTGCCAAGAGGTCGAGCAGGGGTGCTATGGCTCTGATGACCGGTTACTACACATGTAGTTGTTGGTCCAAGGTTGCTAAAAGAGTACTTAAAGAGGTTGTGGTAACCACTCCTCCTTGGAGTGAGGGTCATAATGCCACCAGTCTTCAAGCTAATGTGAGGGAATTTCAAGAAGTAATTGATTAGCGATTTAAAGGTCTTTGAGATTAGGCAAGGTGTAAGTAGAGAGTTGGTGAAGCCTCGGTAACCCCCACTCCTTAGAGGTGGGATCATAATGCCAAGCTTCCCTAAACTGTCTCCTTCTAGAGGGTCATCCTTAATTGATTCTAGTAACAAGGTTCTTAATAGACTCTTGGGCCAATGAAGCAAAAGATGCAGATTATGGTTCACTAGTAGTCTTCGGACTAGTGGTATTCTTAATCTAAGCAACCAATGACTAGAAAGGGGAAGAGTGGAATTCAGACTAGACCTAGTTACAAGTTGACGCTGGAACAGTTGGGTTAATGGTAATAGGTAGCGTAAAGGATCAGGGAGAGCCAGCAATAAAGATAAACCAAATGGCGGATCAACATCATTATCAAAGCGCTGCATTGCAAGCTTCCAAACCAAACTAAATAAACGGCCTTGACACAAGGGGGATACAACCACAATCGAAGTATCTAGTGGTCTGCTACCGAGCGTAACTCGACTTGACCAAGCAGGACACAAAGATACTAGTCGGTTTGGTCTAAATATGCAGTTAAGGTCATGGGGTCTAAGGCAATTCCAGGTCAAGGATGATTTATAACTATAGTTTATCCAAAGCAAACTATCGTCCAGGGTTTGAATATAAGATTGGGGAATAGACCTGGGACAGAGGATTACCGAGAGAGAAGCAGAAGTCACCAAAGAGGCGGTTTTCTTCGTCAGACGATTCACCGGTGCCGGCGTCAAAACAGAGCTTCCGTCCAGCTGCAGCCAAGCAAAGTATTTGGTGAGAGGATTTGGATCCAAGGAGCGGTAACATGTGATATTTTACGGCTTAAGGGGGTGGTGAGATAGACGGAGACCGAGTCTAGAGGGACACTGATGGGTCTCTCGAGCAATACCAAGGCGGTGAGGACTCGATGGTTGAAACTGAAGTACCGGCGGAGATGAGATCTGAAATCTCAACATATCTCCGGGAGGTCTGAAACTGAGAGCAAGTATACTACAGAGGAAGAGGAAGTCACAGAGAAGAAGAAAACAAGGCCCAGAGGCGCTGATCGGGTTCGACGCCGCCGGGGGAGCAGATCTCGGTGGTTGTGCCAGAGAGAAGAAGGAGGCTAGGGCGAACTCGTTAGAGTTGTTCCTCGATATATTTTCAATGGTACACACGTATTTGTAAATTGATTACTGATAGATTTATGTGTTAAATATGAAAAATATGAAAGCAAACTAATATTTAAAATGATTTTAGATTTTATGTAGTTTTATATGATTTGAGGAAAGTTAATATGAATTATTTTAAAATCATCTATGAGATTTACATTTCATGTTTAACCAAGAATTCCTTTCAAATTTTCTTAAACTTCAAAATCATTAAAAATTAAATTTAC
The DNA here is from genome assembly GCA_024034495.1 of Camelina laxa. Classification (NCBI taxonomy): domain Eukaryota; kingdom Viridiplantae; phylum Streptophyta; class Magnoliopsida; order Brassicales; family Brassicaceae; genus Camelina; species Camelina laxa. The sequence continues at coordinate 22,754,303 of CM043880.1, read as the reverse complement.
AATCTGTTTTCAATAACAACGGATTTTAAAGTATATTTTTAAATCATTACTTCAATAACATTAGATTTCATTAAAGTTTTTAAAATCCATAATTGAATAAGATATGATTTGTAGATTTTTCACAAATCACTTATCAGATTAATATTAAAGTTATTTCATTAATTAAAATATCTGATTTAATTTATAGTAAAAAGGTATAATGTAGATTAGTCTCTTATATATGATATTTAGAGTTAAATTATAGAATTACAGTTTTGGTGTTTTTATGTTAAAAGTATAATTTAGATTAATTTCTGATATATGATATTTATAGTTAAATTATAAATTTATAGTATTAATATTCAGTAAAAAAATAGTTAAATAAAAATATATGATAATTAATATATAATTTTACTTTTGTTAATAAAAAAAAGTACCAAATAAAATATAAAATTGTAGTATTGGTGTTTTTATAATTGTAGTGAAGCCATGAAAACGTATTTTCAAAACAAAATTTTATGATTTTGATTACAATTTTGAATATAAGTTATCATAAAACATCAAAAAAATCTCAATCTAAATATGTAAATAAGATTAGGAAAAATTGTTTTCTACTTGCAATCTTAAAATAATCGGACAAGAATGGGACATAGTGATTAATCGAAGCTAGGCAAGAATTTTTGGGACAAGGTACATTATATACATAAGAGGAAGACAGAGAGGTTTGATTACGAAGTTTTAAAGTTAAATACAACAACAAAACAAATAATTAAGCTAAAATTTTCTCTCGCTCTCTCTCTATCCAATGCTACTACTCGGTATAACCCATCCAGCTTCATCATGGCCCACAACCAAACTATCCCCGTTTCCAAACACTCCTCGTTGTCTTTTCTTCATCAACGCAGCTGAAACTGGACTTCCTACAGTGCTGGAAGTCAGAGAGCTCTCTGCTGAACAGTTGTTCTTGTTCTCTATTGCTACTGCAAGCTCGGATAAAGATGGGATTGTTATTTTGGTTGTGTCGAAGGTGTTTGTTGTTGTTCCTCCTTGGCATCCATTGGAGATGGAGACCTTTATGGCTAGCTCTGATAGGTCTTCTCTTGCCGCCTCTAGCCCAGCGAACGCAGCAGCTTGTTCCTCTATAGCCTTGCATGCTTTTTCCAGAATTGATTGCAAGTACTTTCCTTGCGTCTCGATCCTTTGCTGGAGTCGCCTTTGCACCTGCGCATACTGATGGACCTCATTAAAATGTGGAACCATGGCGCAATGTTGTTGAATTGTATATCAATCTAAAACATTAAAATGGACAGATGATTCATAGACAGATTTCCTAAGTAGGATTGTTCTGATAAGCTTTGAAGAAGTATGTTCAAAGGCACGACTCTTAGCTAGCTTAGAACTGAATGTCACAGATTAGAGCTGTTGTGAGTTGTGTTAAAGAGCAGCTAGTGAGGGAGAAGGATGTCTCGTTAGTTTGGTTGGACATTTGGTAGAGTGGAGAGACTCTCATTAATCAAAATCTCTCTGGGTTTTTGGTAGATTCGAATAAGAAAACAAACCTCTAACTGCTCGTGTAGTCTTCTTTGGACTTCCATCTGGGCACGCAAAGCTTCAGTGACCTGGTAACTCCTGGCTCACACAAAACCAAAAAGGACTGTTCATACAGTAAACATTCACAACCATTAGTCAAAATTGGGGGACAAAGAAACCACTTGTAAACCGTACTCGTTCTGTTCCTGAGCAGCCATTCTTAACGATGATGTCGACGATGAACCTGTGTCCTGACTCTCCCCAACACAAGAAACTGCAGAGATATAAGTTCAAAGAGATATCAATACATTACTGAATCCATGGCGCAGCTTAACCGATAGAAAACCTTGTGTTCGTTGATTCCTGCGAATGACCGAACAAAGGGGTTGTCTTGTTGTCGTTGATTCAAAGAATACCGACAAGAGACGAGCTTGCAGATCGTTGATTCAAGAGAATAGCCGATAAACAAGAGAAAGATAAGCTTAAAGCTCTGAAATATTATTCAATAAAAGATATCCTCTTCAACAAGATTAAGAGGCTACTTATACAAAACGAGAAACCCTAGTTTAAACCGTCCTAAAGCTTTTAAAGAAACAAACGTAAAGCCCAAGTAAAAGAGAACCGTAAGAACAAAGCCCAACATATTAAGAAAGAAAAGGAAAGGAAAAGACACGCTGCATCAGGTCCCTCCGGGTTTGTGATTCGTCTCTGAATCTAGATCCTCGTTGTCACCCCGGAAACTTGGACAGAAACTTGACATTGAATACGTTGGATGTCTTCATATGCGATGGCAAGAGCAAAGGATAAGCATTGTCATTGATACGCTCCAAAATTTCAACAGGACCAATCTTTCGCGAACGAAGCTTATTGTATTCATGAGCAGGCATTCGGTCTCGAGTTAACACCACCCACACCTTATCACCCGGTTGAAAGACTAGCTCCCGCCGTCTAGCATCCGCCTTGTCCTTGTAATGCTGAGCCGACAACTCAAGCTGATTACGAGCTTGTTCATGTGTCTCCTTCAATGCACCATCAAAATCCACAGCACGACCATGCAAGCGACGAAGGTCAGGCACGGCCGACAACTCCAAAGGACCCCGTGGAAGCAAGCTATACACAACCTCAAAAGGACTGAAACCGGAACTACGGTTAGTCGCATGGTTATGCGCAAATTCTGCCTGACACAAACGTGACTCCCACGTCCTCAGATTGTCACCGACGAGGCTCCGCAACATATTACCGAAAGCGCGATTGGTTACCTCCGTTTGACCGTCTGTTTGAGGATGATACGCGGTACTCATGTCCAGACTCGTATGTAGCAGATTCCACAACGACCTCCAAAAATGGCTTAAAGATCTTGTATCCCTATCTGAGACAATAGACGTAGGAAGCCCATGCAACCGATAAATCTCTTGGAAAAAAAGTTGTGCTACGCGCACAACATCCGTCGTCTTCTTGCAAGGCACAAAATGAGTCATCTTCGAAAAACGATCAACAACCACAAAGATTGAATCATTTCCCCTCTGTGTCCGTGGAAGTCCAAGGATGAAGTCCATACTCACATCTGTCCAAGGTTGTGTAGGAATAGGAAGAGGAAGATACAAACCAGCATTGGACGCTGTACCCTTGGCCAACTGACAAGCACGGCAACGTTCAACAAATCTCTCCACATCTCGTCGTAGCGAAGGCCAATAATAAGAAGCAGAAACCAATTGTAACGTTCTATCACGTCCGACATGACCCTCCGAATGCAGTTATTCAATCATCTTAAGCCGCAAACTACAATCGGGAACACAAAGTTGCACTCCTCGAAAAAGGAACCCATCAGTGAGAGTAAAATCAGTACGAGACCCGTTGGTTACCTCAGCCAAGATGGAACTAAAGAAAGGGTCAGTCGCATAAAGTTCCGAGAACGAAGCAAAACCCGGCACAGCAACATGCATTGTTGTTAACAAAGTGTGGCGGCGACTTAAAGCATCTGCGACTCAATTCAACTTTCCTGCTTTGTGACGTATGAAGAATGTAAACTGTTGTAAATAAGAGATCCACGAAGCATGACGTACAGAGACTTTGACCTGACTGTCAAGGTGTTTGAGAGCATCATGATCCGTAAACAACACAAACTCCCGATGCACCAGATAATGCCGTCAATGCTTAATTGCCTGAACCACGGCATAGAATTCAACATCGTAGGTACTATAGCGACTCCGGGCTCCTGACAGTTTCTCACTAAAATAAGCCACCGGACGAGACTGTTGGCTAAGAACCGCACCAATACCGAACTTAGAAGCATCACAGTGAAGTTCAAAGGGTAGTTCAAAAGTCCGGAAGAACCAAAATAGGTGCCGATGTTAACTTATGCTTCACCAGATCAAAGGCGTCTTGAGCTTCGGCCGACCAAACAAACTTGCCGTTTCTCATACAATCCGTCAAAGGAGCCATAATAGAACTAAAATGAGGAACAAAACGTCTATAAAACGACGCCAAGCCATGAAAATTATGCACCTCTGTAATAGTCTTTGGCACCGGCCAGGATTTAATGGCCTCAACCTTGCTCATGTCCATGGATAGACCATCCGATGAGACTACATAACCAAGGAACAACACACTAGCGACTCCCAACTCACACTTTTGTCTTGCCACAAAAAAAGTTTCTTGACGGAGAACCATTAGAACTTGACGAAGATGATCTTGATGAGCCGTTACGGACGAGCTAAAAATCAATATGTCGTCAAAGTATACAACCACAAACTTACCAATAAAAAGTCGCAATGCTTGATTCATCACCCGCATAAAAGTACTTGGTGCATTAGAGAGACCAAAAGGCATTACCAGCCATTCAAATAGTCCTTCCCGCGTCTTAAAAGCCGTTTTCCACTCATCACCTGGACGAATACAAATTTGATGGTAACCACTCTTTAAATCTAGCTTCGAAAATATTGTAGCAGTCCCAATTTGATCCAGCAATTCATCTAGTCGTGGAATGGGGAACCAATAACGAATGGTTATCTTGTTGATAGCACGACTGTCTACGCACATCCACCATGAACCGTCCTTCTTAGGAATAAGGAGTGTAGGACCGCGCATGGACTCAAACTTTCCCGCACATGCCCTTTCGCGACAAGATCTTCCACTTGTCTCCGTAGCTCTTCATGCTCATACGGGCTCATTCGGTAATGCGGTTTGTTAGGGAGAGCTGCTCCCAGAGAGAAATCAATCTGATATTGTATATCTCGTAAAGGAGGAAGCCCCTGAGGAAGTTCAGACGGAAAGACATCCAAAAATTCTTGTAACAGATCTTCTACCCATGGTGCGAACGGTGCAACACTACCCGGAAAATTGCTAGCCGACAGTAACACGACTGCAAAACCCGTGTCTTTGAACTCCTCCACAAATGCAATTGAAGAGCAAAACAGCACCTTATCCCCTTGCGGGACTACTACCTCCTTGCCGACATCATCTTTTCCTGGCATATTAACTGGTAACAAAGGTGGTTCCAGGTTTGGCAACAACACAATGCGCCTGTTGTCAAAGACGAAACTATACACATTAGTCTTCCCGTTATGTGACACTTCACGATCGTACTGCCATGGACGCCCCAAAATCACATGTCCAACATCCATTGGCCCAATGTCACAAAACAACTTATCCTTGTAGTACTTGCCAATAGACAAAGGAACCAATGTCCTTTGGGAAATACGAATATATATCCCTTTATTGAGCCACGTGAGCTTGTATGGTATCGGGTGAGCCTCTCATTGCAGCCCTAACTTCTTTACTGCTTCCTCAGACACCACATTACGACTACTACCAGAGTCAATGACAAAGCGACAAACCTTGCCTTTAATGGTGCAGGTCGACTCGAAAATATTTGTACGCAGCCACGGATTTTCGCACTCCGTAGGTGCCAAGCAAACTCGTGCAACAAGTAAAGCTCCGCTGTCTCCCGTATGATGATCCTCTTCCAAGACATCACCTTCGTCCCCCTGCTCTACACCTTCATCGTCCCATATGACGTCGTCCATCAACAAGCCACGACGAGTCTTCTGAGGGCAAGCGGTCATGAGATGCCCCTGTTCACCACAAGTGAAACATCGCAAAGCATTGGGTCGTGTGGAATAGCGCAAATTTGGAGCCTCCGGCGGTGCCGTGCTCGAGCTGCCTGCAGCTTCCACGTTTTTTCCCAGAGTTTGAGGTTTCACATTATCTCCGGTGACACCTCCAAAACTGCGGGTGCGATTGGCCGGGTTCCAAGCGGTATTAGCTTTGAACTGTTGTTCGAAAGCAACAGCTCTTCGATGGGCTTCAGCAATGGTTGTAGGATCAAATTGATTCAACGAATTCTGGAGTTGAGGTCGCAAACCACCGATGAAACGAGAAACCAACTGAAGCTCACTATCAAAAATCTCATTCCTCGTGATTAGCAAGAAAAAATCATCTGCGTACTCATCGACTGTGCGAGAACCCTGTCGCAGATTTTGTAACCGATTGTACATGGTACGCTCATAATTCTGTGGGAGAAAAGAGGACTTGAGGTGCTTCTACAGCTTATCCCACGACTCAATCTTCGACTTGCCATTACGGGACCGTGTTGACTTCAACTGAGTCCACCACGATGCTGCTCTTCCTCGGAATTTGGTGGCCACCAAGGCGACCTTTCTTTCCTCTGGAACGTGTTTGAACTCCATGACCTCATCCACAGCAGTGAGCCAATCTAACAGCTCATCCCCACGAATGCTCCCATGGAACTCCAGTAAATCGAGTTTAAATCCCGACTCCCACCTACTATCTTCACGCTCTCGCTCCCCTGTTCCACCGTGATGCCTCTGTTTTGGTTTGCGATCACGAGCAAAAGGGTTACCGAGACTACCTTCTGAACTTTCATAATCCTCACCTTGTTGCTGAAACTGGTTTTGTAAAACCGTTTCCGCCAAAACTTGCATGGACTGAGCGATTGTTGCCTGGATGTTTTCCTGCATCGACAATAGGGTTTGGCGAAGCTCTGCCCATTCGTTGAAGGATTCCTCTTCACGTCCTACTTGTTTCTTTGAGTTGCGTGCGGGGGCCATGTTTGAAGAAGCTAATAACTGGATGAAGACCGTCTTTAGCTCTCATACCAAAACTGGCGCAGCTTAACCGATAGAAAACCTTGTGTTCGTTGATTCCTGCGAATGACCGAACAAAGGGGTTGTCTTGTTGTCGTTGATTCAAAGAATACCGACAAGAGACGAGCTTGCAGATCGTTGATTCAAGAGAATAGCCGATAAACAAGAGAAAGATAAGCTTAAAGATCTGAAATATTATTCAATAAAAGATATCCTCTTCAACAAGATTAAGAGGCTACTTATACAAAACGAGAAACCCTAGTTTAAACCGTCCTAAAGCTTTTAAAGAAACAAACGTAAAGCCCAAGTAAAAGAGAACCGTAAGAACAAAGCCCAACATATTAAGAAAGAAAAGGAAAGGAAAAGACACGCTGCATCAATCCATAAGAACAAGATTCAAAAAACCGATGATGTCATTTGTTTGAGGAAACAAGCTTGTTATGTAACTACTGATAATGCCGATGAGCAATGATGCAAACAACATATAGTAATTTTACAAACTAGGATCCAAATAGCCAACAGGAATAGGATAGAGTAAAGGGCAAAATGTAACGCCCAATCGGGTATGTGACAAAAGAAACGCTGGACAGACCGAAAATGGACATAAAAAGCAATGGTGGATTGGATGAAAATACCATCTCTGGAGTTGTCAATTGATTCTTTGCAAGATTGCCTCCCTAGACGAAATTTCTACAGGAAAACAACACAGTCAAAAGCAAGCACTGAACATTGATAAGTAATCAGAGTAAACAAAGATAAAGTAGGCAATGAAGCATCATAATTGATACTGTTGTTGGTAGTATCATCATCAGACCTGAAGATGAGATTTGAGGTGGTAGAGAGTGAGACCCTTCACTCCCATTGTTCTCATTATAGTTTTCGGCGTTGCTTCTGTTAATCAAAAACACAAAGAGAAACTAACAGTTTTCAAAACTAAACAAGGCAACAGACCTCAACAAAAGGTATAACGAGGCCTATGCAGCATACAATAACTCGAAGTAATTCCTAAATTGTTCAGAGTTGACATCAACCCAAAACACCTTTCTATTTCGGGATTCAATATTTCCAAATCTGTAAGGAGGAACAAAACCTACCGACCAAGACTCTCTTTGTCAATACAAACCTAAACCCACATTTTAATTTCCAAGATCCATAAAATTTCAAGCAAGAGACACTCACTGTCGGGTCCGCCGAGCTGAGTGACGGCGTCAACGAATCTTTCATGGAGCTCAGAGGTCCAACGAAGGCGGGGCTTGGGGTCAGTGGTTAGGACCAAACAAGCGTCGATGGGGAGATTAGTTCCGTCAGAGTAGTCTCCCAAGCTGCCATCTAGAGGAAGCGAAGAATGAATCGCCGAGTACATTCTCTTTTACCACCCCCCACCACTAAATTTCTATTTTAATTTTCTCGGCTGTTTTCCCGGGAAAGTGAAGGAGAAATGTAGGGGACACAGAGAGGAATATGCAGATTTTTGGATATCCAAAGACAGCGAAGAGACGAATTGATTGGAACAACACTCCGATACTATTTTTTTTTTTTTTTTTTTTTCATTATTAACATTATTTTTATTATTTTGCATATATTTCTGGACAATAAAATAAAATTACTAGTACTAGGACGGATCATAAAACTATTATTTTAAATTTTTTTCCATATCAAAAAATAGTTTGAAAATAATATTAAGTTATTGCTTTGTTTTTTAAAAAAAACGTAATTATAAAAACTGTTTAAAAAATATTATTAAATTATTACACGTTTGTGTTTTTGTGATAATAAAAATTTAATCTCCTTAAATTCATCATTCAATGAATGATAACATAGTGATAAATTTTACATAATAAAAAATATCGTAGCGAATAATAACATAATGATAAATCTTAGTCAAACATTTTAATTTTGATTTTCTCAACATAATCTATCATGTTTTTTAGAGATAATATTTTCTACCTATTTAAATGGAATTGAGTTTTTCTTTGTACTATCAATTAGTGGAGGTGATCAAGTCATTTTCTATACCGGATTAATGTGTCATAATGTGTTCGGCTATATAACCATGTTACATTTGAGTTTATCATGGAAGTCTATGAAAGTTTAACTTTAAACCAATTGGCAACGAGCATCTGTAATTATTTAAATATTATTCAATTCTATTATCATTTTTCCGGTGGAGAATTTTTTCCAGTAATTATTTAAATATTATTCAATTCTATTATCATTTTTTCGGTGGAGAATCTTTTTCCACATTATCAATGATTCATTTTGCTTCAGATTGTGTTTCTTACTTCATGTTGTTGTTAGGTTTGTTGGCAAAAAAATCAGTGAAGAGAAAGGAAATAGTAATGCACAGCTAAACAAATATCTAATTTGTGAGAAATCGAAGTTTTCTATGTAATATTCTATTTATAAATATAACCGTTAGTACTGAAACTAACTTCTGTAAGTAAACTGTTTGTCATTCATATATATTCTCTCTTGGTTCACTTCTTTTATATTTATACGTAGTACTAGTATACAAGAGTTCGGGAAAACGGCCAAAATATACCTCAACAATTTATTGTTAGTGTTATCATACACCAATTTTGATACCCTGCAAATTACAGCCCCAACTCAAAATTAATTCAAATTTCCTATCTAAACTCCATCAAATGTATCGGTTTCGACATCCGTCCAAACGGTGTTAAGCAAAATCTTAACGGTTGATTAGTCAGCTTTGACGTGGCACTTCGGCTTGACAAAACGCCGTCGGTTTGTCATTTTGACGTGTGTTGAGCACTGAAACAAAACGACGTCATCTTACAATTGGGGGATTAAAATCGATTTATTCCCCAAATCGATTTTAGGGTTCATATCTTTTGCTCGAAGGAAAGAGAGAGTGATATTGATTTAGATCACTCTACACTCAATCACTCTCTCATTTCTACACTGTACACTAAATCACTCTCTCTTTTCTTTCGAACAAACGATATGAACCCTAAAATCTATTTGGGGAAGAAATCGATTTGAATCCCCCAATTGTAAGACGACGTCGTTTTGTTTCAGTGCTCAACACATGCCAAAATGTCAAAACGACGTCGTTTTGTCAAGCCGAAGTGCCACGTCAGAGCTGACTAATCAACCGTTAAGCTTTTGCTTAACACTGTTTGGACGGATGTCGAAACCGAAACATTTGATGGAGTTTAGATAGGAAATTTGAATTAACTTTGAGTTAGGGCTGTAATTTGCAGGGTATCAAAGTTGGGGTATGAAAATGCTAACGAGAAATTGTTGGGGTATATTTTGGCCGTTTTCCCACAAGAGTTCCTAACAATTCCTAGATATTATAATTGCTTTAACTCAAATAATTAGGAGAGATCCCATCCTGTACGGGATTTTATATATGTTTTACTTAATTAAATATTTTAACCGATTAAGATTTAGACAAAAGATTATGGTTGATGTAATACATAATAAATAGATTTGATGAAAAAATCGGATCATCTAATCGGGTATTAAAGGACCCGCGTGGGATCAACCTTAATTTGAATGGTTAGATAATTTTAATGTTATGATATACTAATGTATTATTAATTATTGATTACTGACCATTTTATTTAAAAACTACCAAAACAAAGTCATGGTCCAAAAATTGGTCCATGAGTACTCTTGCTTTAATAGTATAGATGTCCAAGGATTTAGTTGTTATTTAGAGTAATCTATACTATTAATTGGGGAGTACACTTAAGGATTTTTTTTTTTTAAAAAAAAACTATATCATATATCCATGTTGCCAAACAGATATAATTGCAGAAATATTTTTTTTTTTTAAAAAAAGACATCTTTATCCCATAGATTTAGTACTTTCTAAAACAACTAAGTCAAAACAGTAAAGATAATATTTCATATAAATTAAATATATTTACAAACTTATTGATTCTTTTCTAAATTCTATATCGGAGTAACTATAAAAATAATCGTAGTTAATATATTTCCATAAAATCATGTATTTATGGGTGTGGAAAAAATTAATTATTGATTGAGACTGAAAAATTAATATAATGCTTTAAAATTGTGATATTAGAAAATATTCAGCAATAATTTTAGGAAAATTATAATTAATCCAACTTTACCGTAACAGATAGTAATGACTATAAAAGTAAAGTACTATTAGAACAACACACAATATATCTTCCAAAGAAAAGCAGAACTCGATTTAAAACTGAAAGTGCTGGAAAACATCAATTTTATGATTAAAATATTTTTCATAACTCCAAGTCATACACTGCAGTATTTGGAGTTAAAATGGAAATGTTTTGGGAATATGAACAGTTTTCAAATAAACTTTTAAACAAATAATATTTTTGTAAACTTTTAAAAACAAATGTCTAGCATAATTCTTATTCATCTTTTTTTCTTACAGATCTATTTTGCGGCTTCTGTTTTTATTTATTTAGATTCAATATTATAAATGGAGAAGGTGTTCTCAATTTTCATCTGACCGAACAAGTTAGAAGTTTAAACAAAGGTAGGCTTATTCTAACCTTATTAACATAATTTTTGTGGAGTGTAAATTGATATGTCAAATTATATTAAGTCAGTGGTATATCAGGTACTCAGAGATGAAGATATTATCAAGAGAAATTGATAATTTTGTAATCAGAATTCCTAAATCCACGATCTCCAAACAATCAACAAGTGGTAAGGATCTATTTATATTTCATCAAAGACATTTAAAAAATAATACTGTCTAACTGGTGACTAGTTTTTAGGAAAAGAATGAAAAGAAAAGTGTTATTACTCATTTTTGTTACCATTTATAAGTAATTTATTTTCTAAATTATTATATATGGACCCCACATGTTACTCATCTATATATATAAAGTTAGCTTTTCACACTTCTGGTGCAGCCACCTCAGCTGCCACGTCAGCCACATCTTTTTTAATTTTATGGGCCTTACAGATTTTAATAAGCCCTTTAAACAATCATACAAATGACAAACTGATCAACTAAATTTTATCTAAAATCTGTAGGCCCAACACTATTTCTTTCAAATTTTCTAGACCAATCACTATTTTTAAATCCTATGAATTCAATTTTTTATTTTAAAATAAATTTAAAATATTCATTTAGTGCATATTTTTTGTTAATTATAATTAATCGAACGTTTAAATAAAAATAATTAAATAAAATGAATTAAATGTTAAAATAAGAAAACAATACTATAATTTTTCATTAGTGGTAATAATATAGTTAAAGATTTCTATTAAACTGATCATAATTTAAAACTTCAAATAACAAAACAGGACAACCCAAACAACACTTTCAAAGAATCAAGGAAACACAACTACAAATCAGTTAAAATAATTATTCGGCAGCACTTCACAAATCCATCACCAAAGACAAAGACGCAAAGAGACGAACATACATTTTTAAAACTAAAAAGATTCAGATATATGAATGTCACAATCAGATAACCGTAACACAAAATTATATGAAAAAGATAACCGAATAAATAAAAAAACAACCCGGACTTTATAAAATTACAGCAAGATAAATAAGAAAATTAATTTTCCCCAAAACGCAACTCACATCGAATCAAAAAAATCACTCACAGGACAAACGGGAAAAAAATTACAACAAATAACACAAAACAACCGCCTTACAGATTTTAATAAGCCTTTTAAACAATCATACAAATGACAAACTGATCAACTAAATTTCATCTAAAATCTGTAGTCCCAACTCTATTTCATTCAAATTCTCTAGACCCATCACTATTCTTAAATCCTATGAATTCAATTTTTTTATTTTAAAATAAATTTAAAATATTCATTTAGTGCAATTTTTTTATTAATTATAATTAACCAAAAGTTTAAATAAAAAATAATTATGTAAAATAAATTAAATGTTAAAATAAGAAAACAATACTATAATTTTTCATTAGTGGTAATAATATAGTTAAAGATTTCTATTAAACTGATCATAATTTAAAATTTCAAATATCAAAACAAGGCAACCCAAGCAGCACTTTCAAACAATCAAGGAAATACAACTGGAAATCAGTTAAAATAATTATATGGCAGCACTTCACAAATCCATCACCAAAGACAAAGACGCAAAGAGATGAACACACATTTAATAAAGTAAAAAGATTCAGATATATGAATGTCATAATCAGATAACCGTAACACAAAATTATATGAAAAAAACAATCGAAGAAACAAAAAAATAATCCGGACTTTATAAAATTACAGCAAGATAAACAAGAAAATTAATTTTCCCCAAAACACAACTCACATCGAATCAAAGAAAATTACTCACAGGACAAACGGGAAAAAAATTACAACAGATAACACAAAACAACTCACAACTTAATTAGGAAACCTAAAGAAGCCAACATATTTTCATATAAACAAATTTGCAACCCAATTAACATTCACCTTTAACAAAATCAACAAGAGATAACCAAATATCCCCAATAGATGCGAAGCGAGCAAGAAATCAACCAAATACGCAAACCCTCAAAAAAAAAAATCAATGGAAAACGATTACGATAGGAATGACTGAAAAAACGATTACGAGCATCAAAGACATAAGTTCAATCCTCAAACAGACCTCTAGATCGGTAAATTGCTCTTCTCCTATCCGTTCACGAGGACATCGGATTTTAAAAAAGAACTAATCAATTTCAACTCAATAACATACAAATAATGGTTCAATTAACCCACAAATTATAAGTCTTACAGAGAAATTGGGTCTGAATGAAACAAACAAAAATAGCCTAGAAAAAAAATTGACAATAAAATCCACAATAAATAACTTATTTATTTTTCTTAATAAAATTCACAATATTTTTCACTCCAAACACTAAAAAATTGACAAAAAAATTACTCCAACAGTTTACAAAATACATATGAAAAAAATTAAATAACAGTCCAACCACAAAATGGAAAATAATAATAAATCAATGACAACTAACAACTACAACAAAACAACAACTTCAACTAAACAATGTTAACTTCTAATAATAACTTTTTTTAAAAGCATTATACACACAAGATGATCTCAATTTTTCCTTTAAAAACAGCAAACTAAATTATACTTATTCCAAAACATATTTTTATTAAAATATCCAACAAAACAACATAAACAACCAAAATTAAATACAAAAACAACGTAAAGATGAATTTACAAAAACCAAAAAAAATATACACAACAAAACTTGGAATACACCTTCATCTAACTACCGCGCGTAGCGCGGATCAATTGCTAGTTATATATAAAGTGTTGTTTTTTTTTTAAGAATCATAGAAGAAAATTGTTTCTCTTCAAATTTGATAAAAAACAGATTTTCTTACTCATTCCTGTATTATCATTTTTTTTTGGTTCTTTTTAACTTGATTTTTTTTTGGCACATAACTCGAGAGTTCCAAAAAAAGTATTGATGAGCAGTTTGAACCGGAACCATGCTGAATTAATCTTCTGGAGAGAAGTCGTTGACCTATTGAAAAGTGAGAGAAGCTCTTTCATTAAACAAATTATCGTTGTTGAAATATAGCTTACTTTATAAAATTTCAATTCAATAAACAAATTATCGTTGTTGAAATCATTTGATGTTGGAGGAATTTGTAGATCAAGAAAGTTGAATAATTGTCTGGTCTTTTTTAGAAATATTTAGTATGAAATCGATTTGATTAGTTTAACAAATAGAAGTTATTTTACAAATTTAAATAAAAGTAGCAAATTTTGATTTATTTAACAAATAATTTCAGATATTTTGACTATTTTTGATATTTAGGTATTAAACTAATTAAAATATTCAAAATTATAGTTAAAGGTTTCGGTAATTAAATTATATTAATGCTAAATATTATAAATAGTTTTTAATATATTTATACAGTAAAACCTCTATAAATTAATAATGTTGGGACCAGACATTTTATTAATTTATAATGATATTAATTTATCTGTAAATTAATAATAATTATTTTATAGTATAGATATATTTGTAATTTTTTAAGTTTTTCCAAAATGGTGAATTGAAACAATTTTAGCAAAATAAAATTAGACTTTCAGATGTTGTAAATTTTATGGTTTTGGAATTAAATTCATAATATCTAAAAAACATTATTGACAAGAAATTACATATATTATAGACAAATTCACTTATACATATGACATACATATACTCAAATTTAAAAAAATATCAATTATCGTATTTTAATAGTCTATCAAACTATCAAAATGATGCATATCTAGAAACTGGAAACTTTAAAAAATATTAGCTACTTTTATGACATGTTATAAAGCATTTAATATCATTAACTATGTTTGAAAATACAACACAACAATTGTTTTATAAATATGAATTTTAGGAGAAACATCCGTTATTATATTAGCATATATATATATATATATATATATACATGATTATTAATTTATGATATTATTGGGACCATATTTTACATGGGAATTTCAAAAAAAAAAAAATATTATCTTATTATCTTATCGAATTTTGTTATTTTTTACACTGGCCTGACTTGGGACCAGAAAAATTTATTAATTTATTGTGTTTATTAATTTATAGAGTATTAATTTATAGAGGTTTTACTGTATATTCAGATTATGATGGGTACCTGTATCCAATCTGAACCTGGTTTTCGGGTCGGGTTCTGGGTTGGGCATTCAGATATAGTTTTTATGTCAAGGCCTATTCTATATTATACAATCTTAAAATAATTTCTATATTATAATTTTTTTTATTGAAATATATGTTATCCATAGGTTTTGCAAAATCAAACAAGATGAATGGGACACACTTCTCTTATGGGTTTCGCGGGATGAGTTTTCTACGGGTAAAAAATAGCAAACCCATTACAAGGCAGGCCTAACTAGATAAATTTGTCCAGCTACACAATTTAGGTCATCCGATTTGATAAGTTTTAATTAATCTTTTTCGTGGATTTTATCTGATTTGATAGTTCATGGGACGGGATGGTTTTTTTGTTAGTTCCGGTCTTCTGGTCCGGGATGGGTTTTCAGTTAGTTCCAATCTGGGATGGGTTTTCTGTTAGTTCCGGTCCGGGACGGTTTTCGGTTAGATCCGGATTCGGACGAGACGGATTGATAGTCTACATGAAAGGAAGAGACGGGTTTAAACTATAAACATATCACCTTGCTCTTATTATTTTTTAATGTGCCACACTAATCTATATAATAATAACAATCTGAAAAAATACGACCAACAGTTGTGTATTTTCAATTGTATATTTGGAAAATGCGACCAACAGTTGTGTTTTTTCAATCGTACCTTTTGGATATTTTTTGAAAGTCGTGATGGATTATTAAAATGGTTATTTATGGAAAATGTACAACTGTTCACTGTAAAGTTGTGTTGATTGGAACATTCATATCTTTTGAAATTTATATATATATAGTTGTCTATTTGAACTGTTTTCATTTTTTTGGCCATGAAACAAAATCAACTAAGATTTCAATCTCAACGATTTTTACATTCTAAATTAATTTCTAACATTCATTCTTTTAAAAGTCAAGAAATTCCTCTATATATAATAGCAATCCGAATAAATGCTACCAAAAGTTGTGTTTTTTCAATCTTACCTTTTGGATAATTTCTAAAAAAATCTGTAGAAAATTTAAATTGTATGCTTTACAAAAAGTTGCGATTGTTCATTGTAACAGTTTATTTTGTAAAGTTGCAACTGTTCATTGTAGAGTTGTGTCTATTCGAATATTCATATCTTTTGAAATATATATATATATATATATATATATATTTGTCTGTTTGAACTGTTTTCATTTTTTCGCCATGACACAAAATAATATAAAATTTCAATCTCAACTGTTTTTACAGCTCTCTAAATTATTCTCTAGCATTCATTCTTTTAAAAGTAAAGAAATTCCTCCAATTCTTGATTTAACAAAATATTTTTGGAATGATGAATCTAATTTACAACTTTTAGTTAATTTTATACATAAAAATTTAAAGAAAATACCTAGAGTTTTTTTCGAAGAGTTACATGGATTATATAGTGAGCTTTTGGATTTAACTTTTGAATATGGTAATAAAGATGTCTTCTATGTTAAAGCAGTTTATATGAGTTTTGTAGGTATAATTAATCAAGTGCAAATACAACAGTTGCAACTTTTCGTTAGAAAATGTTTTTATTTGTTTTGTTTTTTTTAAAAAAATTCAAATGGTTGTATCTATTCATTGTAGAGTTGTGTCTTTCACTATATTTTATTTATATTTTTCTTCACAACTTTTCGTTCTAATATGTGTGTCTATTTAAGTAGTCATGCATTTTGAACTTTCTTTATATTTGTCTCCTCATCATTAACTAACAAGTTCGTTAAAACAAATTTTCAATTTTATGTTAAATCTAAATAACAGAATATTTATATCTAATATTCAACGTTATTCTATAATCTAACTAAAATTTTAGAAATGATTATATCAATAGAGAAATTTAATACAACTTAATATAGAATTTACAGTTGCGTCTATTTATCGTAACTTTTCGATAAAAAAATATTTTAATATTTAATATTTAAAAATAAATATAACAAACTGAATAAATGCGAACAACAGTTGCGACTTTTCGTAGTACTTTTTGTAAAAATTGGTTTTATTATTATTTTTTTTTAAATTCAAACACTTGTATTTGTTCATTGTAGAGTTGTGTCTTTCACTATATTTTATTCATATTTTTCATCACAACTTATCGTTCTAATAAGTGTGTCTATTTAAATAGTCATATCTTTTAAACTCTCTATATATTTGTCTCTTCACTAATAACTAACAAATCATCGTTCGTTGAAACAAAACTTTCATTTTTTTGTTAAATCTTGAATATTAATATATAATATTCAATGTTATTCTATAATCTAATTAAAATTTTATAAATGATTATAGTATTATAGAAATTTAATATAACTTAATATAGAATTTACAACTACGTCTATTTATCGTAATTTTTTTGTTAAAAACTATTTTAATATTTAAAATTCATTTTATTTTGTTTTAAGAGTTGTGTATTTTAATTTGAATTTTTTTCGTTGACACAGTCTCACTCATTATTAAATATACTAGATTAGATTTTTTATTTTATTTTTTATATTTTTTTGAATTTTATTTTTTTCTATTACATAATTTAATATGTATTATTTAAAATTAAGTTTCATAAATTTATGTTGTTTGAAATCAAGTTTCATAAATTTTTGATATTTTCAATAGTAATTTTGGTTTTTTGTTACTATTATTATTTACATCATCATATGATATTTGAGTTTTTGATTTCATAAATTTAGTTTTGGAATATTTTTAATTTTATTACCCTAAAAATAAGTTTAGGGATTTCAAACCTTTAGTTCTTGACTGGTTTCTCGATAAAAAAAACCCTCAAGAGCAGTAAGAGAAACTACTATTTGATGTTTACGTTGTAAATATTTTTGATGGATCTTAGTACTTTAACTTTAGCCACTTCAACATTTGTCTCTTTAATCTCACATAATCGATCTCTTACAACATATTTGATATTTATACTTGTTACTTAGTTTATTTAATTTTCTGTTAATATCAATTCTGTAAATAAAAATTGTAGACTTTAAAAAAGAATTATAATTAGTTAACAAAAAAAAATGACATAAACATACCCATTTACAAGTATGGGCTTTAATTACAATAATAAAAATGTGCCCAATGGCCTTTTTACTTTAGTGAAGAAATCACGTTTCTTCTCCTTTACATCTTCTTCTTTTTCTGCGACCACACCACCAATTCATTTGGTCATGCTTCCTCTTTGTTCTTCATCATCATAGCATATTTCACTTCCAGTTTCTCTTTCTCTTTTGCAGATTAAGTAATGAATCAACTTCCAATACTCTCTCCTTATTCATTTGCTTAATCCCCAAAATCCAATTTAGGAATTTGATCCTAAGGCTTCTTCTCCTCCTTTGTGATTCACCTCTTTAATGTATGAATCTCGTTCATGACATTGTCACAGCTCAGTGGTGAGTAATCTTGCTCTCTCATGAATCGATTCTCCTTATTAGTTGATAATACAAAGTAATTTTCATTATCAATACACAACCCTCTGAATGTATTGATGGGAGTTCAGAAAATATATTAAATTAAAGAAACAACCATCGGAGAGAGAGGGAGGAAGAGAGATCATATTGCATCAGATAAGTAAATCATTATAAAAATAACAAAACCAAATGTCACAAGACACACAAAGAGACGGAGGAAGAGCGATCCACCAACATAATTCAACAAACTGATATTTTACAAAACGCAGCACAAGACTTGATTTTCCAGCCCCCACATCTTCAAGTAATACCTGAAGCGATTAAACCAAATCACCTAAACAAAAGCAAAAAAGAACAAAACAGACTTGTCTTCCGCTATAGGTGCTAATAAAGGAACTTTAAGTATCCACAAGCATCTCATTCTGCGAGAGTGTTTTAATATCCAAATGGTTCATATTGCCTCAAATAAGCAAATCATTATAAAAGTATCCCAACACAATCATCCATACAAAAAGATTAGGGAATTTAAATGAGCATTAGACATGGGATATTGATATTTTGTCCATGGCTAATCTTTACCGCCGATCTAGCTCATGAAAAAATCACATCCTGCAGTCAAAGATATTGCTGTTTTGTCCCATGATGGCCAAAATAGAACAGTTTTCATTCAACAGAGCTGAAAGAACTGAATCTAGAACAAAGAGGTTGAGAAAACTATGAAATGAGTTTGCAATCTCTCTTACTGTTGTAGAGGGTTTGTGAGTGCTCTCTCTTTCTTTGTTTCTTCGCTTAATTTCTTTGTCCACCTAAGCAAAAAAAATGCTGATCTGTATTAATTGTTTTAATTTGATAGGTTAATGATTTAATTTATGTGTCAACACAAGCTTGAATGTTAAAGCTGAGGTGTCACACTGTAAAGAAACGCATTCTATTTATATTGTATTGATTTTTAATTATAATTATTTAATAGAAAAATACATTTACTCATTGCAACCATTAGTTCAATATTCTCAATTAGGATCACTTTGTCATAATAATTTTTTTTAAATTTACTCTTTACCATAATTCTTCATAAAAATATCATATATTTATAATACTTTAAACAATATGTTTTGCAAAGTTGCGTCTATTCTACATCATATTTTTTTGTTATAAGTTTTCATTTTGATGGTTGTGTTTTTTTTTTTTTTTTTTGTCAACCTCACATTAAATTGAAATTAAAATAAAACTCCTCGATTCGTTGCCTAAACTGGAGGGAAATTGTTTACAAAAGATGTTTCTGATAAAAGCACTCTAGAAGAACGAGCTAAGCAATCAGCCTTCACATTGGACGTCCTGGGGATCTTGATCAGGAAAAAAGGAGGCAAGGAGGCACTAATCACCTGGAACTCCTCAAGAAGCGTTGAGAAAACCGGCCACTCCGGAGCTTGCACCATTGCCAATAACTCTGCGGAATCCGTCTCGAATCTCCGACAATCAATCCCTTTGGAACGGATACACTCCATCGCCCATTATAATGCTTCTAGCTCTGAATGAAGTGGGGATGCACTGCGACGTTGACATCTGGCACCCATTACCAAGGTCTGATGTTCACCATCATCACACCACCATCCTAATCTTGAATGTGGTTCTGTGGCTTTCCACGAGCCATCAACCTGACAATAAATTGACATCACCGGCGTAATCGAAGACTCTGATAAAACGGGACCCGCCCTTACGGCTACCTGGGCTTCCTCCCACCATAATTGATCACGTAAAGCCTGATCGATGATATCTGTTGGCTCTGATTGTAACCCTTGAAAAATTTTATTATTCCTATCCTTCCATAAGAACCAAACCAGCCACGGAATCGAGCTATGTATAATGCCTAAAGCCATATGGGCTAAACCTTTTCCATATATAAAATCTAAATTTGAATAGATTGAACCAAATGGGAACTTGTCCGTATGAGGTCCAACAAAAATCCTCTCCCAAACCCGACGAGAATGAGGGCACTCAAACAAGGTATGATTAATCGACTCTTCCTCCATATCACATCTCTTGCATACCTTATCACAATTAACTCCCCAGGAGGCTAATCGCATCGTCACCGGAAGAGAACCCGATGCGATCTGCCAAAAGAAGTGTTTGATTTTAGGTGGTACCGGGAGGTCCCAAGCCTTAGCCTTCAGAGCATTAAAATTGGGACCATAATCAATTTCATCTTTCAT
The DNA here is from genome assembly GCA_024034495.1 of Camelina laxa. Lineage (NCBI taxonomy): Eukaryota > Viridiplantae > Streptophyta > Magnoliopsida > Brassicales > Brassicaceae > Camelina > Camelina laxa. Next base: position 22,733,451 of record CM043880.1, on the reverse strand, counting down.
ATCTTGGGCTACCTTATACCCTGATTTAACCGAATACCGACTAGATTGTGTATGATGCCACACCAATCGATCCGGTCTATAAGATTTGCTAATAGGCAAACTAAGAATAGTTTGAATATCCTCCAGATCCATAAATTCTTGTAGTATAGGGAGATGCCATTCTTTAGTCTGTGGGTTAATCATATGATTTACCATTAAATTTGGATGAAGTTGCCGTCCCCTACCGTTTGCAGGTCGAGGATGCTGATCCGGGATCCACGGATCACGCCAGACCGAAATGTTAAAACCCGAGCCAACTGACCATCGGGCTCCTTTTTCCACTAAGTCTTTTAGTTGAGAAAATGCTTCTCCACCCAAATGTGGGAGAATAAGGTTTTGTAGCCATTAACGGATGTTTGTTCCTGAAATATCGACCCCTAAAAACTTGAGCAAATAAAGAATTTGGAAACTGTGTTAAACGCCAATACTGTTTAGCCAATAACGCATCATTAAAAATTTCCAAATCCCGAAATCCCAAACCTCCCTCTGATTTGTCGTTACACATTTTATCCCAAGCCACCCAGTGGAGCCCCCGATCTTTCCCATCACAACTCCACCAGAAATTTGAAATTGCACTCGTCAATTTTGATGTTAACCCTTGAGGAAGTTTGAAACAGGACATTACATGCGTGGGAAGGGCCAAAGCCACCGACTTTAGTAAAACCTCCTTCCCTCCCTTAGATAAAAATTTTGCATTCCAGCCATTTACCCGGTCATTCAACTGATCGCGAACGTAACCGAAGACTTGAACTCTCGATCCTCCAAGACTCTAAGGATTCCCAAATAGGAGCCCAAACCCCCTTCCTTGGAAATGCCAATGATGGATTTAACCTTGTCCTTGATCTCTGAAGGCACTTTTTTACCAAACATAATAGAGGATTTATCCAGATTTACCTCTTGGCCTGACGCTTTACCATAGTTGCCAATGATATCCATAACCATTGAGCATTGTTCTTCATCCGCTTTACAAAAAAACAAACTATCATCCGCAAACAACAAATAAGAAGTAGGAGGAGAATCTCGGGCAATCTTGACTCCCGATATTTTTTCCTCCCTCTCCGCCTTTTTTATATTAGCTATCAACACCTCAGTACAAAGAATAAACAGATAAGGGGATAAAGGATCCCCCTGTCGTAGACCCCGTTTTGGCAGTATGGAGCCACGTGGTTGACCATTAAGCAACACTTGATAGGAAACCGAACTCACACATCACATTATCCAAGAAATTCATCTGGAATCGAAGCCTAGCCTTAATAAAACCGCCTTCAAAAAATCCCATTCAACTCGGTCATAGGCCTTGCTCATATCCGTATTGAAAGCCAAAAATTCCGAACTACACATCCTATTGGTCTGTAAACCATGGAACATCTCTTGTGCCACCAGAATATTATTTTTAATTAACCGTCCAGAAACAAAGGCCGATTGTGTTTCAGAAATAATCGAGGGCAAAAAAATCTTTTTTAACCGGAAACAAAGAATCTTCGATATGATTTTATAACTTACATTACACAAACTAATAGGCCTAAATTCTGCCATTCGTTTAGGCACTTCAACCTTTGGGATCAGACAAATATTAGTTTCATTAATTCTTGGATCAAACTGTCCAGTCCGAAAGAAATCTCTAACCAGAGCAACCAGATCCCCTTTAAGATGCGCCCAAAACCTCTGAAAGAAGAGTGCGGTCATCCCATCCGATCCCGGAGTTTTCTCTGGATGCATTGCAAATAAGGCCTTACGAACTTCCATCTCCGATATATCCTTAGTTAGCTCCCTATTCATACGCTCGGTAACAAAAGGATTGACCGCTTGTACCATCTCTGAAATACCACAAACATCCGATTGGTCAAAAAGCTTATTAAAGTAATCTGACGCAATCCTCTCCATACCCTCAATCGACTCATCCCAAACATCCTCTGAATCAAACAGCCCCACAATCTTATTCCTAACCCTCCTCTGTTTAGAGAAGCATGGAAGAAACTAGTATTCTTATCCCCAACCCGCAACCAAAATTTTCTACTTTTCTGTTGCCAATACAATTCCTCATCATGGTAGGCATCCTTTAGCTTCTTCTCAATAATACGGATTTCCGCTTGCGAAATAGCATCATCTTTTTTAGCATCCTCTAAAGCCGTATTTAGGGAGGATATAAGAGTGCTACTATTCGGAACATTCTGCTTCCTCCACCATGAAATAGAATTCCTACAATTTTTAATTTTATCCACAAACACCGGTGTGCTGAAATTTCTAGTACGATTCCACCCCGATTCTACGGCTCCGGAAAACCCCTCTTTCCCCATCCACCGCTTATCAAAACGAAATTGATGAAAGCGCCGACCCCCAGATCTCGCACAAGAGGCTAATATAAGGCGATGATCCGAACATATCATTTCTAGATAATTCACTCGCGAACAAGGGAAAAACGCATGCCAATCTTCATTCCCTAGAGCGCGATCCAACCTACATCGGACCACCTGGTTATTGGAACGATTACCTCGCCAGGAGAGAAAATCCCCATAACACGGGAATTCTAACATTCCACACTCTCTAATCATCGAAATAAACAGAAGGAAGGAAGAAGCCAATCTTAACGCACCTCCCGATTTTTCAAGATTACCAATTAGTTCATTAAAATCACCAATCATAAACTAAGGATCCTGCCGAACAGCACCAATTTGTATTAATTTGTCCCAAACCACCTGTCTACACCCAGGCACATGATCACCATTGAAACACAACTATTTGGTGGTATGGTGATGAAATGGATGGAATGATGAGATATGAATGAATGGATGGCAGGGTGTTTCAATTCCCCTTATGCAATTGTAGTACAAGAGGTGTCAATCCAATCTGAGAGTTTGTGAGCAATCAAGATGTGCATAAAGGTCTAAGTTAAGCCAGATGTAAAGGATGTTTGTCACTAACAATCCTATTATGAAATGCAAAGTGCAAAATGTAAAGCTAGAAGAACTAGATGCTAAATATAAATGGAACAGAATGATTATGACAGTTCTGAAGCTAGAACAGAAATAGAAACTATATTAATGCAAGTATTGAACAGGATACTAAGTGAATGCAACAAAAATGCAAATAGAATGAAACAGGAAGTAAGACAGGACAACTACAAATCATAAACAAAAGTTCTGGGGATGAACTCGAGCAAGCACTCGATCGAGTGTAGATTGAGTGCAGGGTCGAGCTGGAAAAAAACGAGAAAACAGAGCAACACAAGAAAAACAGAGCAATATGAAAGCAAATCAAACAACAAGCAAGCAGCGGGATTAAGACTATGAAATCAATAAACAAAGAAGGCCTTGAGGAGGGATTCATGGGCTGGACTAATGATTGAGGTCATCTAACTTGGTCAACAAATCTCAAACAACTTGAGCTAATCTCTAGACAATATTTTCTAAGACATGTTTAATCCACTCTCATGGCAAGAAACAATCAAACTCATGCATCTCTAGACTTGTTCTCACACAGGTAAAGAATCTACATAAGCAGGCATTAAGCAATATGTCAAATACCAAACAAGATCTCTAATCTCTTAGCAAGCCTAATGGTAAACTCTAGATCTAGCCTTATCTATGCTCCTTAAACATTGGTATGATGCTAAGATGCTTGAGATCAAATCCTACCCTCTCAGTTATAGGATCAGCATTAAGAACATCTAGACTAGAAGAGATCTACAACAATCAAGCTTAACCAAATCAAACAAACCTTAAACATAATCCAGCCTAACCCATCCTCAAGATCCTAAGCAACTACTCACAAGAACACATGATGAACATCAAAGTCATAAACCCAGAAAATGCTGAAACTTGCATCAAATGAAAGATAAAGCAAAGATCTACAATAATGAAGAAAGAATCAAACACAAATTCTTAATATCTTGAAAGTTATGAAACCAACAAAATCCAAGAATCTTATGTTTATCCCTTCAAATGAAGGTACAAGATCTAATAAAATAAAAGTGCATAAGGAATAATTCCTTAAAAGGTAAAAACTAGGTTTGAGAATATCTAAAAAGTTGGACTCTTGGTGGCTGAAGGGTACAAGGTCCTTTTATAGGAAAAGTAGTGGAAGCCCTAAAAATGCTAAAAGACAAAATAGCTAGGCGGCTCGGCCAACTCGACCTGGTGCTCGGTCGAGTGACCGGTCGAGCTGGCTTCTCTTGTGCATCTTCCACTCGGTCGAGTCCATCTCCGCACACGGTCGAGTGTCTGGTCGAGTGGGACTCCGGACCTTGGTTCTTCAGCTCTAACTCTCTTGTTTCTTTCTCTTCTCAGCTCCATTCTTCTTCAGCAATCCTTCCATGCTCCTTAGGCTCCAAAATCACCTGTTTATGCAAGAAAACGTGCAAATGCCATGCAACTACACTCTAATGCATAAACATTCCTAAAACTATGCAAAAGGGGCCAAACTAGATGGTAAATGATGCAAAAGAAGTGAAAATACTAAGGGAAAACAAGGTAAATTATATGAACATCAACCATAAACGAAAGAAATAAAAAAGATTTGAGACCCCAAAAAGGCTTGAACATCTATTAACCGGTCACAGGCAGAAAGAACTTCAAGTTTTATATTATTGTTATAGAAAATAGCCAAACCACCGCTAGACCCACATGGTTCAACCGTATACAAATAATGATAACGGAAATTATTCTGAAACTTTTTTAAATAAGAAAAACATCTTTTTTTTTCTGATAAAAATAAAATATCTGGTTTATTCTGCTTCCATAAATCCTTCAGGTAGTTCTCTGTCAGATCTGCACCAATGCCCTGACAGTTCCAACTCAAGATCTTCACGTTTGAGCCGGCGGTTTCGGGAGAGCCACCATCCCTTTCTTCTGTTTGCGGGTTCCTCCTCCCTTATTGCCACCCTCTGACTTCTGTTGAATTGTCAGGACAGTACCTTTATTCTTACCAGCGTCACCTGCAGATTTCAACAACAGAGCTTTAGCTAATAACTGTTTACCCGGCGAAGCAATAGCTACAACATGTCTTTTATCCCCCTACCACCCCTAGAACCAGAAAAACTAACTTTCTTAGCCTTAATGACCTTAGTATTTCCCAACTCAATAGCTTTCATAGCCTTATTAACCTGCCCCAAATCATCAACGAGGTAAGAAGAGTTAGATATAGTACCTTGTGGAGCATCGTCCTCGGTATCTGACATGCCCTTCTCCTTATCCGACTGAACACCATCGTCATCAGCACCAATATCCTCTTCCTGACCCGAAGCCTCACCCTCATGATATTCCCCATCTTCGAGAAGGTCATCAGAACTCACTGAAAAACCAGCCTCATTATCTCCACCACTCGTCCCATTAACTTCCTCCATTATAGAATCCTTCTCTCGATCCACCAAATCATTAACCGAAGGGATGACTGGCTCATGAACAACATCAACCTGCGAACCAAGCTTCTGTTTCGCCTGATACAAGGGTTTTGGCCAAGCAGGACCATTCCCCTTCCTAGTAGGATGCGAATGGGACTGTTGAACCAAGAAAGTGCCAGCACCCTCCCTAGACTCTGCATTTCTCCCATAACTCCTCTGATGTCCCAACTCTCCCTGATTCTTTGCCTGGTATCGAAACCCATTATTTGAGCTTTCACCATTACGCGACTGCTGTTGATCTCTGTCGCGATAAGACTCTGAATTAAAATCCAGAGAACGCTTTGCAAACTTCCTTGGCTTCTCCCAACCACCCTCAAAATGTTGAACAATCGGTTTGAGCAAGGGTTGATTCCACGATCCTCCCCTCCTATCATCGACTTCCCCCTGACCCCGACCCCCCTCACTTTTACTTACCTCTGGACATACCTTCACATCATGTGTTAACCTCAAACAATGGCTACAGTAGCCAAGCAACTTCTCATACTCTAACGAGGCCACCACCTCATCGCAGTATTAAATGGAACCAGTAGATGAAAAATGAGGGGATTAAAACCATTGATCATCACAAGTAGACTACCAGTTTCCTCATCTACCTCTCGGAGAATCCCAACCTTCTTCCCAATTGATTGAAGGGTTGCAACCTCCCAAAAATGCATTGGTATCCCCGAGACTTTAACCCAAAAAAGTAATGGCTGAAGGATAAGTATCAGAAATGATAGGCTCCCAACGAACCAACGACAACATCCAGTTATCAAAGTGATAAGGACCATTCCTTAACACTCCTTGGAGATCAACCTCTGTCTCCAAATTGAACTGAAAAGTGTCCCGACCCAAGTCAGCACCTTCAACCCTCTCCTCGAGCTTCCAGATCTTTGGCAAATTAGCCACCAGGGATTCCATTCGCTGGACCGTTGGATTCATCAATCTCCCAATGAGAGTGAGAGAAAAGTGTTGGATACGATGAGCCATCACGGAATCTGATATTTTGACTGTTTCTGTTCGAACCAAGGTAGCTTTGCCTTTGTTGAGATTCAGTTGAGCCATTATAACCCTGCCAACAACCGAAACACGATGAAAACCTTGAGACAAAGCTGAAATACTCAAAGATAATAACGTGAAAACAAAGGATTCTCGAGAAAAAATTGCTTCTCCGAGATTGAATGAAGAAAGCGAGATGAGGAAACAGGACACCACAATGAACCAAATAAATACCCATGACACAGAGAGAAAGAATACAATCTCCATTAAACCAAAAATCTGTAAACCAGCTATAGAATCACTAATCAAAAGTCTAAGGAATATCTGCTTACCCGATAGAACCTGAACCCAAATCTCCCACTTTCGTTTTACACACCAGAATCTCCTAACACAACCATAGACAAATCTCATAGAGTCCAAAGCTGTATCCCAGCAAATCGGATCTATCACAATCAGTATTAACAGCCAATCATCCGACCCGAATCCCTGAGAAGCGAAATCCCTCACTCCCCAAGTTCCAACTATCTGACCCATCGACAAAATCTTGAACCAATTCGCCCTCTTTCCATTTTCACACCCGAATCCCCCATCATAACCACCAACGGATCCCACCAGAGCCAAATCCAAACAAAACGGATCCATCATATCCTGTGATAACAGCCAAATATCTAATCCATATCTCTGAGGAGCGAGATCCCTCCCTCCCCAAATCCCATGAATATATTCCACCCAAGCCCGATATATCACCGTTAAAGGCAATAGAGATCGCATCTCCCCCTCAAACCGATCCCGAAATCCAAATAGAAACCCCCAAGATCCATCTCGATACCCGCCGCCGTGAACCATTCTGCTCGAAGACCTAATCGCAATCGCAGTCGATGGTTGTGTTTTTAATAACAGTTTATGTTTAATTTTTATGTATTCAAACTATTATATTACATTCAAATAATTTCATAATGTATAATTTTAATTTTAATTTTTTTTTTCTCAAGTACTTCCCCCGCGACATTGCGGGGGGTCTGAGTCCTAGTAATAATAAAAACAATCAGATCTTTTTTTTTTCTCTATATCGAATTAGAAACAAATTGATGAATTTGGATTATAAATGTTAATAATATTAATATTCATAAAAAATACGCTTACAATATAATCTACCACGTATATTATATATTGTAAACTTGATCGCAAACTTAGTTTTTGAAATCAACCCAGCACATATGTACGGGTCTTAACCTAGTAACATTTATAATTTCAACTGACTAGATGAATCTACATCCATCGTAATTTATATAATTAATTCCATATTACTTTTCATTTTGTTAATATATATATATATATATATATATATTTTTTACAAAAATTATAAATATGAATAAAACTTATCCAAAAACAAAGTAGGAATACAAGCCCAGTACTAGTATTTGTATAATTACAACTATTTAAACTGAAAAAAAAAACAAATAAACGAACACAATTTCAAAATAACAAAGAAAAAAGATCACAAAAGTTCATAATTGCTAAAAATAAATGGAAAGAAATGATACACTTTAAAAATAAATTCATACCAAACTTAGACCTTGTTTATGGGGGGGATTTAAGAGAATTTAAGAGGAGTTCTAACTAAAAAGAAGAAAAAAAAATAAATCAGATATGGAAAAAATTGTTAGATCTCCCCTTATATAACAGACCGAATATTTGTTTAAGAGGCGCTACGTGTCCCAATTCTATTGGTTGAAATAATAAAACAAAAGAGAAAAAAAACATTTCCTCCTCGATTAATTTCTTTTTCGTCTCTCTCTCTCTCTCTCTCTCTCTCTCTCGGTTACGATTTCATCGACGAGACAAACGAGTGAATTTCGAATCAGAAGCTTGAAGGTTATGAATCGAATGACATAGAATCAGAGGAAGTGTATGGATTCGAAGGGAATGGAGAGAAAGAGATAAGTAGCGAAGGCGATTTGGAAGCCAATCGCCAAAGAAAGAATCGAGTAATAGTTGGAGATGGATGCGGTTTGAAGTTGGAGTCGATTAAATCGGTAGAGAGATTGAATCAATTGGAATCAGAAAGGTAAGTTTCTTAGTAGAATTGTTTGAATCGGAAATTGTTTTATGATTAGGGTTTTTTTATTTGGATCGGAATTGAGGGTTATTTGAAGTTTGTTGGAAAATTAGTGTTTTTGTTTTGCATGTGTTCCAAATTGATCATTTGATTTGATATTGTCTTCGTTGTTGTACAGGTTTAATGATGATGATGTCGTCGCTTGGTGGTGGTGGTGGAGGAGGAGGAAGTTGTGGTGGTGGAGTTGGTGGTGGCGGCGGAGGGAGATTTATGAATTATTCTTCATCTCTTTCGGTTCCTCCTTCTGGTCCTCAGTCTCCTAATTACTTTGGTGGTCTCCGATCACAGTCTTCTGTCTTCGTTGAGAAAGATAAGTAATTGAATCTCAGTTTTTGTATATATATATTGTTTGGTGGTTTTATGATTAGCTGATGTATCTGATGAAGTTTGTTGGTCATGATGAATCTGGATATTTCTCTCTGTTTTGTTTTCTTCTGATTCTTCTCTACTAGGATCTATGTTTCGATTTTGATGCTTTTTGATTGAATCTCAATATCTTGGATCATCTTCTTAGCTCATATTTGCATCAATCCGGTTCACTTTTTCTTTAAAGCTTCAGTCTTTGTTGTCTTGTGAGATCTTGTAGCTCATTGGTTGTGTTTGTTCTGTTATTGTTGATTAGTATTCTTGATCTTGTAGCTCATTGGTTGTGTTTAACGTTACTTGCAGAGCGTCAGAGTTACTTGCAGAGCGTCATAAGCTTATCCAGGCTACTAAACCAAGGTGAGCGTTGCTGTTTGTTGTTGTTTATTATCTGTATTTTTTCTGCTCACATAATATTCATTCCTTGTTCTCTTCTTATCTTCTCTCTTATCTAATTGAACCTAACATTTGAATTTAATTTGCAGAGGCAGTGTTTGGTTATTCCCTAAAGGGCCTTCATCTTGCATCAATGAAGGTAATTTATTATCCTTCTCTTTTTTAATTTGTTTGGTGTTAGTTTAGGTATGAGTCGAGTGAGTGATTGATGTGTTAGTTGCTTTGTGTTAAATGTGCTTTCACTGTTAGTTCATTAGCTACCACTTAGGCCATCAATACGTTTACTGTTAGTTGGTTTGTGTTAAATGTGTTAGTACTTGTTGTTTTGTGTTAGTTGGAGCGTGTAGATGTTAAATGTGTTAGTACTTATTGCTTAGTAATTTGTACTTAAAACTTATAAATTGAAAGACTTCCTTTTAACAAACACACTTGTTCTTTAACACACACCCTTTAGCAATCTCTGTACTCTTTCTTTTAACACAAACACTAGTTCTTTCTCACACACCCTTGTTCTTTAACACAACTGAATCCTTTTCATACTAAAAACACAAAACCCTTTAGCAATCTCTTTACTCTTTCTTTTAACACAAACACTAGTTCTTTCTCACGGATATGGACTCAGACGACTCCATGAATCCATATCATCCCTCCTCTAGCTATATGAACCTTTTAAACAGTCAACTTGATAACCAAAAGCTTGAATACACTCCTCTTGATAGTCCATGTTCTGAAACTCCTTCTGAACCTCCATCCCCTCAAGAAAACCGCAAGTCAAGGCAAGCATGGTTACCAATAGATGATATCATGTTGGTCAGCGCTTGGCTCAACACCAGCAAGGATCCGATAGCTTCCAACCAGCAAAGACTTGCATCCTTCTTGTCTAATATTTGGTTGTAACATATTCGGACAAGCTTGTGTTTCTTGTTATTTGTTTTAATCGAATTGTTTCTTGTTTAAGTGTGTTTCTTGTTCTTGTGTTCTTGTCTAATATTTGGTTGTAACATATTCGGACAAGCTTGTGTTTCTTGTTATTTGTTTTAATCGAATTGTTTCTTGTTTAAGTGTGTTTCTTGTTATTTGTTTCAGTGTGTTTCAGGTTATATTGCAGGCCGAGCATATGGATTCACTAAGCGAGTGATATGGAGCATATTCTAAACCGTGACACCAAAAGAAACTTCAAGCATATGGATTCACTATTGTATTTTTGTACTTATACCACACATTTTCTCTTGTATTTTTGTACTTGTACCACACATGTTCTTTTATCATTATAAACCACATATTGAGAGATTGTTTGTGAACCACAAATTTTAAGTTGTCTACACAACAATTTCTTCTATAAATTGTTCAAAGCTAACACACAAAATCTACACACCAAACCGATCAAACACACAATTCCTTTCATAAATTTTAAACACCAAAAATCATTTATTTCTAAACTCTCTAAATATGGCTTCTTCTTCCCATGATGATGTTGATGACATTCTTGATGAATGTTTTAATCAAATATGCGATGAAATCACCAATCATGTATGGCAAAATCTTCTTACTCCACCAATCCAAAGTCAACCACCACCTAAACCAAGAAAAAAGCGAATTCACATTGAAAGAAATAGAGAAGTCGGTCATGACCACTTGTGGAATGATTATTTCAGTGATGCTCCTACTTACCCTCCCAACATTTTCAGTCGCCGTTTTAGAATGAACAAGCCATTATTCATGCGTATTGTGGATAAGCTCGCAATTGAAGTTCCCTATTTTCAACAAAGAAGAGATGCTACCGGAAGATTGGGTTTGTCTACATTGCAAAAGTGTACCCAGCAATTCGTATGATGGCATATGGTTGTGCAGCTGATGCGTTTGACGAATACCTCCGCCTTTCCCCAAACGTGGCGCTAATATGCTTGGACAAGTTTACAGATTCAGTCGTAAATTTATTTGGAGATGAGTACTTGAGAAGACCCACACCATCAGATCTTCAAAGACTACTCGACATTGGCGAGTATCGCGGATTTCCCGGCATGATAGGAAGCATCGATTGTATGCATTGGGAGTGGAAGAATTGTCCCACCGCATGGAAAAGTCAATACACCCGCGGATCTGAAAAGCCCACAATCGTTTTAGAGGCGGTGGCTTCGTATGATCGCTGGATCTGGCATGCTTTCTTTGGACTACCAGGTACATTAAACGATATCAATATTCTTGACCGATCTCCAGTCTTTGATGATATTTTGCATGGTCGAGCTCCTAAAGTTAAATACAGTGTCAACGGACATGAGTATAAATTGGATTACTATCTGACAGATGGTATTTATCCAAAATGGTCTACTTTTATCCAATCTATTTCACTGCCACAAACTCCAAAAGACGCTTTATTTGCGACAACAAGAAGATGTAGAGCGTGCTTATGGAGTTTTGCAGGCTCGATTTGCCATAGTCAAAAACCCGGCACTTATTTGGGATATAGTAAAGATTGGGAAAATAATGAAAGCGTGTATCATACTGCACAATATGATAGTAGAGGACGAACGAGATGGGTACTCTCTGTTTAATCAAACTGAATTCACACAAATGGAGTCAAGTAGAGCTTCAGAAGTTGACTACACACTTCCAACACCCAGGCCTTCATGTGTCGCTACTATGCTCAAGAATCGAAAGGATGTTCGTGATAAGGAAAAAAATAAATGCTTGAAAAATGATTTGGTTGAGAATATTTGGGCAAAATTTGGAGCTAATTAGTATTAAAATTAATCATTCTCTCTATTTATAAATTGTACTTCTGTTGTAATATGTATTAATGTTTTATTATGTTTTGTATGTTTGAAAATTAATAAAAATGGAATATTTTAAAATCTTAAATGTTTACACATTTATACCACTTCTATTCTATTTAAAATTTTAAAATTTAAAAAAACAATATTTTCAAAAATAAGAGACCCAAAATAAGAACCTACCAATAAAAGAAAATTTTTTATATAAGAGATCATCGGTTCTTATATTCTAAACAGTACACAATTAGTTCCCTCTTTTATAAGAGTAAGAAATTACCTAGCTCGTTTCACTCGAGTAATAAAAAAAGGCGATTGGTCTATGGTTGATTCAATAAAAAGAAAAAAAAGACTTTGAGTACAGGAAAGTCTGCTGGTAGGAATTCCTCAGGGCGTATTACGGTTTTTCACCGACATAAAAATTTTAAGAACTCTCTTTATAACAACCCCCAATAAACTTGCTCTTAGAGTTAGAACCAAATACCAACTTTTTTTATTTCACCAAACATAATATTAACTATGAGTCTAGAAATGATAATTATAAGCTCAGCCAATCCCTATCGATATCGAGCGACATCAGATTAACATTATCTTCTCTAACGGTTGTTTCACTAAGAGGTGGTTCTTGGCGAACATCATTATTGGTCGTTATAGTGTTGTTGCCCTGTAAATTTGTGTGTTAATGTTGTTTTTTTCCTCTTCTATTTCCTGCTCGCAATTCATGAAATCGAAAAGCTATTGTTTTGGTTGATTCATAGCCATTATTGGATTAGTGTTCATGTTACGATGTTGTAATTGTTGAGAGGCAGACCCAACCAAACCATGAAAACACGTCACAAAGGGATAAATGGGCTCCATCTCCAAACTAGTGTTTCCATTGCTGCCACTTCCTTGGTACGGACAATGACTTACATGTTCAAGTGGTTTGGGATCGAACTCAGCTTTATCATCGTCTTGACCGCCTCCTACAAAAGAATCATTTGTGGTGATCGTCAACTGCTTGACTTGCACCTCAAATGGAAGCACCAGTGGATCGCGAAGAGGAGAAAACTGCATGAAATTTAACGTCTTCCTATAAAGTATGATTTTCTCTTTTGAGTAAGATAGTAATGCATAGATATCAGGCAAGTTAAGATCTTCAATTCCACGACCGTGTTGTAAATGTAACATTAACTCATCAGTGACATACTCCTTCGTCTTTTTATTACTCTTCATCAATTGTTCATGAACGGCCTTTGTCTTCTTCTTCAGAAAGGATTCGACACTCGTCTCTTTCTTCTTTTGCTCGAACTTTGGTAAGGCAAAGAAATCGTTTAAGAGGTCGCGAGCCCTCTCAGCAGATGGCCACACCACTGGCTCGACTTCGTTAGGGCTGAAAATGATTAGACAAACCCATATCTCACACAATATGGATAGCTCTTTCACCTTCTTTAGTAATCCTTCTCTCCTTCTCTTCAAAGTTATTGCTCTTGCCTTGTCATTCTCTACCCATGCAAGTTTTAGCTTTGACATGGTCACAATTTGATTTCTATCTCTCTCTTTTTGAAGTATAATTGTTATTTGATATGTGATGAAAAAACGCGCGAACTGATTTAAATAGACTTGAAATGAAAGAGATAAGATTTTAGAAAATGATAATAGTCAAAGGTGGATGATAAGATTTTTAGTAAGATGTAAAATTAATTTTCTATTTACTAAAAAAAAGTGTGTTGAATGTTTCTTTGTTTGACTAAGATAAACCAATCTTTTCAATCTAAACTAAATTGAAAATATCAACCGAAAAGCTGAAATGTTCCTTTGATTTGGATAAATAGTTACTTTTCAAATATAATAATACCATAACTGATTTTGAATGAAAATGAATTAAAAAAAAATCTATATAGTTAATATAACTTCTTAATTTGATTAAGAATTAATTCAAAGCTAAAATTAAAATTCTACCAAACTATACTAGATTTGGTTTTGGTTTACAATGATTATTCTTCTAAAACCAAATTAGTAAAGCAAAACTAAAACCCAGATTAAACCTCCAACATGTTAAAATCTCTATGTGGTGTGTTATTACATGGAATTGAACTATTTGCACATCAAAAATTATATGTCTTTCAAAATTTGCAGTTTTGGTCAATATTAACTAGTGGTGTTTGAAAATTATTCTAGAAACTAAATTTTGACTATAGACTATAGATTTCCTTCTATATAAGCATCATTATAAAATTTAATAATAATTTTTGATAAAATTAAATATTTTACTATATTTTTACAAACATTTTGACTCTTATTTTTTTTTTTTTTTAATTTTGAAGATGTTCTTTTTTTTTTTTTGTCAACCAGACATTAATTAAAAGAGAGTCCCAATGTTTTCTTATGAAATGTTATATTAGGATTATGTAATGAAATTTGTTTTCTTACCCAGAGTAAAAGAACATTAATTTTAAAGAAAGATATATACTTTGAAATAGTGGAACTCTCTTCTTTTTTTCTTTGTTTATCTATCTTTTTTTTTTTTAATTGTCATTGTGGTTCTTTTAGATTCAGAATGTGTGTGTTCTCTTTGTTTCTCAATCATGTTTCTTAGCTTTGGTTTGTATTTGAACTTCTCAAGCTTCTTCATATTTCAATAGTTCTCAAATATAGCTTTACTTTTTTATTGTTTGATTAACTCATTTACTTTTGAGCTTTAAGGAAAATTAAGAATTGTTAGATATTTGTTTTTTCTATTTTAACCAATTATATATCTCTATATACTTGACTAAAACCCGTGTATCACACGAATTAATTGTTAAATGATCTTTTCAAAAGTTTAGTAAAAATAGTTTACAATTTTATGAAAATATTAACTGTATACAATTACTGTATAAAATAGAAATCATTATCTTTTAGTTAAAATATCAAAAATGGTTTTGGTGTTTAGTATTCTAGTATATACGTTTCCAAAGCGTTTGTGTAACATACGCGACCCAAAATCTCGGTTTGGGAGGTGCATCGGTCGATGCCATGTGGAGGTGTCGATCGATGCAATTAGGGATTTTGTTAAATGTCGAGCATGCATCGGTCGATGCAGTGTTGGTGTCGGTCGATGCAGGTGAGACTTGCGTCGGTCGATGCAACCCCAGTTGATGTCAGTCAATGCAGTTGTCCTAGTTTGTTTGTTGATTGTTGTTAGATGGTTAGAGATATCTCAATTGCTTGTGTGTATAGCCCAGTAGATGGGAGGATTGCCTCACTAAGTACTTCTGGTATTATTCACGCTTCTCTTTTGTGTTGTGACGCAGGTAAAGGCAAAGTGTGATCGTGGAATCAAGGCTATGAAGAAGAGGATGTTCTAGAGGCTTGGTTGTTTGCTATGTGTCTTTGTTAGGATGCTAGAGTGGAACTTACTTGTCTAGAACGGTTGCTAGGATTGCTCGTTCTTTGACTTTGATTACATTCTGAATTTGGAATTGTTATTATGTTATTCTTTGATTGTTATTGGTTAATGGAGTTGCTTATTTATTATCCGTTGTTGTTAGATTGCTAGTGGGTATGAGATCACTAAATATTAAGATACTAAAAAAAAAAAGAATTGGTGGGATTGTTTAAGTTCGTTTCCTTGTTTTCAAACCTTTCGTTTTGCGTATCCGTTTTAGTTTTGATGCAACACAAATTAATTATATCCTTTCTATGCATTTTTGTCTTCTTAATTGTTCATTGAGAGTTTCTCCATATTCATTTTCAATTCGTCTTTTTTTTATTCAATTCATTCACTTGTTCTCCATTTATATTGTTCCTTTCGTACCAGTCAATGACACGTCCATGTTTAAATTATAAAATTCGTCCATGTTTAGTTTTGTCTAACTTGTACAATTCTTCTTGTGTTTTATGTATGTAAGTTTGCAATAACGAAAACTTTTATGGAACTGATCAGGCTTAATAGAGAACACAAATCATCTTACAAGATCGGCTAGTCATGTTAATAAAAACTGAACCAAAAGCAAATTCGTTCGTCAAATAATTAGATCAAAGCTCTATCATGCTTAGATGATCATAATATCATTTCACATAACATGAGATTGTTTTTATAAGCCAGTTGTTGGATAAAGTTCAAAGACTTAAAGCCCAAGACATCCTTACCAAGGAAGATAAGGACAAGAGAGGCTTAGGATAATTCCTTGAAGGATTAGGAGTTATCTAGTCCAAATAGAAATAGGAGATAAAGCACTATATATATCATTGATTGAGGTGTGATCAAGATATAAGAAAAGAGTGCAAACATTGTTTAGTTTTGAGAGGAGATTTTCTAAGCAATAATATAAGAAAGTTGTTCTTATAATTTCAGTCTTTTCTATCTTTTAATTTTCTCGCTGTGAATAAAAATCATTGGATCTTTTTGCTCTTGCTGCAGTTCATTCAATAGGCTGAAACAGTCTTGCACATACCCGATCTCAGATGCTCGTTTGGTAAGATCTTGGAAATATTCATGTATTTCATCTGCCAACGGGTGATTCTGGTCACCGACATAGAAAGAGTGAATTGAGTTTTTAATTTCAATCCAACTCTGTCCTGGTTCTTTCTTCACACCCTTTTCTTTCATCTTTTGTCTTGTAAGATCCCTAGAATCTCATTTCTTGCACACGGCATACAGATTTGACAGAAGTACATATGTTGCCGAGTCTTCAGGTTCTAACTCTAGGAGATGACGTGCAGCATACTCTCCTATTTCCATGTTCTTGTGCACCACACAAGCACTCAAAAGTGTTCTCTAGACCAAGGCATCTGGCTGTATAGGCATCTCCAAGATAAAATCTTTCGCCCGGCTCAAAAGACCAGCTCGGGTTAGCATATCCACTATACACACACATAGTGTTCCGGTTTAGGAGCTAAACCATATTTTGTGTTCATGGATTCAAAGTATTCAATTCCTTTGCCCACTAGTCATATGTGGCTACAAGCTGATAGAACTCCCACCACAAGCGTCACATGATTAGGCCTTACATTAGACTGTATCGTCTGGTCAAAAGAATCTAGTGCTTCAGAACCAAATCCATGTTTCAAATAAGCATTGATTATCGCATTCCAAGAAACTTCATTTTTTGTGGAGACTTCAAGAACTGCTTCTTTACATCAGAAATGCTCCCACTTTTGGCATACATAGAGATTAAAGCATTACAAACCTCGGTTTCTGAATTATATCTGGTTTTGGTGATAACAGCATGAACATGCTTCCCTTGTTTCATGTTTGCTATCTCAGAAGCAGCTTTTACAGCAGACCCAAACGTGAAATTATTACCGTCAATTTCTTCTCTATTCATTCGAGCAAAGACACGAAGTGCTTCTTCAATGTTTCTGCTCTGCTGAAATCTCGATCCCAAGGCATTCCATGCCATATTATCTCCAGCTTCAGTTTGTTCAAATGCTAAATATGCTTCCTCTATCTTTCCGCATCTAGAATAAAGTGTAACCAATGCATTTTGAAATGGCAGGTCAGATGAGAAACCAGATACACAAGCTTGAGCATGAATTTTCCGTCCTTCCTTTAGGGCTTGAAGACCAGCACATGCACTGACTGCATTTGTCAATCCAACCTCATCATACTGGATCCCTCGATCCAACATCTGCCTGAAGTTGCTAAAGCTTTGTCGTCGAAATTGTATTGCGTGTAACCTGCAATCATTGTTGTCAAAGACACAACATCTTTCCCAGCAAACCTGACAAGGATAGTCCAAGACACAACATCTGCTACCTAGAAGCAAGTTTATTCATATGGTAGCTTCACTTGAACAAGTACTCAACCTCAACACCACAAGCTTCGAAGATATAGTGGGTCGATTAAAAGCGTTTGAGGAAAGAATTGCAGGAGAAGGACTTCCTGAAGATAATCAAACAAAACTGATGTTCTCCAACTCAGATCAATACCAAACGTATTATAACAGTGGTAATAATGGTTTTCGAGGCAGAGGACGTGGTAGAGGGAGAGGCTATGGAGGAAGAGGCTACCGAGGAAGAGGTAAAGGCAGAAACAATTCACAGTATAACAATCAGTACAACACACAGGATCAGTCGAATACAGAACAGAACAAAGCAAAAGACAAGAAGGAGAAGATAATTATATGTTTCTGTTGTGACAAACCTGGTCACTATGCCTCACAGTGTCCGGAGAAGGTTCAGAGAAATCAAGAAGCTAACAAAATCGAGACTGCAGAAACAGAGGAAGCAGACAAAGCCTTGTTCTTACATGAGATTCTCTATTTGAATGAAGAAAGGGTTATCCCAAGAAACTACACCAAGGAGGATGGGATGTGGTATTTAGATAATGGAGCTAGTAACCATATGACAGGTCATAAGGATTACTTCTCTGAGCTCAATGAGAACATTGGAGGCAAGGTAAAGTTTGGAGATGGATCTTGTGTGGAAATAAGAGGTAAAGGCTCAATAATTTTTCAAAGCAAAGGTGAGGAACAGGTTTTAGTGAATGATATTTACTACATTCCTGACCTCAAGAGCAATATCTTGAGCCTAGGACAGGCTACAGAAATTGGCTGTGATGTGCGAATGAGAGAGAATTGGTTGACAGTTCACGATCCAAACGACAGGCTGTTGGTGAGAGTTCTGAGATCAACTAATAGATTGTATAAAATCAGTCTTAAGGTGGGAAGACCAGTTTGTTTACATTCTCGTATCGAGGATGAAACTTGGAAGTGGCATGCTAGGCTTGGCCACATTAACTTTAAGGCTTTGAAAGCTATGTCAACACAGAAGATGGTTCATGGCTTGTCAGAGATTAAAGAAGAGAAGAAGTTGTGCGAATCGTGTCTTGTTGGGAAGCAAGCACGACAGTCATTTCCAAAAGCTACAATGTATCGAGCTTCTAAGCCATTAGAGCTTCTTCATGCTGATCTATGCGGGCCTATAACACCTGCAACCTTAGCACATAACAGATATATATTTGTTATTGTTGATGATTTTTCAAGATATATGTGGTCTGTCTTGATAAAAGAGAAAAGTGATGCATTTGAGAGCTTTAAGGCATTCAAGAGTAGTGTGGAGAAGGAACTTGGAAAAGAAATCATTACTCTTAGAACAGACAGAGGTGGTGAATTCACCTCAAATGAGTTCAATGTTTTCTGTGAATCAGCTGGGATAAAAAAACATCTGACAGCTCCGTATACTCCACAGCAGAATGGCGTGGTGGAGAGGAGAAATAGGACTCTCATGGAGATGACAAGGAGCATTCTCAAGGCCATGGAGGTTCCAAACTACTTGTGGGGAGAAGGGGTTCGTCACAATACGTATGTGATCAACAGGATACCCACTAAGGCACTAAACAACATTACTCCTTATGAATGTTTGCGAGAGAGAAAGCCAAACATTGATCACCTGAGAGTGTTTGGGTGTATAGCTTATGCTAAGGCTGATACTGCAGGTCTTAAGAAGTTGGATGACCGTTCGCAGTCGTTAGTTCACCTTGGTATCGAACCTGGATCCAAGGCATATCGACTGTACAACCCAACAACTAGAAGAATTGTAGTCAGCAGAGATGTTGTTTTTGATGAGAAAAACAAATGGAGCTGGAACAGAGCAGAGATTAGAGATAACAGAGAACCAGGGATGTTTCTTATGCAATGGGGAGACATAGAGGATGCTGGAAAAGGACAAATCTCGACAAACTCTGCAGAACAAAATCGAAGTGATGAAAACAGAGCAGAATCAGAGGATGATATAACTCGAGAAGAAAGAATCGAAAATAGAGTTGAGGATGAGGCCATTACTACTCAAGAGAACCAACAAACAACTTTAAGAAGATCAGAACGATAGGTTAAGAAACCAAAACGGTTTGAGGATTATGTTTTACTTGCAGAAATTGAGAGTGAGATTATGCTTTTGATGATTAATGATGAGCCACATTTTTATGCGGAAGCCAAAGGAATGCAAGTCTGGAGATTAGCTTGCAAGGATGAGATTGACTCTATCAACAAAAACAGGACCTGGTTTCTTGTTGATAGACCACAAGGTGTGAAGGTGATTGGTCTCAAATGGGTTTTTAAGATCAAAAGGAATGCAGACGGTACAATAAATAAACACAAGGCTAGGCTTGTTGCTAAAGGCTACGTGCAGGAGAGTGGAGTTGATTACGAAGAAGCCTTCGCTCCTGTAGCTCGTATGGAGACTATAAGGATGTTGATAGGAATGGCTGCATCAGAAGGATGGGAAATCCATCATTTAGACGTAAAGACAGCTTTCTTGCACGGAGAGCTGAAGGAGGATGTTTTCGTGGATCAACCGGAAGGTTTTGAGATCAAGGGAGAAGAACATAGAGTTTATAAGCTGACTAAAGCTCTATACGGCTTAAGACAAGCTCCACGAGCCTGGAACACCAAGTTGGATCAAATCTTGAAAGAAATGAGCTTCAAAAGATGCTTAAAGGAAACTGCAGTCTATCGAAAGGAGAGGGGAAGAGATCTGTTGATTGTTGCCGTGTATGTTGATGATTTGTTCATCACGGGAAACAACCTCAGAACAATTGAGGAGTTTAAGACAGGGATGTCATCAAAGTTCGAGATGTCTGATCTCGGTAGGCTCACTTACTATCTCGGTATAGAGGTGCATCAAGGAGCTGATGGTATCACTATCAAACAAGAAGGATATGCACTAAGAATCTTGAGAGAAGCTGGACTACAAAGCTGCAACTCGACAGTGATTCCAATGGAGTTCGGGTTGCAGGTCTCTAAATTTCTTGATGAAGCAGAGATAGATCCTACTCGTTTTAGGAGGAATGTTGGCTGCTTGAGATATCTCTTGCACACTCGACCTGACTTGTCTTTTGCGGTGAGTGTCGTAAGCAGGTACATGCAGAGTCCAAGGAAGCCTCATGGAGAAATCATCAAGCAAATCCTGCGATATCTCAGAGGAACAATATCTTACAGTCTCAAGTACAAGCGTGGAGGCAGGAAGGAGATTGTTGGTTTCAGTGATAGTAGTCACAACATCGATCAAGACGATGGGAGAAGTACTACAGGGCACTTATTTCTCTTTGGTGAAACTCCGATCACATGAAGTACAAGGAAGCAAGACACGGTTGCTATGTCTTCATGTGAGGCCGAGTTCATGGCAGTAACTGAAGGAGCTAAACAAGCTTTGTGGCTGCAGGATTTGTTCTGTGAGGTTACAGGGAAGAAGGAAGCTCAAATCATGATGTATGTTGATAATAAGTCTGCAATTGCGCTTGCAAAAAAACCCAGTGTCTCATGGGAAAAGTAAACACATACATAAGAGGTACTACTTTGTGCGAGAATGCATTGAGAGGGAGCTCATCCGTGTGGAACATGTACCAGGAGTGGAACAAAAGGCTGACATCCTCACCAAAGCACTGGCTAGAGTGAAGTTTGCAGAAATGAGAAGCTTGATAGGAGTTCATGAAGTGAAGAAGGAAGATTTGAAGTTTAAGGGAGAAAATGTTGGATAAAGTTCAAAGACTTAAAGCCCAAGACATCCTTACCAAGGAAGATAAGGACAAGTAAGGCTTAGGATAATTCCTTGAAGGATTAGGAGTTATCTAGTCCAAATAGAAATAGGAGATTTTGAGAGGAGACTTAAAGCACTATATATATCATTGATTGAGGTGTAATCAAGATATAAGAAAAGAGTGCAAACATTGTTTAGTTTTGAGAGGAGATTTTCTAAGCAATAATATAAGAAAGTTGTTCTTATAATTTCAGTCTTTTCTATCTTTTAATTTTCTCGCTGTGAATAAAAATCATTGGATCTTTTTGCTCTTGCTGCAGTTCATTCAATAGGCTGAAACAGTCTTGCACATACCCGATCTCAGATGCTCGTTTGGTAAGATCTTGGAAATATTCATGTATTTCATCTGCCAACGGGTGATTCTGGTCACCGACATAGAAAGAGTGAATTGAGTTTTTAACTTCAATCCAACTCTGTCCTGGTTCTTTCTTCACACCCTTTTCTTTCATCTTTTGTCTTGTAAGATCCCTAGAATCCCATTTCTTGCACACGGCATACAGATTTGACAGAAGTACATATGTTGCCGAGTCTTCAGGTTCTAACTCTAGGAGATGACGTGCAGCATACTCTCCTATTTCCATGTTCTTGTGCACCACACAAGCACTCAAAAGTGTTCTTTAGACCAAGGCATCTGGCTGTATAGGCATCTCCAGGATAAAATCTTTCGCCCGGCTCAAAAGACCAGCTCGGGTTAGCATATCCACTATACACACACATAGTGTTCCGGTTTAGGAGCTAAACCATATTTTGTGTTCATGGATTCAAAGTATTCAATCCCTCTGCCCACTAGTCCTATGTGGCTACAAGCTGACAGAACTCCCACCACAAGCGTCACATGATTAGGCCTTACATTAGACTGTATCGTCTGGTCAAAAGAATCTAGTGCTTCAGAACCAAATCCATGTTTCAAATAAGCATTGATTATCGCATTCCAAGAAACTTCATTTTTTGTGGAGACTTCAAGAACTGCTTCTTTACATCAGAAATGCTCCCACTTTTGGCATACATAGAGATTAAAGCATTACAAACCTCGGTTTCTGAATTATATCTGGTTTTGGTGATAACAGCATGAACCTGCTTCCCTTGTTTCATGTTTGCTGTCTCAGAAGCAGCTTTTACAGCATACCAAAACGTGAAATTATTACCGTCAATTTCTTCTCTATTCATTCGAGCAAAGACACGAAGTGCTTCTTCAATGGTTCTGCTCTGCTGAAATCTCGATCCCAAGGCATTCCATGCTATATTATCTCCAGCTTCAGTTTGTTCAAATGCTAAATATGCTTCCTCTATCTTTCCGCATCTAGAATAAAGTGTAACCAGTGCATTTTGAAATGGCAGGTCAGATGAGAAACCAGATACACAAGCTTGAGCATGAATTTGTTGTCCTTCCTTTAGGGCTTGAAGACCAGCACATGCACTGACTGCATTTGTCAATCCAACCTCATCAGACCGGATCCCTCGATCCAACATCTGCCTGAAAGTTGCTAAAGCTTTGTCGTCGAAATTGTATTGCGTGTAACCTGCAATCATTGTTGTCCAAGACACAACATCTTTCCCAGCAAACCTGACAAGGATATCCCAGGCAATATCTAACTTTCCTAATTTTGCATACATATCGATGAGCACACTACAGACATAGGCATTGAGCTGAAAGCTAGTTTTTATTATTTGACTATGGATTTGTTCTCCAAGCTCAAGATCCCCAAGTCTTATGCAAGTTTTCAAAATACTCGGGTAGGTATACTGATTTGGAACTATTTCCTCTATTTGCATCTGTCTGAAAATCCTAAAAGAATTTCTTAAATCGTCTAATAGACCATAAGCAACTAGCATAACATTCCACAGAACCACATTTTCAACCTCAGTCTCAAGCGGTTTCGTTATCAGAGCATTTTGCATACAGGTTAAGTAGTGCACCTTCAATCTTGTTGTTTGAAGCAAAACCAAGTTTAGTTGTGTATGCATGTAGCTGTTGTCCTCTCAACAGAGTTCCACCAGCTGAACTAGCAACCAAATCTTCAAGAACCGGACAAATGCTTAAAAGCCTTTGAACAGATTCATCGCATGAGAACTTCACGGATAAAAGGCAAAGAGTTTTGAGAGACGACAAACAAGCCCATGGCGGAACATCCACAAGATGTAGTCTGCAGATTGTCAAAGTTTTGAGGGTTCCACATGCATATACACTAATCAGCAATTCCATGGAAGTGTAAAGAAACTCGATTCTCAGCTCTCTCAACCCGCAAGAAACTGCAGGATTAACCCTAGATTCAATCCTTTCGTTAAAATAATATGAGATAAGCTTGAAATCCAACCTCTCTAGAACCTGAGGATTATTCTCCACCAAATGTCTGTCAATCCAATTCCGAAGATACCGTGGGATGTTCATCTTCACTAACGTTGATTTTAGGCACCAACTTCCATAATTTTGCAGTTAGTCGATGATAATTTTTTGGTTAGTCGATGATATGCATGATGATGTTCATCTTCACTAACGTTAATTTCTTGGGCACTAACTTCCATTGATAGCACCTCCGAAAATTTTTTGGTTAGTCGATGATATGATGATGTCACACATTTGTACACATTTGAAAATTCGGTGAATGGGTTTCAACGGTTATAATATTAACGATGAGAACAGGTGATAAATTTTCAGATCAGATATATATATATATATATATATATATATATATATATATATATATATATATATATATAAAATCTAACCCTAGAAAAACTTTAATTGTCCAAAATCATATTTCTTAAAGAGAGATTTAACACATTCACTACAAGAAAACATTCAATTTCCTACAGCAAGTTACGAAGGAAAACAGAAGGAAACACTTGTTTTCTACCATTTTCCTTCGAAATACGGTGGAGGTATACGCCTGTAGGAAATCGGTTTTAGAAGGGAATTCGAAGGAAATTTCCTACGAAAACCGGTCGAAGGGAAAAGCAAAGAAAAATTAGTAGGAAAATGGAAAGGCAGTGTTGACTATTTTCCTTCTATCTTTTCGTAGGAAAGGTTTTCCTTCTTGTTTCCTTCGAATTAAATCTTTTGCTTTTCCTACGAAATGTTCCTTCTCATTTCTTTCGACATTTTCCTTCTTATTTCCTACTACTTAAATTCGTTCTAATTTCCTTCGAAATTTTTAATTCTTTTTTCCTTCGAAGTTTTCTTTACATTTTCCTTCAAAATCCGCCTGTAATTGTTCATAACAAATTCTGATTCACGTTTCAATAATCAATAGTAGATGATTAATTTTGCAGTTATAACATATCTAGATGAAACATTTCCTTACACAACACTTCATACATTCATATTTATAAGTTAAAAAGTTTTACAAAAAACAGTACTAATTAACCGTTAATTATACAAAATCATTACAGAAGATTATGGCTGGGTTTCATCATCGTCTTCCATGCTTGTTGATGCTGGGTGGTTAGGAGGCTGTAGGTCAGGAAACTTTGCTAGGAAAAGCTTGTTGCAGTCCATGAGGTACTTGATCTGAGCATCTTTTTGGAGTTCACGGGCCTTCAAAATCTGAATCTCTTCTTGTAACTTAGGAATCTGGCGTGGTGGAGCCATAGACGAGTCCTCAGTGAAAAGGTTACCGAAGCCATAGCGTTTTCCTCGAACCTTGGGAACAACCTGTGAACAACCAAGTGAGAAGCTTACCATAATTGTCTCTCTTAGCATGTTAGAGTGACCTATCTTACAATGTATTGTTAAAAATTTCTTACTTTACACATGATCTCGTTCATCTCCTCTTGAGTTAGAGGAATTGGCTGCATCGGTTCATCACCTTCAGTTTGCGACTGGCGTTGAGATTGGACGAGCTCCATCTCTCTAGCAGCCATCTCAAGAATCTTCTTTGTCTTCATATCGCTTATTGTACGAGTCTTCTTGTTTAAGTGAGTTTGTTCCATGAAGTGAATCATATCAGGCTCCTTTCCCAGCTTAACTGTCTAACATACATGCAAACACAACAAAACCAGAAGAGTAGTCAATAGTATTAATTGAGTGAGAAACTCTCGCTGTTCAAAGATCATAAGTGAATAAGAAACCAAAATCCGTTGATAATTGAACATAACTAACAATTGATGGTAAGACATGTAAGAGTAATCACTTACCATCTCATCCCAACGTCTTTCATATGTTATTGCACCATTGTTGTGTTTAGCAACACCTAAACCTCCTCTTTGACTTCCACGGTTCTTAGAATATTGGGTTGCCAACTTGATGGTTTTTTCATCTGTCCACATCTTTATGTAACCATCAAACAATTTTTTCT
Organism: Camelina laxa; assembly: GCA_024034495.1. Lineage (NCBI taxonomy): Eukaryota > Viridiplantae > Streptophyta > Magnoliopsida > Brassicales > Brassicaceae > Camelina > Camelina laxa. The sequence continues at coordinate 22,707,594 of CM043880.1, read as the reverse complement.
TTGCCTTCATCCATTGTGGTAAGTTCTCTGGACCTGCTTCTTTCCATTTCACCTTCCAGTCACGGAGATTTGCTTTAAAAGAGGCGGCTGCTTGCTTATTGTAATGTGTTCGAACATACTCGGTTATACTTGGGTTCCAGTTAAACTCTTGCTGAAAATGAGGAAAACAATACATTAGAAACCACTAGTCAAATAATTTTCACCTAAATCATTTAGGAATTGAAGAGTAAACTTACTGCAAAAGCTCTGAACCAGCGGTTCTTGATGTCTAGTGGGAGAGTCCGATAAGTTGGAAATGGTCCAGGGAGATCAGATTTCAACATTTTTAAAAGTTGCTTTGTTATCTTCCCGGTTTTGTCATGTCTAAACCTGCAAGATGAAGTTGACCAACCAATGATTGAAACTTGTTTAATCAGAGACAAAATCCGTAGAAGGCAAAAATTAAAACCATACCATATATCTGTTCCTTCACGGTCTGGACAGAGAACTGGGAGGTGTGTGCGCCCTGGGGCGTTCAACAAATCATTCACATCAGCTAATACAGGGACAATGCCATCATCATCACTCTCATTTGCTGGTGAGTTCAAACCTCCATCATCATTTGGAGGATGGCAATGTTGATTGCGTGGCTGCTGAAACCTTGGGAGATCATTCAATGAGTAGCTAGGTGTACTGCTATCATGATTGCGTAAGTGTTCTGCCATGTAGCGTTCGTAATCTTCCCGTGTTTGTGGCTGAAAAGTTGTATAAGAAGATAAAGAATATGCTTAGTATTCTATGTAGTTGGTGAACCGGATTTAAACCACCAATAACCGAATTTTCTCAAACCAAACTCATATATACAACATACTTGCGTTAATTGAGGTCATTTGTTAAGGCAAAAATCATAGAATTTTAAACCTTCATCAGTATGAGTTGAATACAGTGTCGACAATGATAGAAATTTAAATCTCAAACATCAACAAAAATAACCATATTTTTTCATCTAAACAACAACAAATATAAGTAGATTATAAACACATATAAATGAGAGAATGACCGGAATACAGAAGCGTGAGAAAACGTACCGTGAACTGGGGAGTCAGTGGCGGAGAAAACGTGAACTGGGAGGTGTTGGGATTCCTCTTACTCGGTACTCTCCTGGAAGCCATGAGATGGGATAGAACGAGTGAGAGTGTTAAGTAGACAAGAAAAGACTGCAATCGAAAGGACCTCTTTTGTTTCGACAAAACCAGTAAATCTTGGACTCGATCTTACACAACAATGAAGTTTCAGAAACGGCGAAGATGTTCTATTAGGGTTAATCTCTGCATATCGTTTAATTAATTAGGCCAATATCTCAATACAGGTTGGGTTTAGAAAACCTTTATTAGCCCACTAACAAATAACATTAGCTAGGAGCCCATAATTAGCCCACTAACCAATTCACTTAACCGAGAATTGCTCTTGTTTTATTGTAAGTTTGTAAAACATATATTTTGAAGATTAATCTTACAATTTTTTTGATTTCATTCGTTGTGAAATCGAAAAAAAGATTTCACAGTTTATTTGTTCCTTGTTTAATTTTATTCCATGTTCCTATATATTTATATACTATTTTACATTAAGCTATTTTTTAATAAACCATCTCATAAAGATTATTGGATGACAATTATTATTCTAGGTAGTTTTTTTAAGTTAACAGATTTATTTACAAAATTTAACATACAAAGTCAGTAAGATATGTACCGTTTATTCAGAATCGGATGAATATTCTGATGATGCGGAATCAGAGTCTTCTTCAAACTCTCCAACCTCTTCTTCAGAAACGTTTAATACATCATCAATTATGATCTCTTCTTCTAGTTCTCCTGGGATAGTTTCATCATGAGTAATCTCTACAGAGCCGATGTCCCCAACATATGTTTGTTGCAAAGGGCCATTTTCTATTACACCGTGAACTCTACCTCTGGGACTTATTTGGGTAACAGTAACCCACACATCTTTTTTTTTTGTAAGCCGAGGATAGGGAATGTAACACACTTGGTCCCCCTGTGATGCGAGGATAAAAGGGTCATATTTAGCTAGCCTCCTTGACGTTCGGACTGAAGTTACACCAAATTTGTCAACACGGACTCCCCTCTCAAAAGATGGATCATACCAATCACACATAAAAACTATGCATTTTACATTTATTACTCCAGGAAACTCAACCTCTAATATCTCATTCAAAACACCGTAATATATTGTGTTACCGGCTTGCGTACTAATCCCAGAGTTGATCGTTGTCCTGTTCTCTCTATCGCGGTAGACTTTAAATGCATATCCACGTGTGTAGTAAGTTGGTGAGCTATATGCAAGCGACAATGGACCGTCAACCAACTCTTCTAACCAAGTATGTAATTTTTCACCTCTATTATTGCATGTTAGGACCTGCAATTCAATGCATACATTAAGTGACTATATTTACTAATATGTTATTCAACTCATCAGCAAGTTATAAATGTAAAATGCTCACATATAATTTCATCCAGTGTACGAACTCATTCTGTTTCATGGTGGCAAGAGTCTCTTCATCGAAATGTGGATACGATGTTCGCAATTGGTCGAGATAAATCCTGTACAGAAAATATTATTGAAATTAACATAAATTGAAAAACGTTCGCAAAAAAAAAGATTAAATTTACATTACTCCAAAATACCTCTCATATGGCCATAGTTCCTCACAATTCAAGAGAATATAAGTATGCAAGTGTTTTACTTCTTCTTCGGTTAGCCACCGCTTAGTTGGTTTCCCACTTAACCGCCCAATTTGTGAGAAAATATCTGGAACTTGCGTTATGTATTGTGGTTTTTCTCCACCATCATCATAACGGCTTGGTTTTCTGGTCTTGGTTTGAATACTTGGAGGAAAGTAGTGAGCAGCAAAATTGGATCTTTCTTCGTTGATGCTTTGAGCAATAATCGAACCTTCGACTTTGCTTAAATTTTTCACCTTCTTTTTCAAGTGAAACATGAATCTCTCAAATGGGTACATCCACCTATACTGAACAGGACCCCCAAGTTCCGCCTCTCTAGGAAGATGAATCGGAAGATGTTCCATTACATCAAAAAAAGAGGGTGGGAATATTTTTTCGAGATTGCAAATAAGGACGGGTATGTTATCAGATAATTGTCTAATGCCAGCTGTTGTAAGTGACCTTGTACATAGGTCCCGAAAGAAAGCACTAATTCCTGCAGTATGAAAAAACAATGCATTAGTGGTAATAACTGAAAGATTATTAGTTTTTATTTAAAAAATTACCTGCAATAGCTTCATGTTCCTTTTTAGGGAGGAGTTCGAGAAATGCAAATGGTAGTAACCGCTGCATAAACACATGACAATCATGACTCTTCATCCCTGTTAATCGACCTTCTTGGTTGTCAACACAGTTTCGTAAGTTGGAAGCATATCCATCAGGGAATTTAACTTTACGCACAATCCACCTAAAAAAGGCATCCTTGGCATCTCCATCTAATCTGAATTTTGGGATAGGACCTCTTCCGCTTGGTAAGACATGTAAATGAGGACGATTACATATCAAAGGCAAGTCTAATCTCGACTTCACATTGTCTTTTGTCTTCCCTGGGACATTTAAAACGGTATTCAGCAAGTTGTCAACGACATTCTTCTCAATGTGCATGACATCAAGATTGTGTTTTAACAAGAGATCTTTCCAGTAAACCAACTCCCAGAAAATACTGTGTTTGTGCCAATTGTGATACTCTCCATAACCGTCCACTGGAGTATGTCCACCACCACCGCAATATGTTGTCTTCTCCGCACCAAAATCCCTTAGTTGCGTTAATATAGATTCACCATCTAGCTCGGGTGGCGGAGCATCTGAAACTGTGCGATTTTTTGTAAACAATTTTTTGTTGCGACGGTAAGGATGAGAGCCTGGTAGAAATCGCCTGTGGCAGTCAAACCAACTTGTCTTCCGTCCATGTTTTAACTGAAATGCATCTGTGCTATCTTGACAATACGGACATGATAATCGTCCATGTGTTGTCCATCCTGACAACATTCCGTAAGCTGGAAAATCGCTTATTGTCCACATTAGCACCGCCCGTAGAGTAAAATTTTGCTGCCAAGAGACATCATATGCTTGAACTCCGTGCTCCCATAGGACTTGTAACTCATGAATCAAAGGTTGTAAGAACACATCAAGAGATCTCTTCGGGTGTTCTGGACCGGGGACAAGCACAGAGAGAAATAGAAACTCTCGCTTCATGCACAATGATGGAGGCAGATTATAAGGTGTGAGAATCACTGGCCACAAAGAATATTGTCGCCCATGTTTTCCAAAAGGGTTGAAACCATCGGTACACAGTCCTAGGTAGACGTTCCTACTTTCTGCTGCAAAATCAGGATACAATCTCTGAAAATGTTTCCATGCCTCTGCGTCTGAGGGATGCGCGATCTCCCCGTCAGTTGAATGCTCTTGGTGCCATCTCATTGCTGCCGCGGTGCGCTCTGCTTGATATAATCTTTTCAATCGATCTGCTAACGGTAAATACCACATACGCTTAAACGGTACTCGAGACCTTCCACTAGTATTCTGGAACCGGGGCTTTCCACAAAATCGACAAGCTAAGTAGCCAGCGTCTGATTGCCAGTAAATCATACAGTTGTCAATACAAACATCGATCATCTGATATGGCAAACCAAGTCCATGAACAAGCTTCTCTATTTCAACATAAGAAGCTGGCGAAAGGTTGTCTTCTGGCAAAATCTCTTTCACAAAATCTGCCCAAGCATCTACACAATCTTCTGACAAATTGTAATCCGTCTTTATATTCATCATCCTAGTTGCGGCGAATAAAGGAGAATGTCCTTCCTTACAACCTTCATATAACTTATTCTTTGAAGCATTTAGCATATCATAAAATCTTTTTGCTTCTACATTTGGTTCTTCTATTCTATATGGAGATTCTGGATATGCATGCATATTTTCCCTATATGCATCATGAACCATTTGAACTGTTCCTATATCTTCTTCTCCCAATCTAGATTCTTCAACCCTCTCTGACACATTCCCACTAGTACTACCCACATGGTATGCATCATTTTCCCCATGATAAAACCATACTTTGTAACTTGGCATAATTCCATCTCTATAAATATGTCCCCAAACTAAATTTTTGTCGATGAAATTATTGTTATTACAAGATGGACAAGGGCAAAACATCTTACCACTTCTTAAACAGCTTTCTTGATTCAGAGCGACGTTCATGAATTCGGTGAGTCCCGCTGCATATTCCCTCGTAAGCATCCCATTCGTCGAGCCTTCGGCATACCTTTCCATATCCAACCACGGGCGAAAATTATTCATCTTTTTTCTTTGTTGTAATCTACTTTTATAAGAATCGTAATCCTTTTTTTTTTTTGTGATTCTAGATACGAAATGACGATGTGTAAGGGACTCAATTATATAGGAAAGTAAAAGATCTTATTCCTTCTTTTTTCCTACCAAAATGTTTACTATTTCACCCACAAGTACTCAACATCTTTATATCACACTTGTTTTTATTTGCCGACCTCAAATATATTTTTCTCGCTTTATATCATGCTTGTATTTATGTGCCGACATATTTTTCGTTTAGTTTCCAATTTCCTACAAATATTTCCAACTATATCTCTTTCGAAGGCAAGTTGAAGGAAAATTTCCTTCTAAAATCTTTCAGCGGTGTTACCTTTAAACTCCCTACGATTTTCCTTCGAAACTTCCTACAAATATTATTTAGAAGGAAATTAAAAGGATATTTTCCTTCGAAAATCCTTAAGCTTCTCTTCCTTTGATATTCCTTTGATATTCCTTCTAAATTTCCTTCGAAAATAAATTGTGAAGGATTTTCGAAGGAATTTTCCTACGATTTTATCATATGCTTTGTGGAAGGATTTTCACTTCTAATTTCCTTCCATTATTTATTTGGGTCACAAACGTGAAGTTGTTTGGTAGGAAACTTTCCTTCCAAAACTTTTGGAAAGAAATATCGTAGGAAAACACCATGTTTTCTTATAGTGATTGGTTTGTTGATCAGTATTAGAAGCCATTCTCTATTATGGTTAAAAAATTATATCACTTTCTAGTAGGCGATCATTTTCTAGTTATAGATACGTGTTGCTTTAGGCTTTTTACATGCTTTACCGAAAATTTTCCCCACAATTTTAATTTTGAGGTGGACCTTTAATTTCTTTTTGCGCAATTGCGCTAGTCAGTTTGATAACATTGAATATGTCGTATATCCTATTAAATAATTATCCTATGATTTTTTTTTGTGAAGACTGGGCCTCAGTCAAGTCCAGTCCAATTTTAAGAAGAAGCTGACCCATCTGTCTTGCCTGCAAAAGAAAGAGAAAGCAAACGTTAGGGTTTTGCTATAAAAGAATTACAACAGCTTAGGTCTCAAGGTAGAGTAAAAGTATGCCGTAAGAGACGTAGCACAAGAGACGTAAGAGAAACAGAGAGAAGTCGAGAGACACAATAAGAAGTAACTGAGAGTTAAGAAACAAAGAGAGTTCAAGTCTTTATCTTTGTCTTCTTTGTGTGTGCTTGAGATTGTAAGCTCCTTCTAGTTTCTTGTTCTTGCTTGTAATACATTTTACTTGATAGTGAAGTTTGTGGGCAGAGTCCCACACGAGACGTACCGGGAATTCGTTAAATTGCTTGTGTCAAACTTCTAGCTAAAGTTATCAAACGTCCCGTGCTTATAGAAAACTCTACAATTGGTATCAGAGCTATCCAGGCTTTGATAGCTCATATAGAGATGGAAAAAAACCTGGACTTGGCTTGAGAGCAAAGGGTCAGTGGATGATGATGCCGTTTGGTCGAAGCAACGCTCCAAGTACGTTTATGCAATTAATGACGCAGGTCTTGCGCCCATGGTCGGTTTGTTTTGGTATCTTTTGATGAAATATTGGTCTTTCGTAAAAATGCCGTTGAACATATGGAACATCTTCGCCAATTAATGATAGTGTTGCAACAAGAGAAACTCTATATCAATTTGAAGAAGCCTCCGGGGGATCCTTTTTTGTTCTTGAGATTTTGCATTTCAGCTGAAGGAGTCAAGGCTGATCCGGGAAAGGTTAGCGCCATTGTGGAATGGCCAGTGAGTACTAGAAGACTTTGATTGGAGACTCAAATCAAGGTTTTACAAGAAGAGAATTCAATGAGTAATTCTAGGATTGAGGTGGATAGATTTGATGTCAGTGGTGACTTTTCTCTATGGAAAGTTCGCATGATGGCTCACTTTGGTGTTTTAGGGCTGAAGTCGATCTTGGCAGATGACAAGTTGCTGAAGAACCCAGCCCCACCAAAGAAGAATTAGAAGCTGCTAAGAAGGATCCATAGAAGGGAGTTGATGGAGTCTCTGAGTTAGATCCAAATATTGATCCAGTGAAGTTCGAGAAATCAAAAAAGGCAAAGGATCTAATTGTCTTGAACGTGGTGAATCAAGTGCTAAGGAAGATTAGTAACTGTGAGACAGCAGCAGCTATGTGGTCTACTTTGAACAGGTTGTACATGGAGACGTCTTTGCCTAACCGCATCTACCTACAGCTTAAGTTCTATACTTTTAAGATGTCACACTCTAAAAGTATAGATGAGAATGTTGATGATTTTTTAAAGCTGGTTGCAGATCTGAACAACATAGGAGTGGATGTGTCAGAAGAGGTGCAAGCTATATTGCTACTAAGTTCTCTATCGTACAAGTATGCTCAACTCAAGGAAACCCTTAAGTATGGCAGAGACACGCTCAAGTTGAATGAGGTTACAGCGGCTGCCAAGTCTAAAGAAAGAGAGCTGTTAGAAAGCGGGACGCTTTCAAAATCGCAGGCAGAAGGGTTATATGTTGATTGGAGAGGCAGGTCAGAGAATAGGTTCAACAATGGGAACAATCAGCAGGGGAAAGGCAAGTTTAAGGGCAGAGGCAGATCTCAGTCAAGGCCTAAGTATAACAAAAGTGACACTGGATGTTTCATATGTGGAAGTGAGGAGCACTGGAAAAGGGACTGTCCTGAAAGAAAAACAAAGAAACCGACAGAGTCTGCAAATGTAGCAGTGGTTACTAAGGAACCAATGGTGTTGACGGTTAGCACACATGACACATTGAAAAATTGGATTATGGATTCTGGTTGTACATTCCACAGTACACCAGATAGAGAAGTGGAGTTCAATGGTGAGAGGGTGCTTATGGCTAACAACACTCATGGAGACATCAAGGGAATTGGGAAAATCAGAATTCAGAATCCAGATGGTTCTGAAGTGATACTCAAGGATGTGAGATACATGCCGGAGGTAGGTAGAAATCTGATTTCTTACGGGATGTTAGAGAAATCAGGCTGCAAGTATGAAGGCAGTGATTTAATGGTGCACTTCTACAAAGATAATGAGAAGGTGATATCTGGAAAACATCACAAAGGGCTTTATTATCTACAAGGCACAGTTTCTAAGAGTGAAGAGAACATGTCTAAGGTTGCAGATGGAGCGAGAAAGAAGAAGTCAAATATGGTGAGTTTTAGTGAGAATCTAATTCACGGTCCTACCCCATATGGCTTTAAGAAAACGAGTTCATTAATTCAAGGTGGAGCATCACTATCACCAGAAGAATCAGAAATATCAGAAGAAGTGAAGATTCTGGTTATGTGGCTTATATTTTAGCTACTAAAGAGGTTAAAAAAGAAGTAATTGATGCAGAACCTAAAACCTATGAAGAGAAAATGGAAAGCAAGGAAAAGAAGCATTGTAAGAATGCTGATGAAGAAGAGGATTCTTCAAGGAAAAGAGAGAAGTTAATTTCGAGTAAGTGGTTTTTTAAATCGAAACCAGGAATACTAGAAGCTGTTGAAAAGCAAGGATTTAATGCTAGGGTGGTAGCAAAGGGCTTTTCATAGAAGGATAAGTTGGAGCCGATAGATTTCACAGGGACCATAGTTCCTAAAGGAGATAAAAGTCTATCTAAGAGTTGCTCAACGAAAGAACCAGAAATTTTAGAAAGGAAAGTACCTAGTATGAAGTTCCAGCATTGCTGTGAACTTCTCAATGTCCACTAGTTGAAGACGTAGCTCCAGGTAACTCTAATGTGAAATCAACAACCTCATAGAATTATGAGAAAAAGAAAAAAAAATATATATATATATATATATTGGATGAGACTTCTGTGAGATATGTTCAAGTCTAAGGAAGAAGCACATGGAGAATGGAGTTACCTGTGGAGTATTGAAGCTGTGACGGGAAAGTCAAGCTTCAGGTGGAGTCTAGTGAAAAACGGATCCAAGGAAGTGGACTAGTAGGAAGGTTGCTTGTGAAAGAATCAGATATTTAAACATGGTGATTCTGGTTCAAGGTGGAGCTAAGGAGAACAAAAGATATCGTGGATCGGATTTCTTGAGCAGAGCTCCTACAAGAAAGATAGTAGAATCGAGTTATGATTTTACAAAGTTTGAAATCTCAGAAGGGGGAGAGCTCAATAAAGAGATAAAGAGGAGCTTGAAAATACCTGAGATTACAAAGAGTAATGGTGACAGAGGAAGCACCGGAGATGCAATGATTCATGGTCGAAATTGCATCGGGACTTAGCTATCGAAGAAGCAAAAGAGGTTTCAGGGCTCGACGGATTTAGATGGTGAGACTTGAGAGCACCACTGGTCACCATAGAATTTGACGGCAACAATATCGCCGTAGATTGCAGCAGAGCTTAATAGGAGAAGTCAATCCGATGTTGTGTCAAGGAAAATACACGGCTTGAGTTTTTTGGGTTCTGAGTTGGAGTCGTAAACTTCTAAGATTGTAGCGACAGCATAGGTGACCATGGCCATTGGTTTTTACGGAGAAAAGAAGGCCACGGAGGAATCGTAGGCATCGGCTTCAGAAGCAAAGATTTACATGCGAAGTCGCCAGCAAACGTGGAGGTGGCCGCAGTTGCCTTGTCAGAATCGCGTTTCAGTTAATTTTGTGATCGGAGAAATCGAAGAAGAAGTTTCGAGTCTGCTTGTTTTTTTTGTCGTGAAAAGAAACAAAGGCAAAAGGAAGAAGAAAGGTTTCTTTGCTGGGCCTAATGAAGAAAGAAGGTAAAGTTGACTGGGCCCAAGGTGGAGATTGTGAAGAATGGGCCTCAGTCAAGTCCAGTCCAATTCTGACCAAACCTATTATCATATGGGCTTAAGAAGAAGCTGGCCCATCTGTCTTGGCTGCAAAAGAAAGAGAAAGCAAACATTAGGGTTTTGCTATAAAAGGATTACAACAGCTTATGTCTCAAGGTAGAGTAAAAGTGTGCCGTAAGAGACGTAGCACAAGAGACTTAAGAGAAACAGAGAGAAGTCGAGAGAGACAATAAGAAGCAACTAAGGCATCTCCATTGGGAGATCATTATTTTGAGACTCTTATGATTTTTTACGATTAAAAAATGTACTTTTACAAAATAAGAACTTTTTGTTTGTTAATTAAAATTATACTCTCCAATGGTAAACTCTTACTGGGATTCTTATTTTTGAAAAAAAAAAAAAAACTTATGCTCATGATAGCAGCACACATAAAGCAGAAACATAAAACAAATTTAATCAGATTGTTGGCAACAACATGTTATGGGCAACATGAGAACGTCAGAGGACAATCAGTTAAAGCTATCACTGATAAACAAAAACATCATCCGTGACCTGAAATAACAAAAAGGACAAGTAAAGAACATGTAAATAGAAGAAGAGAAAAAACAACCACAGAACCAAAGTGAAAATTGAGGAACAAATAATAAAGATTACGTGGGAGTTTGTACCGTAGACATCTGCAGTAGAGTCTAACGAGGCAACACAAGTGGGGGCTGATTACAGGTTTTGCTCAATCAAAGTAATCTTGCTGGTTCTCCTTTTTCATCACCCACCAAACGATTTGAGTTCCATTCTCCATGTTACGTAGATCAAACAGTCAAAGCCTTGACGCCGAAGGTGATCAAATGAATTCCACCATAAGACTGCATCACCTCTGAATATATCCACCTGGAATTAAAAAAGACAGGGCAAAAGCAAACATGAACAAAGAGCAATTCGTATTCCTCTGGGTAAATCAAAACATAACTTAAAGCAACTATAAGCAGAGTTACCTTTGTAATGGTAAAGTCTAGATGGCAATGAGCTTCAACAACCTTCAGCTCTTTGGGTTTGTGCCTTCACCTTATCCAAAAAATTATGAAGCTTTTCATTACTTCGAGCTCTTTTTCCCAATAGCACCTAAACAATATAACCAATAACTAAACAAAAAACACTCACTCATAACCAAGCTGTATTTGCTAGTAATAAGAAAGACCTGCATCAAGAATTTAAAAGACCAACCAAACACAGTGAGTGATATGCATAAAAATTTTGAGGACAATTTAGATACCAATTTATGATCATGATCGGAGCATTCGTGTGCTCATCAAACAGTCAAAACTCAGAAGAAACATAAAAGACGAAGAAGAAGAAAAGAAGATCAAATGTGACGATCATGTTATATCTTTGCATCATCAATGAAAATTCCATTGTTCATGCGTATGATCATGATATGTCTTTGCATCAGCAAGTAAGGTAAAGTGTGATAATTATCATTGAAGACCAAACGAGAAGTTAAATAAGTCAAATTTTACACACTTGATATTTTGCCAAACAGATCATCTAATGGAAGAAAAAAAAATTGAAATGTTTTCAAGACTAGATACATCAATTCAAGGTTAAACTCAGACAATACACCATCCTATCTAATACCGCCACTCGACACAAAGCATGAATCAACCGATGGACAAGATCGATGGAAACATACAATTTATGCCTAAATTCATCTTCATTCATGGCTAATTTCGTTAAACCTAATAAAAATCATGCCTACAAACACAAAACAAAAGAGATATTCAAGAATCACTAATTTTTGAAAATCCAAAACCCTAATTTCAAAATCGTTATAAAACAAGAGTTCAAACAAATAGAAACATGAAATTACCATCAGATGGAGATTGGTTCAGCAAATTCTCGGAAAGCAGTGAAGGAATGGTGGAAAAAACTCTCAACGAGTCAATTATCACCTCGTCGATAGATCAGAACCTCTGATGTGTTCTTATGATTGCTCAATCCTCACCTCCGACTGAAGATTGTTTAATCAAAAAGAGCAAAGAAAGAGAAAGAATGGTGTCGCAAAATATTGGTTAATCGCAAATATGAGAATTTGGGGAAGGGAAAGAACGGTGCCCTGTCGCGAAAGAGATGGGGGAGAATAAAAAGAAAAAAGGGAAAAAAAGAAAAAAAGTTGTTTTTTATATCAAAAATAAAACCAATCATATGTCTACACCTAATAATAAGAGTTGATCACAAAACTTACTAATTAAGAGGCAACTCTTATATTTTTTATCAGTTTTGATTTATTTTTTTGTCCCAGAAAAATAAGAGTCTTGCTAAAGTCTCCCAATGGACTTGCTCTGAGAGTTAAGAAGCAAAGAGAGTTCAAGTCTTTATCTTTGTGTTCTTTGTGTGTGCTTGAGATTGTAAGCTCCTTCTAGTTTCTTGTTCTTGCTTATAATACCTTTTACTTGATAGTAAAGTTTGTGGGGAGATTCCCACACGAGACGTACCGGTTAAAGGCCGGGAACTCGTTAAATTGCTTGTGTCAAACTTCTAGCTTAAAGTTATCAAACGTTCCGCGCTTATAGAAAACTCTACATTTTTAAGCCAAAAAATTGACACGTAATTTTTTTTCCTAACCCTTGACCTATAATGTTTGACTTTTAACAAATGCTATAACATATGCAGACTTAAGTCAACTATATCATACATGTGTTCATTGCGATCTTCTAATGCTATTAGTATTAATGCACCATATATATTCTTGGACACCGATATTTTCGTAGATAAAGTCTTTCGTACAAAAAGTTTACCTCTACGGTAAGCTCATACATACTTCTAATTGTGTATGAAAGAAGGCATTAGTTCGATTTGCAAAGCAATCTTTGTTGCTATTAGTGTTTTCAGTAGCTTTTAATTTTGAAATACTTTTGTATAATGTCTTATTTATCGTTCTCAACAGACTCATCATGCCTTGTCTTCGATTTTTTATATACCTATGTACATTTCATGTGTTCTTTCCTTCTGCGTGACATAAACTACAAATCAAAAGTTTAGTTTATTCATTGAAACATATTACTTATTGTTGGAGCTGGGTTTCGCTGCCGGGCTGGGCCAGCGTTCGGTCCACTCCAGAAATACAGGCTTGGCGGGTTTTGGGCTCAGGTTTGTGGCAGGCCCGCGGTTTTTTAAAGATAGAAGAGCGACGAGGACAAGCGGTTGAGTAAATCACGGGAGATCGAGGCTGAGCGAGGAGAGATCGATGGAAAAAATCTCGGGATCCGCGTATGAGGCATGAGTTGTTTAAATATCGTAGATAGAAATGTAACACACAGGCCAATTCGAGTACAAAAAACTTATAACTTGTCAAGAACATTTTAATCAATACAAAATCTAGTTTGTTGTTTCTTTATAGCCCTTATCGATTTCAGCTGAAAGCCAACCCAGCTTACGTCCTTCTTAAAAACACTTTAGATCATTGTATCTCATATCAACAATTTGGCGCCGCCTGTGGGGACACAGGTCTTTCTATTCTCATAAATCGGTTACACTGAAGAAATCTAGACGAAATAGATCCATCCGCAACCAACACAACCATGCCTGAAACAACTCGCGAACACTCCAACGTCGCGTCACACATCGGCCGCGACCAGATTGGCAACATCGCGCCACCAACAACGCACCAGGGATCTTTCCCTAGCAACGCCTCCTCTCAGGGAGAGTAGACTCAAGCCCGTCCCAGTCTCAAAGTCCCGAGCTCGGGTAGGCCCAAGATAGACCTGCTGTCGGGCGATACTTAAACACCGAATCATGGTTCCTCAAATAGCTCAGGTCTCACTCATCAGTAATCTGCCTCAGCCCGAGGCCCCGGTGCCTCGAACCAAGGGGCTCCCGCCGGAGTTACGCTCATGGCCCCCCCTACGGGAAATATAAACCAACCTTGGGTATGGACCCGCTCTGAAAACAATGAAACGAACCGCTCGGGGCAACACCCAGCTCCTTTTCCCACCGTTGGAGCCCCTGGAGGAGCTGACCTCTCCAAGATACGAGGAATGCTCACCGTCCTAATCGACAAATCTGCTCAACTACGGTCGGAGTGCCACGTGTCCTCCAGAAGCGATCTCAGCCGATTCCGTAGAAAGGGCACTACCTCGGACACGTCTCGACTTCAAGGCAGCCCATGTTACCCCACCTGGAATCAGAACATTACCTGTATTCTCACCCACCGAAAATCCCCGAGTACCGAGCTCACCAGGCTTAAACGATAAGATGCGCACGCGACCTGCCGACCCGTCGTCGATCGGGTACGTCGGCTCAGCAGCAACTGATGTCAGCACTCCCAGCATTCCCGGGAATCCCTTAATTGGGTTGAACCCTGCATTGACCGAGGAATTCATAAGCGGGGCACCACATCTCATGACAACCGGCAATCTCGGCCTCCCCGGCCCTCCAAGGAACGACGCTATCAACGCCCAATTCCTCACTGAATATATGAATAAGGCTAGCGCCGAAATGGCCCAAATCCGCTCCAAAGTTCATTTGACAACGAGCGCGGCCCCTGATATCAATCACGTAATGGCAGAAACAAAACTATCCCGTTTACCGACCGAATCGCCAAAGTTCGCCTTTGCGACTTGGGTAAGTTACGCTTAGGTGAATACGCAGGAGCCTCAGATCCCTGGGCACGCCTCCGAGCTTTCAAATTGGCAATAACCAAAGCCTATCTTACCAACGATGAGTGCGAAGCCGGTATTGTCGCTATTTCGCCTGTATTGTCGCTATTTCGCCGAGAACCTCGTCGGACCGGCACTAGAATGGTTCGCTTCTTTGGAGTCCAACTCCATCGATACCTTTGACCAGCTCGCCTCGGCTTTTCTGAAAAAATACTTGGTTTTCTTCCAAGCAAAGGTGACCGAATCGGACCTCTCGCTTTTGGTCCAGGGGAAGGACGAGTCGCTCCGCGAGTACATAACTCGCTTCAAGTCGACAAAAGCCAGGATATCAAATTTAAACGACGTGGTCGCCCTAGCGGCCCTCCGACACGGCCTATGGTACACTTCGAAGTTCCAGGAAGAGATTACTGTCCGACAGCCCCCGTCGCTTGATGATGCCCTCCATAAGTCAATCAATTTTGCTAGGGCCAAGGAAGAACGAGCCGCTATGACCGAGGTCCATAAGTCGGCAAAGGCACCATTCAACCCTCCCAAAAAAGCTTTCCAAAGGGATCCACTCGAGTCCGGTCTCCACGCCTTCACAGTCGACGGGGGCCCTAGGACCAAAAACCCGAACTTCAACCTCGAAGAGTTTTGCAAATACCACAAGGTGCGAGATCACTCTACTGAAGAGTGCAGAACCGTAGGACACCTCCTTGCAAGAAAGCACGAGGCGGGGAGCTCGGCGAGATCGATCTCGAAAAAGAGGGAGAGAAAGCCAGAGAAGGGAACGTGAACGCAAAAGAAGTCAACGCAAAGCCCGAAAGAACCGACGAGGCAGAGGGATCTTCCCCCCCCCTCAATCCCCAAAGAAACATATTGATCTGGTCTTCAAAGAACTAACCCTTTGCCGCACCTCTCCTAAATCGGTCTTCACACCGCGTCCGGCGCCTCGTAAACTTTCGAGCTGTCGCCCACGTATCTCCCAATTACATCACATGAGGATCTTCCTTGTGCCGTAACTCGGTCAATTCGATCAAAGCGAACCAACGCAGGGTCGATAGCTAACACCGGCGAGGAAACGAATGGGCTACTACGCCTTCAAACGAATGGACTATTTCGACTCGGACTAAAGGGGGCCAAAACCCCACTCACCGGTTTCTCCGGTGACACGACTTTAGCCAAGGGCAATGCCCAGCTAATAGTAGAAGCCCAAGGGGTTAGAGGTTTGGTCGACTTCGTGGTCGTTGATCGACCCGTGCCTTTCAACGCCATCAGTGGTAGACCGTGGTTATACGGAATAAAGGCAGTCCCCTCAACATACCATCAATGCGTTAAGTTCCCGTTTCGGAATGGAATTGACTCTATGCCAGCGCACCTCAAGGCAGTGCTACGGAGGCGGTTACGACCTGATCAAGAAGTCCACCCAATAGCAATTAACGATCGGTGACAAACTCGAACCTCTTCAGCTCGTTGGTCATAAGGATACCGTCGCCCGCGGACCATTAATGACCAAGGTCGATTAAGTACCGGTCGTCAAAGGACATCGTGATCGATGCGTCGGAATCAGAGCCGACCTAAGCATCAATACCAGGAACGAGCTAGTCCAGTTCCTGGAACAGAACAGCGACACCTTCGCCTGGTCCTCGTCGGACATGAAAGGTATCGACATCAACTTTACCTTCCATCGTCTCAACGTCGATTCCACTTATAAGCCGGTCAAACAAAAGCGTCGCAAGCTCGGACCCGAAAGGGCCAAAGTAGTAAACGACGAGGTGGACCGACTGCTGAAAATAGGATCTATCGGTGAGGTCCAGTACGCCGAATGGCTAGCAAACCCCATCGTGGTCAAAAAGAAAAATGGGAAGTGGCGGATTTGCATCGATTTCAAAGATCTCAACAAAGCTTGTCCAAAGGACAATTACCCCCTCTCTCACATCGACCGGTTGGTCGAAGCGACTGCTGGACACGAGACCCTGTCCTTTATGGACGCCTTCTCCGGATACAACCATATCTTGTGAAACCCGCCAACCAAGAGAAAACTGCTTTCATAACTGATTGCGGCACCTACTGTTATAAAGTAATGCCCTTCAGACTCAAAAACGCCGGAGCGACCTACCAGCGGTTGGTCAACAAAATGTTCGCCAAACACCTTTGTAAATGCATAGAGGTTTACATCGATGACATGCTCTTCAAGTCAGCACGCGAGGAATGCTTCAAAATACTAAAACAGTATGGGATGAAACTTAACCCGACCAAATGCACGTTCGGGGTCGCAACAGGCAAATTTCTAGGCTACCTGGTCACAGAACGCGGTATCGAAGCCAATCCCAAATAGATCGCTACCTTCCTCGAGATGTTTTCTCCAAAGACCACTCAGGAAGTACAGAGATTGTTGGGACGGATAGCCACCCTCAACCGATTTATCGCGTAGCCCACGGACCGCTGCCTCCCATTTTACCAGTTGCTGAAAGGTAACCAGAAATTCGAGTGGGACGATAAATGCGAGGAAGCTTTCAAGGAATTAAAAAATATCTCACTGAGCCCCCGTTCTCTCAAAACCAGCGGACGGAGAGCATCTTTTCCTCTATATCGCTGTTTCCGACTCTGCGGTAAGCGGAGTACTCGTGCGAGACCACGAGGGAGAGCTGAAACCCGTTTACTATGTTAGTAAAACTCTGGTCGACGCCGTAACACAATATCCCGCCATGGAAAAACTAGCCCTGGCGGTCGTGATGTAAGCTCGCAAGTTACGTCCTTATTTCCAGTCACACACAATCGTGGTAATGACGTCTCAACCCATTCGGTCGATCATCCATAGCCCCAGCCAGTCCGGTAGGTTAGCCAAATGGGCCATAGAGCTCAGTGAATACTACATCGAGTACCAACCTAGGACCTGCGCCAAGGCGCAAGTCCTCGCCGATTTTGTAATCGAGCACGTCACAACCAACGAATGTGCCAAAAATTACTCCAAAAAATGGTCACTGTACGCGGATGGAGCATCGTTCAAACAGGAATGCGGGATCGGGATCCGACTCATCTCCCCGACCAACGAAATCATGGAACAGTCTTTTCGGCTGAAGTTTACGGCTTCAAACAACGAAGCCGAGTACAAAGCCTTAATAGCCGGGCTTCGACTAGCATTGGGTGTAGGGGTCAAGGAGGTCGCTGCTTTCAGCGACTCGCAACTTGTCACTAGCCAATTCCACGGGAACTATGACACGAACAGCAAACGAATGGACGCGTACCCTAGCCGCGCTGGACTCCACTTCCGACCCTTTGGTTAAACGAGTAATTCCCGTTGAAGGTATAAATGAGCCCAGCATCTCCATCCCTGTCAAAGCCCAGAGGGTTCACCAGATCGAGGGCGACGTCGCCCCCGACGGGGGAGAACCCGAGCAGGCACCCGACCATGATGACGAGCTCCTAGACCAACATATCTCTGGAGACGAGCGCGAAACGGAACAAGTACCAGACTGGCGGGCCCCAATACGTGAGTACATTATGAATGGGACCACCCCCAAGGACCGATGGCCAGTGCGAAAGCTTAAAGCACAAAGCGTAGGGTTTTGCCTCATTGGTGATGAGCTGTATAAGCGATGCATCTCCGGACCGTATCTAAAATGCGTCCACGGAGACGAAACCCAAAATGTCATGGAAGAGGCCCATGTAGGCCCCTGCGGAAATCATTCTAGAGGACGATCATTGGCTCTCAGAATAAAAAGACAGGGATACTTCTGGCCAACTATGCTCGCGGACTGCGACACACACGCCAAGAAATGCGACAGATGTCAACGTCACGCACCCATGATGACCTCGGTCTCCGCTCCTTATCCCTTTATGTGGTGGTCGATGGATGCCATCGGACCTCTCGAGCAATCGGGAAGGCGACGTGTTACTAACCTATTGGTTGTAACTGATTACTTTACTAAATGGATCGAGGCCGAGTCCTACAAATCCATCACGGGAGAGCAAATGAAGGATTTCCTTTTGAAAAACGTGGTGTGCCGGCACGGTATCCCTTACGAAATTGAACCGATAACGGGACCAACTTGACATCCTCCACGATGCAAAAGTTTTGCGATGACTGGGGAATTCGGCTGACTCCGTCCACTCCTCGATATCCGCAGGGGAACGGGCAGGTCGAGGCCGCCAACAAAATGATTTTACACGGCCTCAAACGTCGCGAAGTCCTGTTGGGATGCCCAGCTCCCCGGCGTCCTATAGGCCACCCGAACTACACCACTTGATAGTACGGGAGAAACCGCCTTCTCCCTAGCTTACGGGATCAAAGCGGTAATATCGGCAGAAATCTATGTGGGTAGTATCCACCGAGCTATTTCCCCCGAAAATGAAGATGCGAACAACGAAGCTCTTCGCGATAATCTCGTCATAATTGACGAAAAAAAGAGCAAGCACATGTGCGAGCTCAAAACTACCAGAACGCCATAGCCCGCTTCTACAACTCCAAGGTCCGTCCCCGAAGCTTTGTCATCGGAGATCGAGTACTCCGCAAAGTGTTCGATAACAGGAAAGAGAAAAATGCCGGGAAAATGGGATCCAAGTGGGAGGGACCCTTCCGAATCACCGAAGTCGTTCGCAATGGTATATCGCCTCGAAGATGAGAGCAGTGGGAAAGCCGAACTCTGACCTTGGAACGTCATGAATCTCAAGAAATACTTTCAGTAAGTATTGACAACAACCGAACTACGATTTGGCTTAATCCCTTTACGGGGTACGTAGGCAACTCGACTTATCGAGTGCAGCCACTCCTCCAATGTAATTTCCTTTGCATTTGTAGTTAGTCTTTCCTAATAAAATAAAAGCTTCGCACTACAACTAACCTTGTTCATTAGTGTTACTTTAGCTCAACGTCGAACGCTCTTTCTGATCACTCAAGATCGAGTAAAACAATATATAAAAAAAAAGCCCCCGGGCATCGCACGCGGGTTCAAGATAAACTCGCTATCAAACTAAGGTCGCTTCGAACCCTTCGAACACCTCCTTGCCAAAGCGAGCCTAATGTAACTTTACCAAAAAAAATGGTACCCAGCTATCACACAACCTCACGCAGATTAAAGATTATTTCGCTACTTAACACAGATCACTCCGAATGCCCTGAATACCACCATACTCAAATGACGAACTTACTATAAGTTCATCAAAACAAAGTTAATGGATCCCCGGTAAACGTTCTCTGGAACCTACCAGCCGTGATCACTCTGTCTATTTTTGACAATTTCACGTGGAACCAAGCAATCAAGGCTAAACCAATGCATACGAGGAAAAGTTAAAATTTAAAAAAAAAAAAAAAACAAGAAGAAACAAAGAAGGATTTAAATGCCTTCCCGGGCAAGCAGGTTAAGTTTGGGTAGAAACCCTCCCGGGCAAACCAAATGAAAGTCTAAACAAAAAAATGACCGAAAAGAAGAAACAACTAGGAGGGGGGGGGGCAGGATCAGTTGTCCTCCTCTTCCCTTCCCGCGACCAAATTCACCTCCTTGCTCGCGTTACTCCCATGCTCGTCCAAATCGCGCGGGACCCCAGTACCAGCATCGACCTCCATCAAAGTAACCGAACCCTCCGAGATCTGTGAAAGATCAAGTTTTTCCACTGAAAAGTTCGAGACTATGATGGAGTTGGATCAAACTGTAAGGACCGCCTTCTGAGTCCCAAAGATCTGTAGCTCCTCCTCGATAGTGGTTTTACCCTCGGCGATCTGCTTGATCAATAGAAGCTTCGACTTGATCTCTGCGAGGTCGCCTTCAACTTCCGTCTTCTCCTTTTTCTTCTCCCATTTGCTCTTGATGGAGTCAAGGATTGCATGGTATTCCAGCGATAGTCGGGTCTTGGCATCATGGACCGCCTGGCGAGTGGCCTCGACATGTTGTTGTCTGCGTCTGGGACTTTGTCTTTCAACTACCTGTTTTCTTTCAACAACAGATCTCAATCCGTGACGGCCTTTGAATGATCAGCTTTCGACAACGCTAGCTCGTTCTCGAGCTCAGTGAACTTTTCCTGCGAGGACTTTAGAGAGGTTACCTCTTGCTCGAGAAGCGTTGCCTTTTCAGTCGCGATCTTTTCCTTCTCTTGCGCAGTTTTCAGCGCCGACGTCAGCTCGTGTACCACCTTGTCGTATTCTTCAGCTCCGCAGCCTGGGGAACATCCTTCAACCTTTACTCATAAAGGGCCACCAGTTTGTTGTCAGCAGCGACACCCTGCGATTAGCAATAGTTTTAGGCAGGGAGGTTGCCGGAAATTAAAACTTAACACTTGGTAGTATAAGAAACTTACCAGTGCGCGCGCCGCCATCGCTTTGATGTAGGCCTCTCGCTCGGCGAGGTCCTTCACCAGCGGAACTTGGCACTTGGCCGTCTTCAGGTGACGGAACAGCGTTGCCATCCTAAGGTGAACTTTGACGGCCGGAGAGTCACGAGAGTGAGCGAATCGCCAGTGGAACGGACGGCTGGATGACGAGCCACTCCCAGAGTTCAGGGGCTCCCCTGTAAGCGGTTTAGATTGATTAGCCGCAGGACGGCTCCCTCGGCTCTCACGGCCTCTGTTCTCTGTAGAACAAGGAACATCAGTCTTGGCTCTCTTCTAAGGAGGAGGCGCGTTGCTTCCGGTTGTCTGCGAGCTAACCAGCATAACTTCCCGGGCCGGTCCTGATGGCCCTGCCAAGACAGCAAGGACCTGGTTCACCTCCTCGCTGTTCACTCGAGTGGGTTCGGCCTGCACGGCCCGCAAAGCAGAGGCGAGAGCAGCATCGACATCTCTGGCACGAAGTCGACGAGCCTGTTAAGTTTGCTCCCTGAGCTCGTGGAGGGTCGGTATCCTGGTCATCTCGCGTAGAGGGGTCGAAGTTAAGGAGGAGATGAGCACGCGTATTGGAATGGGATCGTCTATCCAAAGCAAAAATGTCAAACATAATATTGTGGGAAAGTAAAAGCCACAACTTTCATGAAAGAAAGCTGTAAAAGCACCCCAATTACCTCGTCAAGCTGGCAAGTGGTCCGCACCTTCGCTGCAAGGAAGGACGGCCAAGTCTGGTATGTCGAGATCTTCGGGAAGGACAGCAAGAGCTGGCGGAGCTATCGGTTTAACGACTGGGGCCGGTACGTTTTGACCAATGGGTGCGTTAAGCGCCGTAATAATACGGGCTCAGGTAAAGGAGTCCCAGTTGGTCTGGCCTCCGTGGAGCCTGTTCGCCAACGTCTGGATCGCCGGAGTCAGGGGATGATCGCCGGAATCTGCACTGTCGACAAATTTTTTTAAAAATATGTTCAGTTCGCATGGCACATATTACTGTTCAACACTAGAGTAAATAATTTTTCTAAGCTCCTATGGGTATCTAGAGGTCGTTCTGACCCACGCATACGGCCCTTTGGGTTGGGAGATGGTCGAAATTGAGCTGTCCCACCGAGGCTGGGTTGACGCGGAAGAAGAAGTACTTTTCCCGTCATCGTTCATCGCGACTGGGGATTCCTCGGATGATCTCCCGGCCTTGGCGACGGGATATGTAGAAGGTTCCTTGATATCCTGAGTTATGCTTAATATGGCATAACCGGAGAATGTCGTCGATCGTAATGTCGAGCCCTTCCTCCCTGCCTCTATTGTACAGCCCAATGATGTGGCGGACGAAGTTGGGGCCCATTTGAGGGAATGCCATCCGAAGCCGTCAGAGAACCAGAAAAATGATCTCCGGAATGGGGAATATGAGCCCGCACTGCTCAAAGTACTTGGTGTAGGCACAACATTAACCTGGAGGAACGGTTTCGGGGGAAAACGGCCCACCGAGGGAGAGTATCATCTCGACCCTGGGAGGAACGCCGTCGTTGGCGGAGGTCCGTCAGCTGCTTGTCAGTGGTGATCGGCGGGAGGTGATTTCCCCAGAGTTCGAGTTTAGTCATGGTTAGTAGGAAGAAAGAGTGTGGGAGATATTGAGATTAATGATGAACTGACGTAATCGGAAAGACGAGAGGAAGGAGAGCTAGAGCGAATGAGAGTAAAAAAAGAAATTGTAAAATTAAAGCAGTAAGAGAAAGGAAGCAGTTTATCTTGACGTAGTAGGTGATTGCGCAGTTGTGATGAGACGTGTCATTAAAGGGGTATAAGTCATAATTACCTTGGTTTGCGAAATCTCGAGTATCTCTCTCGGTTCAATCGTGACCGTTCAAACCTTTCGTATCCGCCATTGGATCTTGGATGAGAGAGGAGGTAATCATATCAAATCTCGAGAATTTGGATTCGGTGTGATCTCTCTCGAGAAGGATCGCGAAACCTGAAACGTCATAAGATTCTGCGAATATTCGCCCTTTGGCTTCGATGTAAGACCAAAGGGCTGGGAGCAATTGTTGGAGCTGGGTTTTGCTGCCGAGCTGGGCCAGCGTTTGGCCCACTCCAGAAATGCAGGCTTGGCGGATTTTGGGCTCAGATTTGTGGCAGGCCCGCGGTTTTCCTAAAGATAGAAGAGCGACAAGGTCAAGCGGTTGAGTAAATCACGGGAGATCGGGGCTGAGCGAGGAGAGATCGATGGAAAAAATCTCGGGATCTGCGTATTAGGCATGAGTGGTTTAAATATCGTAGATAGAAATGTAACACACATGCCAATTCAAGTACAAAAAACTTATAACTTGTCAAGAACATTTTAATCAATACAAAATCTAGTTCATCGTTTCTTTATAGTCCTTATCGATTTCAGCTTAAAGCCAACCCATATTATGTCTTTCTTAAAAACACTTTAGATCGTTGTTTCTCTAATCAACACTTATTATAGCTTTTTGCTTGATTTTTAATATTGGTGTATTATTTTTTAGTTCGGCAGTTTAAGTATAGATGAAGAGTTAATTAATGTCTAAGAATTGAAGTAATTATGGTCAAAGGTGAAGGTGATACGTCCAACTACATACTTCGTGTAAAATTATAATATCCCTAACGGCCTAAATAACACTATAAATTATAGCATTGCATTACTGAAGTTTATATCATAAGTTCGAGAAGTCATAGCATTTGACATATTAGGATTACACTTTACAGAAGAATCTCAAGAAGATTAGCATATTTGACTTGTCTATACATACGGCTGTTAAACGACTCTAGACGAACCAAAAACACTCTAATTTTAACTGCCTATAACGAGTAACAACTACTTGCGATATAAATGAAATATTTTTCCAGCCAGTAAATAAGATCGTAGTGTGAAATAATTCAGGTTAACTTGGTCCGATTATTCAATCTATAAAGAAAAAATAGCTAGCTTGACATCACATATAGAAATAAGTTGTAACCCTAATACTGTATATCGGGGTGTACCTGCTAGAACACATTAGCAGAATGTTGTACGCGGTGGTTCATAAAGGCGTCCCCTGTATGGAGGATACACTATCGTGGCGAGGTACAGAGAATGGGAGGTTTACTGTTGCCTCGGCGTACTCATTGGTGAGTCGGAGTGGGGTATCAACTCAATGTATGTCCCATTTTTTTTTAAAACATTTGGAGAGTGATTGCTCCCGAGCGAGTTCGGTGCTTCCTATGGCTGGTCTCGCACCAAGTGATCTTGACGAATGTGGAAAGGATGCGACGTCACATGGGGGAAACAGATGTGTGTCAGGTATGTAATGGTGGGATCGAGACAATTCTTCATGTTTTGCGAGACTGCCCTGCCATGGTAGGTATATGGACACGGTTGGTGTCACCAGTTAAGCGCCGCAGATTCTTTGAACAGTCCTTGCTGGAGTGGTTGTTCGATAACTTGGGTAAGAAGTCACGCTCTGGGCAGATACCATGGTGCACGATCTTTGCTATGGCAGTGTGGTGGGCCTGGAAATGGTGTTGTAAGGACGTGTTTGGGGAAAGAGGGTTGTGTCGGGATAGACTGGGGTTTATCAAGACGGTCGCAAATGAGGTTACTCAGTCACATGCTAGCGTGAGCGGAAGGTCGGTCAGAGCTGAGAGGGTGGAAAGATTCATCTCATGGTCCCAGCCACCGGATGGTTGGGTTACGGTTAATACAGACGGGGCGTCACACGGTAACCCGGGCGAGGCGACGGCAGGGGAGTTGCTCGTGATTCTAATGCGGGTGGCTATTCGGTTTCGCACTCAATATTGGGTCATGTACGGCTCCAGTTGCTGAGTTATGCGTGTGTACTATGGTTTGGTTTTAGCTTGGGAACGCGGATGGAGGAGAGTGGTTTTGGTGGTGGACTCGGAGTTGGTTGTGAATATCCTGAGGGGAGAGATTTCTGACACTCATCCACTGGCTTACCTGGTACGCTTGTGCCATGGCTATATTACAAGGGACTGGTTAGTCCGGGTGACCTAATCGTCTTGCTGATAGATTAGCGAACTATGTTTTTTCTTTACCGCTCGGTTTTCTTCTATTTGATGTATGTCCAGAGATATGTCATCCGGTATTGTTACACGATATGGTCGGGACTTCGGTCCTGCGCAATGTACGATTACAATTTTTCTGCTTTGAATAAATAATAGGGGATCTTTGTCCCCTATCCTGAAAGACCCCGATCCCGGCCTATGTAGGTCGGTGAGGTTCTCTCTTCCCACAATGCTACTTAGTCATATTTTAAGGCCCATTTTTTAAACAAGTTCATTCGCACATTCTGAGATTCAATACTTAGAGTCTATATGATATAACTTAGAGTAAAGCAAACGATAAGTTATTGTATTAAATAATCAAGGATTCGATACAACTCATGAGTTTTGCATAATAAGCTAGTACAAGTTGTATAATCGATCCTAGCTACCCATATCACCACCACTCATCTTCTCGGCCATGAGTCTCGCGCCTAAGCAGGTCCTTTCCTGCGATCACTCTCCTTTCCTCCGTCTCTCGGACGTTACTCGCCTTCTATCGGCTATGGAAACCTTTATCTCGGACTATCTCTCGGTAACACTCGAGATTTTACTGAGTTTTCTGATTTCCGCTGTGTGTTGGAAATGAGAGCCCACGCCCTCTATTTATAGGTTTTGGCCGAAGTCTCGGTCCAAATGACACCCATCCGACAAGCCCTTTCGATCGTTCCCGTTTGATCGCGCATGTTTGGTCGTACCAATTCGGTCGTACCCGTTCGGTAACCGCGTCCCACCATCTTAACCGCTCATGAGCTGCCTAGCTGACCCGCACACTGTCCACTGTCGTCCAGATGGTCGAGCTGACCGTCAGCTGGTCGAGCTGGGTCGAGCTCCTTGGCAGCTAGTCGAGCTGGTCGAACTGACCGTCAGCTAGTCAGTAGCTGGCGAGCTGTCCGTAGCTGGCCAAGAGCTGACCGCAGCTGACTGAGAGCTATCCGCAGCTGACCATAGCTGTCCGAGGGTTATCCGTGGCTGGCCGGTCTTTATCTCTCTACTTAGTACGTATTTCCTCTTGTCCGAGCTAATGAGCAGCTCCGCCTTAACTCGTCCGAGACTTCCTTGTCATCATCGGACCGAGTCCCAGCCTACGATCCTATTCAGGATCGTGGGCATTACATATCCACTACCAAAAAAAATTTAGACAAATCAACAAAATAAAACAAAAATATGCCGTATGAATATATACATGATATGCGTTAAAATTTCAATATTTATATTCCATTTCATCCATTTTTTAGCTAAAATACATAATTATGTAACATAAGATGAATATTTAAGATATTTTAAGTTGAAAAATTATAAAATAATTTAACTTGATATACTTTAAGATTATGATAAATATTTATTAGATTAAAAGATAAATTACATGTTAAAATTTTGCAAATTCAATTATAAA
The DNA here is from genome assembly GCA_024034495.1 of Camelina laxa. NCBI lineage: Eukaryota > Viridiplantae > Streptophyta > Magnoliopsida > Brassicales > Brassicaceae > Camelina > Camelina laxa. The sequence continues at coordinate 22,681,076 of CM043880.1, read as the reverse complement.
ACTTTTTTAGTTTTCCACATATTTGCAATTACATTACGACATAAAGTTAATTATATCCATTATTTACAATTTTATAATCAACTTGATCAACATATTTTTAATTTCATGTACAAAACAATCTAATATAAAATATTATGATCTTTAAAATATATTACATAACTAAAACTTTCTTTATTTTTAATAATAATATTTCACACACATAATTATAAATACTTTTTTAAATAAAATTTAACAAACTTCAAAACCAATGCAAAATTATCCACATTATATTGTTAAAAAATTAATCAGTTCAAATATTAAATAACAAAAAATAGTCTAATTAATATAATTTTTAACAAAAATAATACATAAATGATTTTTTCTACAATATTATTTTTTTATCTTTTAAATAGAAATTTACAATGTTTTAAAACAAACATTAATCCATGTTACATTGCGGATCACAGTCACGTACTACATTGTTTTCTTATAGGCACGCGCGCCTAACTTAAAGCAAACAATATTTTTTTTTTATAAAGTAACTTAAAGCAAACATTATTATACAAAAGTGTACAATAATGTAACTTAACAAGTCGATCTCAAAATCACGAAATTTGTCAACAGCCCAATCATCACATAATTTGTCAGTAGAAGGTACAACCATAATCATAATTTTTTTTTTTGTTTTGCGTTGACCATAATCATAATTATTTACATGCATCGAATATCCAAGTTTTAACGGACAATGAGTTTTTAGATATCCCGATACGAACTAAAAACTATGTTGATATATGAAAAGACGAATAATATCACTAAGAATACTAAAGAAAAGTCCATATTTTTATATAAAGTTACGAATTTAAATCTTGGCCAGAGAAATGAAACTAATATAACAGACGACAAAAAAAAAAAAAAAAAAAAAAAAAAAAAAAAGAAAGAAAGATATGGTTAGACAAATAAAAATGGCTACTACGTACGTTTAGTACCAATTTTGGTTCTTCTTTTCGTGAACTAAACATGGACTCGTTGTATGCGTCTTGTAATAGTTGATGATATTTGTATATCAAAAACCTACTAATCTCATACATAAATTATTATTACGTATCTTTCGACTTAGCCACGTCGACGGATTCCTATTAGTTAAAGTGTCCATCACATGCATCTGTCCAATATTTAACTAATCCATCAGCATAATGAGTCCAAATGTTTTTTTGTAACTTTGTGGTGGTTGGCGGAAAGAACGGGTCGTCGCCGACGAGGATCGTAAGGGCGTGTTAAATGAGAGACTTGAATGTACTATTGTCTTCGCTCCCGCCCCTATACGGCTATACGTATATCCGTGAGTGAATAAAATATTCGACCTAACGTGACGAATATTAGAGAGATTGATAAGTTACAACACTATATCTCAAGTTTTCACCACCCCCAACAAAAAGAAAATATCTTAGAGAGATGAGAGAGACGAATTTTGGCGAGAAAACACGTGTTCTAGTGGTTGGAGGGACGGGATCCTTGGGGAGGAGAATCGTAAGTGCATGTTTGGCTGAGGGACACGAGACTTACGTTCTGCAGCGGCCGGAGATCGGAGTGGACCTTGAGAAGGTGCAGCTCCTCCTCTCTTTCAAAAGACTTGGCGCACATCTCGTAGAAGGCTCATTCTCCGATCACCAAAGCCTTGTCTCTGCCGTAAAGCAAGTCGACGTGGTTGTCTCCGCCATGTCCGGCGTCCATTTCCGCACCCACAACATCCCCGTTCAACTCAAACTGGTCGAAGCCATCAAAGAGGCCGGTAACGTTAAGGTAAAGAAGTAAAGAACCCACATGTTTATTTTTATATACTGATACATCACTAGCTATATATATCAGTTTAATGAAATAATTCTATCATTGAAATTTCAGTTGATAGTAGAGATTGAATCATATATCCGGTATACATCATGCATGTAGTTATCACCCTTTTACATCAGAGTTCAAAGTAATTTATAATACCGGATATTATAGGTAGGTTGATTTTCCAAAAACTTGCTTCGGCATGCAACATAAATTAATACTATATTTGTACAAGTCAAATGCATCTGTTTGCATGACATATGCATCTTTGAAAATGGCATAGTTCGGCTACACTCATTAAAATTTAAATAACTTTCTTAGAATAGATCAGATGAAAAGATAAGATCCGTTTAAAGATTTGTAAGATATTTGTGTATCAGTATCACAAAGTCGCACTTTTTGGATTCCTGATAGGAAAGTTTTAGTAAGTTTGAGCTAGGCGGGTAATCTGTTTGGGTTTGGATATTATCCATTCGGATTCGGGTAAACAAGTTTAGAAAAATAAAATCTATTGGGTAATTTTAGATATATGGTTTCGGTTCGGTTTGGGTATCCGGAAATTTAAAAAAAAAATAATTAAATTTAAGTAAATTTAGCTAAATTTTGACTTATGTAACAAATTTTTCGAGATATTTTATAATTTTTAATATTTAGGCATAAAAATAAATGAATTCTTCAAAACTATAATCATAATTGTAGGTAATTGTATTATATTGATGCTAAATACTATAAAAATGTTTATATGTTCGGGTTTGATGGGTATCCAAATGGGTACCGGGTATTATCCGATCCTAAACCGAACTTACGGGTATTGGAAAATAGAATCTAATAGAGTTTTATAGGTAAACCCGTACCTAACCCGAACCCGGTTTTTCGGGTTGGGTTCCGGATTAGATATTCGGGTACGATTTTTATGCCCATGCCTAGTTTGAGCACATTATTGATCAAAAGACTATGCAAAAAAACCCTTGTGAATAATAAAAGATCAGTTTTTTATAAGAAAATTGAAAACAATTTAAACAACTAACCAAATTATTAACCCGGTCGCATGTGTACAAAAGTGTTGACTGTCATAGCTTTTGTCCGTTGTGCTTAATCTAAAAGTTTAGAATAATTTTTATGAACTAGTTGTAAATTGTTAACTATTTTATTCTTGTTCACGCTCATAAACTATATTAACAAGTTGAAATATTTCAGCGTTTTTTACCATCAGAATTCGGAATGGATCCGTCGCGTATGGGACATGCAATGCCACCAGGGAGTGAAACATTCGAACAAAAGATGGAAGTACGAAATGCAATCGAGGCCGCGGGGATACCCCACACATACCTCGTCGGCGCTTGTTTTGCCGCATACTTCGGTGGGAATTTATCTCAAATGGGAACTTTGGTGCCTCCTAAAAAAAGAGTTGATATCTATGGAGATGGAAATGTTAAAGGTAATTAAAACTCTTATGCGAAACTCATTTCATTTTCTTTCATCACTTGGATCGCTTCTATTTCATGGTTACGAAATATCTATTTTAACCATTTGTGTTCCCATTACTTTTATTAGTGATATTCGTGGATGAAGATGATATGGCAAAATATACCGCAAAGACGCTTAATGATCCCCGAACGATGAATAAAACTGTGTACGTTAGACCTGCCGACAACATTCTCACACATTTGGAACTCATTCAAATATGGGAGAAACTAACCGGAAAAGTATTGGAGAAGACATATGTTTCAGCACACGACTTTCTTGCTGACATTGAAGGTAAATTAATTAAGTCCTGTTGGGACAATCCAATTTCCACATCTGAAGTTTGAAGGGACTATCGTTAATATATAAAAGGTTATGGTCAATCTACTAATTGCCAATTGGTTTTTAGTTAGAAGCCCAAGATAAGCCCAAATTTAACATGGTATCAAAGCCCAAAGTTAAAATTCTGGTAGAACTAGAAAAGTGGATACGGACATGCCTCTTATTAACCCGAGTAATGGAGGCCCAAAAAGGGGTTTATTATCGGTCCAAGTGGAATCGGTTCGAGATGGAGTTATCATCTCGAGGAGGTGTGTTAATATCCCAAATGTAGTCTTTGGTTTGAAAGGGAGATTGTTGAGATACAATCCAATTCCCACATCTGAAGTTTGAAAGGACTATCATTAATATATAAAAGGTTATGGTCAATCTACTAATTGCCAATTGGTTTTTAGTTAGAAGCCCAAGATAAACCCAAATTTAACAAGTCCGATCATCTTACTAACCAAACAAAAATTGTGGATTAGAGATTACATTATGAGAAATGAGCTGAATATGGGCTGATTACATATTTATTTTCTATATATAAAACAATTGTGACAATTTTAGTTATGTATATGCAGATAAGGAAATAGCGCACCAAGCGGGATTAGGACATTTCTATCACATATACTACGAAGGTTGTCTCACAGATCATGAAGTCGGAGACGACGAAGAAGCTTCTAAACTCTATCCAGACGTGAAGTACATACGCATGGATGAATATTTGAAAATTTTTGTATGATTTTTGGTTGAACCAAAATACATACATATATAGAAAACATATCCGTCATTTGCTAAGTTTTCATTCCTTATTTTCAGTGTTTTTGTTTCGTTAAAGAATAAAAATGTTATTCTGTGTTTATTTGAATTTTTCAATGGTTATATTTAACAAAAAAAATACTGTAGATCAGAATTGACCCAAAAAAAAAACAATAAATGATATCCAAAATTGGTAAAAACATTTCATTTAAGAAATTGATATCTATCGAACATATCAAATTTTCTTTTGTCGAAATAATTAACATAACTGTTGCTCTAGCCACTTAGACGGATTTACATGATCAGCAATGAAATCAAAAAATTGTCGATTATTTTTCGTCAACTATTAACAATTTCATTTTCTTATTGTTACTAACCACAAGTATATTTATTTAGGAAAACTAAATGTGTTTTTTTCTTAAAACAAATCTTTCCGTATAATCATATTTAGTTAATAATTCATTTGGTCAAATATATCGTAGGGAATCATAAGGATAATCATATTATTTTCAATATAGAGCTTTAAACTATACTGAATTGTTTCTTAACCACCACGTTAATAATTCATTATTGGTCAATAACAATACGTGTAAATAGTGATGTGCTGCGATTGTGCTATATAGTGTCAAAAACTCATAAGCTAAAATGAGACGGTAAACAAAAAAAATGAATCAGACGGAGCCTCTAAGAAACTTTGGAGACGATGACGACATAAGAACAGAATTCAGAAGTTTTATAGCTTCACTTCCTTCAGACATAAACATCCAAGGGAAGAAGCTTTGCAACTACCAAGGATGTTGGTATTACTACAAGAATCTCCAGAAACACTTTAAGCCGCTTGACACCGACATAATGGTCAGTTCATACCTGAAGACTAAGTGCCATTATGCTCTTAGCTAAAGTGTGGAAGACACTTTGAGAGATTCAGAGGGTTTGACTTCTAAGTCATTTACCCAGGCACGTGTGAGGTTGTTGCCACGTGCGAAGGAAGAAACGAAGAAGCTTTATAAGGAGTCTCGATCTCTTCTCTCTCTAGTGTTCTTTAGTTTTTCCCGAGTTGTAATCGTAACAGAATCGGAAGCTCAACAAGCTCTGGTTAAAGAACCACCATGATTAGTGAATTCCGGAGTAATATCTCCGGCCAGACGTAGGCTCCATCTTGGAGCTGAACTGGTTTTTTCTCTTTCTTTTCGTTACGTTTCTTTTCTCTTTCGCATTCGCACAAACGAGAGTTATTGTGAGAGAGTTGTGAATTGGCTTGATCGGATCTAGGAGATAGATCGTACAAAGTGGTATCAGAGCTTAGGCTGTTTGAATCGGATCGGATTGATTCGGAGATGTCGAATACGAAGCTGAAGGTGGATCGATTTGATGGATCTGGAGACTTCTCACTTTGAAAGACGAGGATGTTCGCACATCTAAGGATCTTGGGTTTAAAGGATGCGCTGGTGGAACAAGAACCGTTTCCACTGCTTACCAAAGATGAAGAGTCGGATTCTGATTCCAAGAAGAAACGAATCGAGGAAGAGACTAAGAGGATTGAGCAAAGCGAGAAAGCTATGGATATCATCTTCTTGAATGTGGGGGATAAGGTTCTAAGAAAGATCGACAAGTGTAACACGGCATGGGGGGCATGGTCTAAGCTGGAGCATCTGTTCATGGTGAGAACTTTGCCTAACCGTGTGTATTTACAATTGAAAGTATACACGTACAAGATGCAGGAATCAAGATCTATCGATGAGAACATTGATGAATTCTTGAAGATGATAGCAGATTTGAGCAACTTGGAGATTGAAGTTCCTGATGAGGTTCAAGCGATTCTTCTTTTGAGTTCGCTTCCAGCGAAGTATGAAATGCTAAAAGAAACACTCAAGTATAGTAGGTACAAGATACGGTTTGAAGAGGTTGCGAGTGCTGCGAGATCAAAGGAGCTTGATCTCAAGGATGTCTCAGGTTCAAGGCCTATTTCAGAAGGTTTGTTTGTTAGAGGAAGAACTGAGACGAGAAACAACCAGTCAGGAAAAGGGAGGAACAAGTCTAGATCAAAATCGAGAGATGGTAAGAAGATCTGTTGGATATGCGGTATAGAAAGGCATTATAAAAAGCAATGTTACAAATGGCTTGAGAAGAACAAGGGCAAGGTTCAGTCTCAAGTACAGGGAGAGTCTGCATTAGCCAGAGATGACGTGCAGGATTTGATGGCGTTGATTGCTTCAGAAGCTAATTTGAGTGATGGAAGAATTAACCAAGATAAGTGGATCTTGGATACGGCTTGTAGTTTCCACATGACACCAAGAAGGGAGTTCTTCATGGATTACAGAGAAGTAAGATCAGGGAAAGTAAGGATGGCTAATAACTCTTACTCAGACGTGAAGGGAATAGGTAGTATAAGGTTTATGAATGCAGATGGGACTACATTTGTGTTACATGAGGTTAGATTTATGCCTGAGCTGTCCAGAAACTTGATTTCTCTAGGAACTCTTGAGGACAAAGGGTGTGAGTTCAGAGGTGGAAATGGAGTTCTTTAGGTAGTAAAGGGATGTACAGTAATAATGAAAGGAGTAAGAAGAGATACACTGTATGTACTGCAAACGGAAGCAAGGAGAGCAGAGGCTCTAAGTGTTACAACGGTAAGTAGTTCTGAGCAGAAGGATCAAACTCAACTGTGGCATAGTAGATTGGGGCACGTTGGTCAGAAAGCTATGGATGTTTTGGGAAAGAAAGGATGTTTTGGTGCAGATAAGGTTTCAGAAGTTAAATTCTGTGAAGATTGCGTTATGGGAAAAACGCAAAGAGTCAGTTTCGGATCTGCACAACACAATACTAAACACAAGTTGGATTACATTCATTCTGATCTCTGGGGATCACCCAATGTGCCATTTAGTCTCGGTCGTAGTCAGTATTTTGTTTCATTTACTGATGATTGGTCCAGGAAAGTATGGATATACTTCTTAAAGTCAAAAGATGAATCGTTTGATGCCTTCGTCAACTGGAAAAAGATGGTGGAGACTCACAGTGAAAGAAAAGTCAAGAAGCTTCGAACTGACAATGGGTTGGAGTTCTGCAACTTCAGGTTTGATGAGTTTTGCAAGAAAGAAGGTGTAGTGAGACATAGAACATGTACTTACACACCCCAACAGAATGGAGTAGCAGAAAGACTTAACAGAACACTAATGAACAAGGTCAGGAGTATGCTCAGTGAGAGTGGTCTTGGACAAAGGTTCTGGGCAGAAGCAGCTTCAACAGCTGCGTATTTGATAAACAGGACACCATCATCTGCTATTGAATTTGAGATTCCATAAGAAAGATGGACTTCCACGGTTCCAGATTTGTCTGGGTTAAGGGAATTTGGGTGTGTTGTCTATGTGCACTCTGATGATGGGAAATTGAATCCTAGAGCAAAGAAAGGGATATTCATTGGATATCCAGAAGGTGTTAAGGGTTTCAGAGTATGGTTTCTAGAGGATAAGAAAAGTGGCATAAGTCGTAATGTTGTTTTCCGGGAGGACGTCATGTTCAAAGATATGGAGGAGAAACAAACCTCAAGTATGTTTTATAAACCTACTTCTTTAGTTACTAACATTTCAAGTGATGTTTTTGCAGGAAATGATGATCTTCGAGAGGATGTTGTTCAAGGTGGAGCTACTGGGCAAGATATCACTGGGAGTTCTTCAGATTTAGATGAAACAAAAGAGACTGGTGAAGAGGGCTCCGATGACTATCAGTTAGCAAGAGACAGACCGAGAAGACAGGTTGTTCCACCCTCGAGGTTTCAAGACTATGTGGTAAATGAAGATGAGCTAGAGGAAGTAGCAGGGTATGCTTATCTGATTACAGAGGATGGGGGTAAGCCTGAGCCAAGTAGCTATCAGGAAGCTATGTCAGATCCTGATAAAGATAAGTGGGTCGATGCTGCTGACGAAGAGATGAATTCGTTAAGAAAGAACAAGACATTTGATCTGGTGGATCGGGTTAAGACTCAGAAACCAATTGGGTGCAAATGGGTATTCAAAAGAAAAGCTGGTATCGTTGGTGTTGAAGGCCCGAGATTCAAAGCTAGGCTTGTGGCCAAAGGTTATTCTCAGAAGGAAGGAATAGATTACCAGGAGATCTTCTCTCCTGTTGTCAAGCATATCTCTATCAGGTTTATTTTGAGTATGGTTGTGCATTTTAATATGGAGCTTCAGCAGATGGACGTGAAGACAGCTTTTCTGCATGGTTTCTTGGATGAAGTGATTTACATGGAGCAGCCCGAGGGCTATGTTGATCAGAAACATCCGGACAAGGTATGCTTGCTAAGGAGATCTTTATATGGTTTGAAGCAGTCACCTAGGCAGTGGAACAATCGGTTTGACAGTTTTATGCGAAAGAATGGATATAAGAGAAGTGAATACGACAGTTGTGTCTATTTCAGGAAGCTGCACAATGGTGATTACATATATTTACTCATGTATGTGGATGACATACTCATAGCATCCAAGGATAAGAAGCAAGTCTGCAAGCTTAAGGTGCTATTGAGCTCTGAATTTGAAATGAAGGACCTTGGTGATGCAAAGAAGATCCTAGGAATGGAGATCACCAGGGATCGAGATAGAGGTACTCTTAAAATTTCTCAAGAAGGCTATCTGTTCAAGGTTCTGGGAAATTTTCGTATGGATCAGTGTAACTCGGTGGATACACCGATTGGAGCTCATTTTAAACTCAAGTCAGCTACTGATGAAGAAGCCAGAAGGCAGAGTGAGTCTATGAGAGGAGTGCCTTATCAGAGTGCGGTCGGTAGTTTAATGTACTCTATGATAGGTACAAGACCTGACTTAGCCTATCCGGTAGGACTAGTTTGCAGATTTATGAGCAAACCTCTTAAGCAACATTGGCAGGCTGTCAAGTGGGTACTTAGGTACATAAGAGGATCGCTGAAACGGAAGCTGTGCTACACTAATAAAGGTGATTTCGTGATCAAGGGTTATTGTGACTCTGATTATGCAAAGGATCAGGACAAGAGCAGGTCCACTTCAGGAATGGTGTTTACTATTGGAGGCAATGCTGTGAGTTGGAGGTCTGGGTTATAGAAGGTAGTGGCTTTGTCTTCTACAGAGGCTGAGTTTATGTCGCTAACTGACACTGCAAAGGAGGCTGTGTGGCTCAAAGGGTTGATGGAAGAACTTGGTTACAAAACAAGGTGCAGTAAGTGTTTACTGTGATTCTCAAAGTGCTATTTCACTTGCCAAAAATGCTGTCTTCCATGAAAGGACGAAGCATATTGCCACCAAGTTCTACTTTATCAGGGATTTGATTAGTGATGGTACAATCAAAGTGATCAAAATTGCTACAGAGTATAATCTGGCTGATATTTTTACGAAGGTGTTGCCTATCAGCAAGTTCCAAGATGCGTTGGAGCTGCTGAGAGTTACTGAAGGATGAGAGGAGCTAAGGCTCCAAGGATATGAAGCTGGGTGGGTTTACTCAGAAGGATATGAAGCTGGGTGGGTTTACTCAGAAGTTCGAAATGGAGAACAAGTTTGTTTATCGAGTTTTGGAGGTATGTTAAATACAAGTCCAGGTGAGCGGGTTTTGCTCTTAATCCGGAGATGGAATTCAAGTTGCAAGAACTAATCGCGGGGCATGATGGACAAGGTGGAGAATTGAAGACTAAGTGTCCATTATGCTCTTAGCTAAAGTGTGGAGGACAGTTTGAGAAATTCAGAGGGTTTGACTTCTAAGCCATTTACCCAGGCACGTGTGAGGTTGTTGCCACGTGCGAAGGAAGAAACAAAGAAGCTTTATAAGGAGTCTCGATCTCTTCTCTCTCTAGTGTTCTTTAGTTTTTCTCGAGTTGTAATCGTAACAGAATCAGAAGCTCAACAAGCTCCGGTTAAAGAACCACCGTGATTAGTGAATTCCGGAGTAATATCTCCGGCCAGACGTAGGCTCCATCTTGGAGCTGAACCGGTTAAAGTCTCGTGTCTCTTTCTTTTAGTTACGTTTCTTTTCTCTTTCGCATTCGCACAAACGAGAGTTATCGTGAGAGAGTTGTGAATTGGCTTGATCGGATCTAGGAGATAGATCGTACAATACCCCAAGTCTGGCACGACTTGGCTTGAGGCCCTCACAGTCACTTTACTTCATAGGTCAAAGGATGGTCTTCAGAGCCATCCTCTTACCTCTGATAGCCCTCACGGTCTTGTACCCTTTCTTGAGGTAAAGTTGTATGCAAGAAGCTCCACACCGGACCTGACCAAGCTCTCATCATCTCCGAGGTTGTTCTCGACCCACTTGCCGTTGCATACTCTGCCAGAGCCGCTCAAGGACTCTCCTTGTAAGATCATATACATATGCAGGAACGTTAAGGATGTATTAGTGTCAGAATGGCAGTTTAGGTCAAGAATGGAGAACAAAGAAGCACGCTGGAGTCTATAGTCGAGTCGTTCTGCAAAGGAGTTCACGCTTGTGGACCTCTATGGGACAATGTTTTGAGCTATTGGAAAGGAAGTTTCGAAGACCGAAAGCATGTTCTTTTTATGAGGTACGAGGATCTCAAAGAAGAGCCTTATGCCCAGGTCATGAGACTTGCCGACTTCTTGGATTGTCCTTTTACTCAAGAAGAAATACATAACGGATCTGTTGAGAAGATCTTGGGTTTGCTCTCTAAGTAATCTGAGCAATTGATACATTTTGGTATCATATCTGGCTTTAACCAAGCCAATAAAGCCCCAAAGGTATAAGCCACCACAAAAGCTAGCTTATGAGTGGGGGACCATTGGTGCTTTATATGGCATTGTGTTATTTTACTTTCCACTGATGTGGGACATTTATCAATACCGCCCCCTTTAAACAAGCGACGTCCACATCGCTGGTGGCTGGTACTCGGGCAGCTGTTACTTTTGGGCCTCTCCCATTCACTCCTCTTCAGCCGGACATCGCATGTCCACGGATCATACTGCTCTGATACCATTTGATACACTTTGGTATCATATTGGGCTTTAACCAAGCCAATAAAACCCCAAAAATAGAACCCACCACAAAATTTAGCTTATGAGTGTGGGAACCAGTAATGCTTTATATGGTATTGTGTTATTTTACTTCCCACGGATGTGGGACATTTATCAGCAATTTGGACATCAACAAGACCGGAACATCGTGGAACAAATTGGATCACAGTATCTTCTTTCGAAAAGGAGAAGTTGATGATTGGAAGAATCATCTCACTATTGAAATGGCCAACAAAATCGACATGGTCATCCACGAGAAATTTCTAGGTTCGGGTTTGAAAATCTGAGTTATTTTTATGTTGAGTGTGCTTGCTTTCTTTCTTTCATATGTACGTATCCTAATGATACAAACTTTCATTGTTACGGTCTTTTGTTGTATGATTGATCATAACGTTTTCCAAATTGGTAATTTAATAAACTTCTTTGACGAAAACCAATCTCAGAATATTTGTTTGGTTCTTTATAGCTATACGTGAAAGATATGTATAAAATTTTGTTTCAAGATTCAGATTACCCGAAACAAATTATATAGACAACACTAAATTCACTCGGTATCTTGGAGACTTTTGGTATGTTTTTTGGAATATTAGGTCAAGTAGCTTGTGCTACATTACTGAAAAGTTAATTTTCTTGGTAGATCACTCTCTAAAGACCTCTTGGAGTTAAATAATTAGAAGCAAACAAAACTCGACCTACTCTATCATTGAAAAGATTATTATTCACTCCACATATGATCTCCAAAAAATACTCGTTAATTAATGTATTTTATACTAACTTATGATTAATTAATCCAAATGTTCTGTCATCGCCTGAATTCACTTATTGGTATTGAATGTTATTGAAGAAAAAAAACACATTAACATAAATATTTTATTTGCATATTTTGATATTATAAATGTAACATCCGTGTTCTAGAATTATATTTTGTGTTGTGTTAAATAAATCAAAGGATTAATTTTTATAAAAAATTAGTTTCGGTTTAATTAAATCCTGGTTTAATCTAATTAAACCAAAATCCTTACTTTTTTGACATATCAAATCGTTGTCAAAGGTAACGAAATTTGGTAGAGTTATTTCCAAGCCTTTAATCGTCATTTTCCTTTTTACAGAAGTGGATTTGGATTTAAATTCGATGAGTTATTGGCAGTTTCGTGAGATATGTTTTCTCATACGCGAGTTGGGACCATCGGGGATTGTAACTGAGACATAGTCTCGTCTGGTTTCTGATCGACAAAAGATTTTTTGGGAAGCTTTGTGACGTCTAGGGATAGTTTTTCACTGGAGGAATTTGATTATTAACGGTTGGTTTTTATTTTAGGGTTTCATCTTTGAGACTGTTTTTCTGATGTTTCTGTCAAGTTTGCTTTAAGGTTGTTTTTGGTTTCTGATGTTTTTTTGATAAGGTTAGTGCAGGACCATGAGCTTATCTAAGCGATTGAGTTGTATGATTTTTTTTTGTGTGATGATATGTAGGTGTGGTGAATGCGTTACTGGGTGTTCTATTTAATGACTGGTTTGATATGTTTTATTTGTGGTTGTACTCTTGATTTACTTTTGTGTTTAGCTCGTAGATGGGAGGATCGGTTCAATGGGTATTTCTGGTAATACTCACGCATCTCATTGTGTTTGTGGTGCAGGTAACACATGTGTAGCGTGGAATCATGGCGATGAGGAGGAGGATGATCTAGGGTCTCGATTGTTGTGTTGTGTTTATGTTATTTTGGTGTTAGAGCATTATTAGAAGTATGCTAGGTTGGTGGTTCATATTGGTTATGGTTGGTATTGTATTTTAATATATTGGAGTATGTTTGATATGTCTTCCACTGTTTATGTTGGGTTATTGTTGGTTTATTGATTAGATTGTAATTAAATATTATGGAATATTTAATTATATTATTATTATTATTAAAAAACAAACGGTCGGGTTGTTTCAATAAATAATAGTGGCATCGTCAAAAAGTGGTTGTGTTATATAAGTTTACTAGGATCGGATCTGCGATCTAGCGCAGAGAAACATTAATTGATAAATAATATAACTTGTAATAAAAGTAAGAATATGCGTTAAATATTGTAAATAACTATGTTTTAAAATAATATACACTTATATAACATATATTTGACGGAGAAACTTGTAAAATTATTAATCTTAACTCGGTCTATCATATGATTGTGAGTTTCATAAACCAATTCGCAATTTTCTTACAAAAATCATGATATTTTAAAATAAATGATTTTTCAGATATGATAAATGATATAAGTGTAAATATATATATATATATAATAATAATAATAATAATAATAATAATAATAATAATAATAATAATAATAATAATAATAGTAATAATAATAAATTAACTAAATTAATAGAAGAAAATCATTAAAAAAAATTATGATCGGATCCGCATTACAACACGGAGGAATATTAGAAATATATGTAATAATACTCAAGAAGTTTATGTTTGGTCAAATTAATTTAATTTTTTTTGAGATATTTGCAAATTAAAATATTAATTCGTATATTAGAATTTTGATTAATAAATTTTGGTTCAGCTGAATAAGGAGGGGAAGCTGGAGAGAACAATGAATATGTTGAAAAGAAGAATTAAAAAAACTCAAACCTAGAAGAAGTTTTTGATGTTAGTTGTTTTATTTTATGAGTAATTTATAAATAAATTAATATCATAAGTAGAAGTTAGAGCTTTGTAGACTCGAGTCTTCTTCGTTGCTCATTTTGTTAGTTTTCCTATCAAAATCAAATTTAATCCAATATTATATTATGACTTATGAGAGACTCAATAATGTATATGCTTTTAGACTCATTAATTTGTTTTTTATTACAAGAGTTTTTCTTGCACCAAAAACTCACCAAAGTCAAAAACTAGCACTAAAAGGAATTAATATGAATTCACATTTGTAAAATAAAGTTTTGATGGCTATAACAAAACTTTTATTTTAATTGGTGATGGATATTAAAAATATCAATTTCAAATCGCAAAACAAAGAGATGAAGTTGGAAATATCCATCTTCATTTTCTATTTTGGATGTTTGATTATATTTTGTAATGTATTCATGTTTTTTTTTTTAATTATGCAATATTTAATGAAATAGTTTCTTGTAATACATTTATCAAAGAAATGTTTCTTACCTCTTCTTGTCTAAGATAAATTTTTGTAATTCATTTTTAATATATGTCTCATTCTATTTAGTTTTTTTTTTGTGATCCAATATATAATTACAAGATCGTTATACTGTTTTTTTATTTAAAATTTGGAATTTATTTTTTTTGCGAAAACAAACAGAGCTTCGTTAAAAAAAATATATCTTAAGATTAAAATAAAATAAAATCATATATTTTATTAAAATTAAATGTAGATAGAATAGTAAATTAGAATTAAATAATTAGAATGAATCCTAGCACTCATACTTAAATGGAGTGAAATATAATCGTTTTGTTAAGTCATATAAAGATGAAACCATTATTTTGAAATCTAGCAGTATTGATGAGTGAATTATTTTTTAAAAAGAAGAAGTTATCTTTGGGAACTTTTTAAGAGATCTTTAGATTGAAATTCATAGGTCTTATAAGTAAAAGAATTTAGTTTGTCTTTTACTAAATAATATAAATTTGAACTATTATGTGAGTTTAAGTCAGCAAAAAAAATATTCTGTATAATTTTATATCAACAATTTATTTTATAATATTAATATATAACATGTGTTTACTAAATGGTACATTTATTTTCTAAAAGTATTTTATAACCTATGTTAAATTTATTGATATATATACAACCATAGATAACATGGTAAACTAAAAATTAATACAATAAAAAAATGTAAGATATAAAATCTTAAGACTCTTTTAAACTTAGTTTAATCATCCTTATAATAAAACAAAATTATTTAATAAAATATTATTTGGTCGCGTAGTCCGGCTTTTTATCTATAGTTTGTAAGGTAATATTAGTGAATATCACAATTTGGGTGTGAAATGCAGAAAATACCATTTTCCGTACAAGAAAGATTACACATCTGCCATCTACAAATAGGCTGGTAATCGCATATGCTGACAAGTAGGTGGGCTCTATAGGAAACCATTGTGGAGTAGGCAATAATTGAAGTGATTTTTTAAGAAAACGCATGCATTATTTTTCCCCTTATTATTCTACTTATACGTTTAACTTTGCATGTCTGTTTGAAACCAAGTCTCTTCATACTACCGACTCTACCCGTGAAGGTTTAAGCAGAGTTGGACTCAAAAGTGCCCTGAAAAAACTACACATCTTAAAAGGGCAGATCATACATGTCTGTTTGAAACATACACGTTTCCCTGTATATATATAAAGAAGGCCAATAGTATGGTGTGTGGGCGAGAATTATGTAGATACCACTCTCTTCAGTGTATATGTTTTTTAAAAACATGGCATTTCTTTAAAACACAGGCATCATTAAATTGCAAGTTGACATGTAACCGAATAGATAGGAATTGTAGCTTGAAAGGGATATTTAGATATGTATCTGGTGCATTTAATGCTGGGACTGCGTTATTTGCACGTTCCAATGCAGCATTGGGGGAACAGTGTAATAGGATATAGCTGACCATATTGTAAAGTGAATTTTAGAGGGGGTTATTGGTTCTATGATGTTAATGGATTTGAAAATCCAAACAAAAATCATGTGTTATTCAATCATTGATTTTAAAATACTTATCAAAATGATGTGTTATTGGTTTTATGATTTACAATACTTGTTAAAAATATCATGTTATTCATTTATTAATTTGTTTTTGGATTTCAAAATCCACATTATGTTTTAAATGGATTTGAATGGATTTGAAAGTATAAAATAGAAGGATTCAAATCGAAAGAAAAAACATGTTATTTTAAAATCCATATATTTTGATTTTCAGAATTTACAATTCCATATGCATTTAGAAATCACCTCTCCTTAGTTTTTTAAAATATCATGTTGTAATACATTTACACACATCAGCTACCTATGGTTATACAGCTGTAATCACTGTTCTTTTGGAACACATCCTCCACGCCATACTCTGTTTTCAACTAATACGGCAAGTGTTTATTTAAAAAACACATATACATTATGAAACAACTAAGAGACATATGACTACTCAACGGCGCCGTAGGGGTGTAAGACAGCTCGCTGTACGACTGGACATGTTCACCATTTGCTTCTGCACCTTCTTTGAACATACACAAAGGCAGGACTGAATTCTCCATGAACTATAAAGGTTAAAGAGATGCTGGTAAAATAATTCTTGTGGTTATAGCTGTAAAGGTAGAAGGGAAATATGGATTATTCTTGTGGTTATACCTGTATTTATTTGCTAAACGAATTTCAAATTAGACGCCAAAACAGTGGGACAGAGATCCGATTGCGGTCCAAAGGCTGGCAACAAACGGTGGTCTGAGTAGAGAAGCTGTTACACGAGAAGCTGGAAACGAACCACAAACAATTGTGTACCCTACTAACAGCTGACAGTGGAACTTAATGGATTAGAACTCTTTGCGAAATGATATATTGAGACGGCTGAAAGCTCAGAAAAAAAAAAAAAAAAGTTTCAGCAAGCCAACCTAAGGGCATCATTAATGGGGGAACTTTTTTTTGTGTTCTTAGATTAAATATATAGTGAAAATAATCTAAGATCAGGTGTTAAGAACATAGGTAAAAAAAATGGGGGAACTAATTATGGTGTTCTTAGAATAAATATATAGTGAAATAATGTAAGATCAGTAGTTAAGATCTTATGTTAAAAAGCTAGTTAATGGGAGAACATGTTTAAGATCATAAGATTTAATAATATAATATTCATAAACATTTTACAAATTATAAAAACTTTTAAAATAACATTTAAATTGCTAACTTATAAACTTGTAAATAAAATGTTAAAAATAAACTAACATATTACATATTACCAAATTTATTCCATATATGCTCTATCAAATCCTCCTTTAATTTCTGATGTGCTTGTCGATCACGAATTATTGTATGGCCATCACCTAAACCCTCAAGATTTGTAGACATATTTACTGAAAACGAAAGATCCGGAGAAATTCCGGTTCCATCTTCTTGTTGGAATTCTTGTTCGTCATAGAGTGTGTATGAATCTCGTTCATCCTCGACAATCATATTATGGAGTATGAGACATGCTCTCATAATATATGCAATCTTACCCTTTGACCATAAAAGAGATGGATTTTTAATCATGGCGAATCTAGATTGCAGGACTCCAAATGCACGCTCAACATCTTTTCGTGCACTTTCTTGTTTTTCTGCAAACAAACGATGTTTCGGATGTTGTGGTTGTGGGATGGATTTAACAAATGTCGCCCATTCCGGGTAAATACCATCCGTCAGATAGTAAGCCAAATTATACTCATTTCCGTTGACATAGTACGTAACTTCCGGTGCTCGACCGTAAATAATGTCATTAAATACTGGTGATTGATCAAGAACATTTAAATCGTTACAAGTACCTGGAGCTCCAAAAAATGCGTGCCATATCCAGAGATCTTGTGAAGCTACCGCCTCCAAAACAATTGTTGGTTTACCGGTGCCTCGTGAATACATTCCTTTCCAGGCTGTTGGGCAATTTTTCCACTTCCAATGCATACAGTCGATGCTTCCAACCATCCCGGGAAAACCCCGCAGTTCTCCGTAAAAGAGTAGCCTTTGAAGATCCGCTTGTGTGGGTCGGCGTAGGTATTCAGTGCCAAACAAGTCAACTATTCCGACAACGAAATGTTCCAAACATTTACGAGAAGTCGATTCAGAGATACGTAAATATTCGTCAATAGAGTCCGCCCCAATCCCATATGCTAGTAGTCGAATTGCTGCAGTACATTGTTGTAGCGGTGAGAAACCATTCCGGAAGGTTGCATCTTTTTTTGGTTTAAAATATGGAACTTCTTCACTGAGACGATTCACAATACGCAAGAATAATGACTTGTTCATGCGAAACCGTCGGCGAAATTGCCTCGTCGTGTAAGTCGAATTATCACTGAAATAATCGTTCCACAAACGTTCGTGGCCTTCTTCCCGTTGTCTATCGATATAAATACGTGTATTCTTTTCCTCCGGAATTTCCTCTTCAGCAGCTTCAAATTGATTATTAAATTGCTCTTGAAAAAATTGGTTCATACTATCATTATTTGGATCATAATGATAGTGAAAATTGTTGAAATTGTTGGAAGAAGATGCCATAGCAATGAAGAAGAGAAAAAAATATTTTTTTTGGGTGAGAAGGAATGAAAACCTTGTGCAAATGAGCAAATGTTTGTTTTTGATTGAAAACCTTGTGCTCTTCTCATCTCATATATACAATTGATCAAACATCACGGGTTCATTCACGAGTACATAGCAACATCACGGGTTCACATGGCTATCAAACTAGCCTAAACAAAAATCCAAACATCACGGGTTCACATGGCTATCAAACTAGCCTAAACATCACGGGTTCACGAGTACATAGCAACATCACGGGTTCACATGGCTATCAAACATCACGGGTTTGGTAATACTAAAGTAAACATCAACATCCGAAAGCAAACAACATCAAAACATCACGGGTTGATCATTACTTGAGCTGGTTCACTTGGTCAGTCAGGTGGATCACTCGGTCCTTGAGCTGGATCACTTGATCCTTCAGCTGGATCACAAGTACCTTGAGCTGGATCATTTGGTCGTTGAGCTGGATCACTTGTTCGTTTAGCTGATTCAGTTGACCTGGATCATTTGGTCGTTCAGCTTCAAGGACCTGGTTCCGGAGGCTTGTCAATCCAATCGCAGGAGCTGGTTCCGGAGGATAGTAACAGGTCTCAGCCTCTTCTTCTGAGTCAGTACTA
This sequence comes from Camelina laxa, assembly GCA_024034495.1. Lineage (NCBI taxonomy): Eukaryota > Viridiplantae > Streptophyta > Magnoliopsida > Brassicales > Brassicaceae > Camelina > Camelina laxa. Next base: position 22,661,871 of record CM043880.1, on the reverse strand, counting down.
TAGTCCAATGGGCTGTTTATACCGTCGTCATATTCACGGTCCATGACTTCTTCAACCTGAAACCGAAACACAAATATAAGCATGACCATCCGCATACATAGTTAAAACATAGTTACACGGGTTCATATAGCATATAGCATCATATCCGAACAAGACCATCACACATGAGGCCATCCGCGAACAAGACCATTATACAATGTGACTTACCTTTTAAATTCCAGCAATTGCAGGTTTGTTGATGGTCCTTGATTTAATTTGTCCAGGATACCCTCACCTAAAAGCCTCCGTAACAAATCAAAAACAAATAAACTTAATTAGTGGTCGAACACGGGTTGATCGAACAAGACCATCACATATATAGCATAGACCATAAAACATCTGCATACAAAGTTAAAACATAGTGGTCTCCGGTTCATATAGCATATAGCATATAGCATATTACAACAGTGAACAACAAACATAAACATTGATTCATTATAAACATTGAACAACAAACAAAATGAGTTTCATTAAAAACATAGAGACCATAGAAAACAAACAAGATGGACAAAATCCGCAAACATAGTTAAAAAAAACATAGTTAAAACAGTTCCGACATTAGCTTCTTCTTCAATGCTTTTTCATCTTCGTCTAGGGTTTCATTCTTGGCAATGAGAGTGTCAAGAATGGACATCTTTTGGAGTTGTTTCATGCCCTCTAAATCCTTCTGTTTTATCTCCCACATGTGACTAAACTCCGCAGATGGTGCAACCTTCTCTTTGCCTTTGTTCCTTAATCTTTTCGCTGCCTTGATGCCCGCGGGTCTGCTCTCGTGCTCACCAACCACAGAACCCGTAGATGGTGCAGCATCATCAGCTTTTCTCTTGTTAGAACTGGTTTTCTTCGGAGTGGGGTTCATAGCCTCGACACTTGTCCATTTCTGTTCATAGCGTAGCACATTCCAAGCATATTCCATACCGAACTTCTTCTTGTACAGGTTAGTGTAGATTTGGCGAGCATTTTGTAAAACATCTACATCGTTCATCCCACTAGCTCTCTCACTCTCTGCCTCTGCAAAAGCTCCACAGAACCTGCTCACTTCCTTACTAATTTTTTGCCATCTTTGTCTACAATGGTCAGGACGCCTAGGCTCAGCACCACCACGGACATGACTACTTGTTTCATAGTAGTCTCCTACACGAATCCAAAAGGACCCTGCCTTTTGCCCATTCCCAACTATTGCATCCTTCGAAGTGTTTAACCACCCGCTTATTAAGACTAAGTCATCTTGTGTCGACCATAACCGTCTCTCCCTACGCTGCTCTGCTGTCTCTTCTGATTGACTAGGAGGTTGACTCGGATGTGAAGAGGGTTGTGAACTAGAAGGAGGGATTTGAGAGCTCCCAATGTTTACATTGGGAGAAAAGCTGTCATATGGGAAGTTAAGAAGGCTAAAGTAGGGTTGAGACTGACTGTTAGGGGTTTGGTTTGATTCCATAGCAATGAGAATTCGAGAAAGAAGAAGTTAACAAAGCTGATAGAAGAGAAGTAAGAGATTGTTTTAAAAGACGCAAACAAGGATGATAGAAGTAATAGAAGAGAAGTAATGAGAGAGTGTGAGAGATTGATAGAATACTCGGAAGTAATAAAGAGAAGTTAGGAGATCATTAAATCAAAAGTTTGGTGTTGTTAGAGACTTTTAATTCTCTAACAACAATCACCTACTTCAGTCAAATCAGAATTAACTAAGGGTCATTGAGTTTTATTTAACTAAAAGTTTCAAGTGTTTCAAAAGTTTTAAAATTTACGACTTTTACATAAGTTTTAAAGTTTTCAAACAACTCACACCTAAATACTAGAACATCACCATATAATACTATTGTATAACAAAACAATCACAACAACAAAACAACAAATCACAACAATCACAACAATTAATACTAGAACAATTAAAACAACAAAACTACAATCACAACAATTAATACTAGAACATGACCATATGCGAACAAGACCATATGCGATCAAGGACCATCAAACATGACCATTACATCAAACAAGACCATCAACCATGACCATTACATCGAACAAGAACATGACCACAACACTACTACACAAACATCCAAGACCTAAATCAACAAAACTACAATCACAACAAGTAATACTAGAACATGACCATATGCGAACAAGACCATATGCGATCAAGGACCATCAAACATGACCATTACATCAAACAAGACCATTAACCATGACCATTACATCGAACAAGAACATGACCACAACACTACTACACAAACATCAAAGACCTAAATCAACAAAACTACAATCACAACAAGTAATACTAGAACATGACCATATGCGAACAAGACCATATGCGATCAAGGACTACACAAACATCCGAGACCATCCAAAAAAACTCATACCAAATCACTAAACAATGTGACTTACCTTTACCTTTCGAGCAATTGCAGGTTTGTTGATGGTCCTTGATTTAATTCGCCCTGGATAGCCTCACCTAAAAGCCTCCGAAACAAAGCAAAAACAAATAAACTTAATCAGTCATCGATTTCAAAACCGTAATAAGAAAACTCGGATTTCAGTCATAAGAAACCCTAAATTGATTAATCATAAGCTCAGTAAAATCCATGACTGATTAATCAAAACCGTAAATTGACAGATGAGACAAACCCTATACCATCTTACTTAACCAAAACCTAATTCACAATTTTCAATTTTGCCTAAATCGATGAAACATCCCACAAACAATGACTAAACGACGGGACTACCTGTATATCGCCGGAGATGATCTTTGCCAGAGAAAGGAGACGACGACACAACGGATCAGGAAGAAGATATCGATTCGCCGGACATATCAAAGATCGATTCGCCGGAAGTTAAACGGATTCCTCGGGAAACCTTTGCAAAGATCGATTTCAACTGACTTGAGCTCTCGATTTGGGTGTTTTATTCGGAAGATTTTCGTGTTTAAACGGCGAGGATGAAGGAAACGAAGCTCTCGCCGTTTTCTCTCTTTCTATCGCAAACCCTAGCAGCCGCGATGTCGAAGAAGAAGAGAAATGAGAAAATTATCTCAACACCAAAAAAATCGATCAACTCCCGTGATGACACGTAAGCCAAGAACTGGGCTTAAATCAGTTCTTATTTAAGATCAAAAAAATTGATCTAAGCCCACTTTTGTTTATTTTTATTATATTTTTGCTTAAGAACACCTTTGGTGTTAGCCCGTTACTGATGGCCTAATCGTAATGTGGAAATATATTTACTGTTAACACAGACTAAATTTGTGGTCCCAAATCGCTGCGTACCCTATAAAATATTGTTATTACAATCTCCTATAATATAAGTCTCCTAGAAAGAGGTCATCTATGGAAGGCCAGTAATATAATTTAACTAAGCCCGAGACGACAACTACAATTAAAGTTGTGGTAGTTTCTTGAATAAATTTGATTATTATGGTATTCACTGCATATTTCCTAGTTTGTAGACGAGAGAATAAGGATGAAGAGATACTTGGAGATACACGAGAGAATAAGGATGAAGAGATACTTGGAGATAATTAAAAAGAAAATAATAATAATAATAATAAAAACTAAAAGACGGAAAATTATCTTACCGCCACCTGGATTACTCTATCCTCTCTGTTCTCTCTCTCTCTCACTCTCTAATGGCTTCTTCGTCTCTACCACTTTCTCTCCCGAATCCACTACGATCTCGTAGTAGCACCACTCGATCTCTACCTTTTCGATGCTCCCCTCTCTTTCTCTCTCTTCCTTCTTCAATAATTTGCTTCTCCACTCAAAACCCCTCCGGCCACGACCGCGAAGAGGTCCGGTGGCTCCGGGAAGAGCAGAGATGGATTCGGGAGGAGCAACGTTGGATTCGAGAGGAACAGAGATGGATACGCGAGCGTGAATCTCTTCTACGAGAGATTTCGGATCTCCAGCTCAAGATCCAATCCCTAGAGTCACGGAATTCGCAATTGGGGAGTTCTGTTCCGGACACGATATCGAATATCGCTGCTTTGCTTCAGGTTTTAAAGGAGAAGAATCGGATTTCGGAGAGTGGATCAAGCGCTACGCCGATGGTATTGGAGAATACGAGAGAACTTGTGGTTGAGGAAGAAGAAGTGGAAGTGGAAGTGGAAGAAGAAGAGAAGCGAGTGATTATTTCCGATGAGAAAATTAGGGTACCGGAGCCGGTGAAGAGGAGGACATTGAAGGTTGGAAGCCAAGGCGACGATGTTCAAGCTTTGCAGGTCTGCTAGCACGAAAAAATTGTTGTCTCAGTTTTAGAACAAAGGCGAGTAAATCTAGTTCTATCATCACTGGAATTAGCTTAGATTGAGAGATTAGCTGATGATTTATATTAGTTTAGTGGTGATTTGAATCGAATAGTTTAGTCACTAAGCATAAGATTGAGCTTGTATATATTGTTGCAGCTGTGTGGAGATTGTTCCCTTTTAATGGTTTCTTTCTGTGGATTTTCTTTTGCTCCGTGTGATATAGGAAGCTCTGTTAAAATTAGGATTCTATTCGGGTGAAGAGGATATGGAGTTTTCCAGCTTCTCAAGTGGGACTGCAAGTGCTGTTAAGACTTGGCAAGTATGTTTCTTTTTTTTTTTTTTTTTGCATTTAGCTCAGGTTGATTTTATCCTGTTCTGAATGCGCTTTTGATTTTTGACACGGTGTATCTTTTGCTTCAAAAGGCATCGCTTGGCGTATGTGAGGATGGGGTAATGACAGCAGAGCTCCTTCAAAGGTTGTTCATGGATGAGGACTCTGAGACAGATAAGGATGAAGCAAATACAATTAAGCAAGAGGTAAAAAACTGAAAGTATTGCGACTTGGAGAACTTGTCTTTGTACTTGTTCTAGATCATGGCTTGTTTCTGCCACACTTATCTAAGGGATCTGAGTATATACCAGTCAAAAGTGTCTCAATTACTTACAGCTCTTTAGCAAGCATTCGGAGTAGGTATGAGGTTTACTCTTATAACCGAATATGGAACACGTATTGTATGCGTTGGCCTCACAAGCTTGCTTGTTAACTGACAGTTTTTAACCTTCTTAGCTTAGCGCTGTCCTTAAAATGATGTTTTTTGTTGCTAGTGAGATTTGTTCCTAACTTGAAATGTCTCTTATAACCAATAATTAACCAAAGGGGGAAAGATACTACAGTACTGTACATTTTCTTGTTTGAGATTTTAGGGAACATGAATATTCTGAAATAAAACTGCTTAAACCGATCTGTTCTTTCTACTTAACCTTTCCCTCATCTCCCTTGATCAAGGAAGCTGGTAACGGAGCGGTATTTACGTCAGTGACACAAGTCCCTGAGAAGAAGCAATCAATCATAAAAGACCAAAGTGACAGAGAGGTTGACGTTACTAAAAATCGGGTTTTCCTTCTTGGAGAAAACAGATGGGAAGATCCCTCCAGGCTCATTGGCAGGAACAAACCGGTAGACAAAAGTAAATCTACAAACACCAAAACGAGGTGCATCCCTTGTCGAGGGGAGGGTCGATTGATGTGTCTAGGTGAATCCCTTATTGACCATGGTTAAGTGAAAATCATCGGTTTTTTTTCTAGTTATGAAAGAAGGCTAGGATTTTTATGTAGCAAAACTAAGACTGCTAATAGAAACCATCCTTATGGCAAAGGTTGGAATCTTTCATCCAATGTGGCATCTCGGTTTAACATAATCGATATTCTTAATAACACTTCACTCGTAGAGTTGTAGTACAGTGTTTGATTTTGCCAAATAGAAACTTGATGTGGATTTTGGTTGTTGTGTAGAGTGCGATGGAACTGGTGAACCAAACATTGAGCCGCAGGTGAGTAAATCAAAACAGCCCTGCTTTGATTATGTGTATATGTATATTATCAAGTAGCCTAAAGCAGAGAACCTCTTCTTCAATGTTGTAGTTTATGGAGTGGGTTGGTGAAGATACGAGGTGTCCGTACTGTGAAGGTCTTGGCTATACAATTTGCGATGTCTGTGACGGCATTAAAAACGTATAATCAAGGTTCATGTTTTAATAAACAGACAGATTTATTTAATTGATAGAATCATATGTATGTTTATGAATACAAATGTACAACTTCTATAAGCTTATGCAAGATATACAGATTTATTTAATATATCAGAAGTATGATATTTGCTTTACTTTCAAAGAAGATAGGTTTGATATAAGCTTATGCAAGATTATATATGAGTCTCATAGAGATAATATAAAAATAGATTAGATATTTCAAAGGTTTAAAAGAGAGAACAGACGCTAGACTCTAACTCAATTTTAAACTACTTTTTGAGATGGAATAGTGATTCTAACAATCCCACTTTTGCATAGTCAGCTTGAAAAATCTGTGTTCGTCGACATCGAAGAGTACGACCTTGTTAGGTTCTCTCAGCAAGAATTTGGAGCTCGAATGGACACAGAAAGCTTCAGAATTTGCGAGGAAAATGCTTTGATCTCCGATGTGTTGAGTGTAAACAGCGTTTCCTTCTTCGTCTAGCCTGAACACTATTATTGCTTCTGTTTTCTTTCTTGGAATACCTTTGATGATCTCTGTGGTCTTCCTGTACAACTTAACCATGAAATTTTCACATGTGGTTATTGACTCAAACAAGTGTTTGCTTGTGTAGCACAAATCCAAAAGTTCTCGTTTTGTCTCGGACAGCTTTGGAAGGTTTTGAAACCGCATGCTCTGCAACTTTGGGTTGTTGCTAGGTTTGTAGAGATCCCATGATCAGATGAGGTGGCCTCCAGAGCCGGCTATGCGAAACATGTCATCTTTCTTGGAAAACATGATAGGGGAGGAGAAGAAGCAGGGGTTTGTCATTCTGATGTTGACCCACTCGGAGTTGCTTCGAGCCGGTCTGCAAAAGCTTAGTTGAGGTCCCAAGAAATTGACAACTACAACACAATCCTCTTCAGGGAAAGACGAAGACATGGCCACGTTGGTGACACATCGGGTTTGGCAATGAGGCAGAGAGTTACAAGAGATGACAGCAAAATGCGTTTCGGATCTATCATTGTTTATATTTGTTTCTCGGAGACTCAACACGCCGTCCTCCAATTTACTTACACAAATCTCTAAGCAACTTTTCATCCTTCTCTTCCTCCTCATCCAACTTTCTAACCAACTCTTCAAAAGAAAGGTTGTTAAAACGATGACCAGACCTCGTAATCTCGACTTTTCCGGATGACCTCCACATGGATCAGCGCAGATCATGACAAAAGCATGACAATGAATTTGCAACAGCAACGATGAGAGGACATTAGAGAGATGAGGAGACGGATCTCACCAACACAGGGCTCCGAAAACAGAGCTTTGAGGGCTCATTGAGAAGCAAAGACATGAATAAAGGACGAGAATCAAGAAAGATAGAAGCAGAAGAAAAAAAAAGTAGTGATGATCTTCTCCACCAAAAACCATCCTCCATTAGTACAAATGGAAGACTTGTTATCCAAGTTTCGCATCTCCAATATTAATCATTGTCTTTATCGATAAATTTGGTGTCCATGACTAAATCGTCCAATCATCTCCTACTCCTTCCGTTACTTGCCTTGGTCCGCTTCGTCTTCTAGGTTTACCCTTAATATTACAATGTATATCAATTCTTACCGTTAAGATATAATCCTTTATACCATGTGTGTCACAAATACTACCCCGAGTAGATATAGTAGATACGTAACACATATGACCGACAATCATTTATTCATACCCAATCTAAACATCACCTTTTAATTCATATCTAACATTTTTCTCCATGCTAATATTATCCTATCTTTTAAAAGTTTCAATTTCATACCCAAATTTACCAAATCATATGAAATCATACATTTCTTGTCATGGTGTCTGACGTGGATGCGACCTCCTTGATCACATTGATTAAGAGGTTGCCACGTCGCTACCATGTCATCATTTTTGAAAACAAAAATAAAAATAATTTCTTTTCTTTATCACTTATTTCATGTAGAACAATGAAGAATTTAACTTTTTATGCGAGGATTTAAATCTTTTTTTTGAAACTTATAACCAAGATTTCAACCAAATTTAATTTTTAAATAGAATTTTTAAACTCAAAATTTGCAATTCTTCTTCTAAAAATCTCCCAATCGCTTTCAATGAAGAACATAAACCCTACAATGATCTTATATATTAATCAAAAAAATATTTTCAATTTGAAGACAAAAAAAATTAATATCATGTATTGCCATGTATTTTCAATATAAGATTTTATGGTTTATGTTCTTTATTGAAACTGACTTGAAGAACTTTAGAAGAGAAATTATGAATTTTGGGATTATAAACTCGGTTTAAATATTGGTCATTAGGCTCAAAAATAATATTTAAAATCTTTGCATTAAAAAAAAAGTTGCAGTTCCTACGAGTGATAATGATGGCACAGTACATTTGAGTCTAAACTTCCATTGAAGATGAAAAAACTGAACATTTCTCTTAAGTGTTCTTCAACAAAAAAAACACTTAAGTCAAAATGACCAGAGAAATTGAAGATTTCAATGTTATCTCCGTTACTTAACGGGAATCTATCATGAAAGTTTTGCCATCATTGTATCCATTTTTTGCAAAGATCAGAACATATGTTTAAGAAAAGGTTGTAATTTCAGACGATTTGTTTATGGATGATGATGATTTGTACTCTGGTGTCATTAACTTGAATCTGAATTAAAATATATATATATATATATATATATATATATATATATTAGTAAATTGTCCCTACAATATTAGCTGTTGTCTCTTGTAGGGTAACATTAAGATTTTGTATATATGTCATATTGTTTTATGGCATTGTCGTCCTTAACATGTGATAATAAATAAAATGATAAGGATGTACTATAATTTTGAACTGAAGAGGTGGAAATCCTGACACAATTTGCTGAGGTTGGAAAGAACGAGTAGATTTTATTTTTGGCCAAGTAAAACAAACAATATATATTTTACTCTCTCTCGTTTTTTTAGTTGTCATTTTAGACTAAATTTTTTGTTTTTCAATATTTGTCGTTTTACATTTCTAATGGATATGTTTGGTAAAAGTACCAATTTTATCCCAACTATTTTAATGTTTTGACCAATAAAAAATTAGAAAATGTATTAAAGAAAAGGTATGATAAAACATTGATCTACTTTCTTAATTTGTGTGCAAAACTCTAGAACGACAAGTAAAAATAACGGAAGGGAGTAGATTTTTCTTGGTCAAATAATACAAATGATAGAGTAAGGAAAAAGCCTAACACATCCATCATTTGAATCAAAACGTTGTATATTTTGATCGTCTTTACTAGTTTTTATATTGAATCAGCACATCATTTGAATCAAACGTTTGTTTGTATATATTAGTCATCAAAATGACACTTGTAGGTCTCATATTGTTCCGGATAATTTTATTTTCCTAACCCCATGTGACCCCTGTATATTTTAGGGTGAATGACATTCACACACATATTTTGTCATTCAAGTTTTTCACTTATACTTACTTTCTTTCCATCCTATATTTTTACAAAATTTTTGCAAAGATAAACACACATTTTGAACGATTTTGCTCGTTCTCTTCTTTCTCTTTATTTTCTCTCTTTTTCTCTTTTTTTTGTTGTTAACACTTTAAATGATTATCATAAAATAAATTATCTATTTATTTATATACAATATGTTATGATTATAAATTTTCTACATTTTAAAATACATATTGCTATATTTTTGATGAATTTTTAGATTATACAGTATCCATTTTTCGTTGAACATTTGTTCAATGATAAGTGGATATTCAATTGTAGTAATGTTTTTTTTTTTTTTTTTTTTTTTGTCAAACAGCTTGATTTTCATTCATACGAAGAGACAACAAGCACAAAGAAAAGGAGCAAGATCCCCAAAGTTTACAACAATACAGAAAATAGCATTCCCCAATGCCACAAAATGAAAGATAAGTTTCATCTATTGCAATTCCAAGAGAGCTATGAACCAAAGGCTTGGGAGCCCAATGGCACCTGTGAGATCATGGTGAACCGAAAGTTCATCTTCGAAAGCTTCAAAAGACGAAAGGTTGGTCATTGTCATAAGACATATTGACGTTGAGAAAGGAACGGTGCCTTGGTTAACACTGGAGCGAGATGCACTACCCAAAGTAGCAAGGCAGCAAGAATCCTGGTGGCTATGGTGTTGTAGTCGCTGAAGGTTTGCTTTGAATCCCAAAGCATAAAGATTGGATCACTTTGATAACCTGAAAGATAAGCTTTTTGGTATGGGATCCGGTGAGAAAGAATAGGTAAATAACGATGCTTGACATCACTAGATGGGCAGCTTGAGAGGTAATTGTCATCGAACATATCAAGTTCAAGACCTTGGTTACCACTTTTGCTATACCAGTTTGAAATACATAGTCCATAATTCTGCAGGTTGTAATACATATACCGCAAGTCCCTAATATCAACTAATTCCAGGGTTCTTTCATTATATATGAATAACTAGAGGTGCATTGGTGGTACCTTTCTCCCATGGAGTCTTCGGCCATGGAGATGAGGAGATCGACACAGAGCGTGGCTTTGGCAGGACATAGACGATGAGATAAGTCTGGGCTTTGTCTTTTTAAAATCTTGATTGAGGCTTATGGACTTGGGCCTTTTAAGGTTGAGTGGGCCAAAACATGAACCTAGGGCCACTAGGGAAAACCCTAGTTTCACTATTGGACGCCAAGGAGAAGGATGAGTGTGGCGGCTGATCGAAAGTTGCAGAGATCGTTGGAGCCTCTCCGTTGAGTGGTAGATCGTCGATGATAGCCAAAGGTTGTGGCATGATTCTGGGTTGGAGACTAAGTCCACTAGGGAAAATCCTAGTGTCACAACCATTTTCCAAATTGAGAACTGAATGCGATATCTGCCCGAGCTTGATGGAGAGATTTGCGGTGCATATAGCATCTCCTTTGCGTGAGAGATCACTGGAAACAGATAGTGGCTGTGCGGAGAATCTTTTTTAGAAACTAGGTCCACTAGGGAAAACCCTAATTTCTCTATCAATTGCCAAGGTGAGGTAGGATTGTGGCGGCTGCCGGAGTTTTGTAGGGAGTTTTGTCGAGTAGAGCACATCTCTGGTGAAAGAGCAGCCATCGGGAGTGGGAAAAAGTCAGAGGTATGGAACAAAGGGGATCGAAAAGGGTTAAACAAAAAAGAAAAATGGGGAAAAATATAACAGAAGTGATTACTAAGAGAATTAGATCAGAGACAAGCAGGAATAGAGGCGGTGAAATGCCGACGCCGGCGAGCAGAAGCAACGCCGGCGTCGGAAGGGTTAGCTATAGGAAGCTTCTCGATAATCGTGTCTCCAATATTGTTAATAGATAGTTACTTGTGTTTATTCATACAGAATAGAAGTAATACCCATCAATTGAGGTCTCCATGACAATGTGTCCAACTTATCCAAATGGATAACTATTTGTGGATATAGTATTTGTCAAACTTATCCAAATGGATAACTATTTGTTGGTACAATATAAGTAATGGATAACACTCACACAACAAAACTCAAACTTTTTCTCAGATCGAACTAAAGCAAATTCAATATTAAAAAGCTCACAGACCACAATTAATCAGTAAAATCACAAAATCACAATAAAACCAAGAAAATCCAGATCGAATTTCATATAATCTAAAGTGATAAGGAAAGAGATCTGTAGATTTCACCTTCTCTTGATTTCCACCATTGTTGGAATGGTTTTTGAAAACTTTAGAAAAGGAATGGGAGAGAGAAAGAGAGAGAGAAACATAAACGAGCTTTTCTCTTTCAATGGATGAGAAAAAGCAAAACAAGGAAGAAGAAGATGTATTGTTTGGTTGAATAATTGAGGGGATGGTGAGTTGAATTTTTTTGTTGGTTGATAAATTGGAGGAATCATGGTTGAGGAAGAAGAAGATGTATTGTTTTCTCTCTCTATTATTAGAATCGACATAGGTAAAGTTAATTGGAAGAGAGTTGATTTGTTTAGTTTGAGGGGTAAGTGGTAATTTTGCAGAAGGAAAGTATAGTGATAGTAGAAAGTGGGTGTGTGTGTTAATAGTTTAGTGGAAAGTGGGTGTAAGTGCAAAATTCTTTATATTTTACTACCTTACGTTATGCTCCTTAGTCATTTAAATAGGTAATAAAACTTTATAACCGCTAAGAAATTTTTTTTTTTTTTCAACCGAACTGTAATTAAAATAAAACTCCTAGATTGGTTGCCCAAACTGAAGGAAAGTTGTTTACAAAAGTAGTTTCCGATGTTAACATTCTAGACGAACGAACTAAACAATCCGTCTTCACATTGGACGCCCGTGGGATCCTGATCATGCTATAGGCTATAGATCACCAATTATGCTAAACTACTAAGAAATTATGCTATAGGCTATAAATCACCAATTCATTTCTTTGTTTTTTGACAAAAGGGTCACCACATTTGGAAATTGAAACAAGTATTTTTGGTGATGGTTGGTGAATGTATGATGATGAATGTATGCAATGAATGGATGGTATGGTGTTTCAATTCCCCTTATGCAGTAGTATAAGAGGTGTCAATCCAATCTGAGTGTCTGTGATCACTAAGGATGTGCTTATTATGCCTAAGTCAAGCCAATATGTAAGGATGTTTGTCACTAACAATCCTATGATGACAAATGTAAAATGCAGAAAGTAAAATATAAGAACTAAGAACTGAATGCAAATGAAACAGAATGATTACACTAATATAAAGCTAGAACAGAAACAGAAACTATGATAATGGACTAATGCAAGACAATAATGAACAGGACAATAAGTAAATGCAGCAGAAATGAAACAGAAGTGAAACAGGACAATCACAAATCATAAACACAAGCTCTGGGGAAGAACTCGAGCAAGCACTCGACCGAGTATAGGTCGAGTACAGGGTCGAGCTAGACTAAACGTGAAAACATAGCAACACAATAAAAACAGAGCAATGCAAAAACGAATCAAACAACAATCAAGCAACATGATTAAGACTAAGATATCAATAAACAAAGAAGGTCCTGAGGAGGGATTCATGGGCTGAACTAATCATTGTGGTTATTTAACTTGGTCAACAAACCTCAAACAAACTTTGAGCTAATCTCTAGACATACTAATCCAAGACAAGTTTAATCCACTCTCATGGCAATAAACAATCAAACCTATGCATTTCTAGACTTGTTCTCACATAGTAAAGAATCTACACAAGCAAGCATTAAGCAATACATCTCAAACCAAACAAGACCTATAATCTCTTAGCAAGCCTAATGGTAAGCTCTAGATCTAGCCTTATCTATGCCTCTTAAACATTGGTGTGATGCTAAGATGCTTGAAATCAAACCCTACCTTCTCAGATATAGGATCAGCAATAAGATCATCTAGCCTAGAAGAGATCTACAACAATCAAGCTTAACCAAATCAAACAAACCACAAGATCAGCCCAGCCTAACCCATCCTCAAGATCCTAAGCAAACTACTCACAAGAACACATGGTGAACAAAGTCAAAAACCCAGAAAATAATGAAACTTGCATCATTAGAAAGATGAAACAAAGATCTACAATATTGGAGAAAGAATCAAACTCGAATTCTCAATATTAAGAAAGTTATGAAACAAACAATATTGAGAAATTTATCTTTTCTCCTTAAGAACCTAAAAATAAAAGAAAAGTGCAAAACGAATAATCCCAAAAAGGGTAAAAACTAGGTTTAGAGAATAACTAAATAGCTGCACCCTTTTGTGGCTGCAGGTACAAGGCTTTATATAGGAGGGGAGTGGAAGCCCTAAAAATACTAAAAGACAAAATAGTCAACGGCTCGGTCAACTCGACCTGTGTTCGGTCGAGTGGCAGGTCGAGCTGGCTTCTCTCGAGCATTCTCCACTCGGTCGAGTCCTCCTCAGCACACGGTCGAGTGTCTGGTCGAGTGTGCGGTCGAGTTGGACTCCGGACCTTGTTATTTCAGCCTTAACTCTCTTGCTTTCCCTTCATGATTGCTTCACTTCTTCCTCAGCATTGCTTCCATGCTCCTTAAGCTCTAAAATCACCTGTTTATGTATGAAAAGATGCAAATGCAATGCAACTAAACTCTAATACATGATTAGTCCTAAAGCTATGCAATAATGGTAAAAATGGATAGCAAAAGATGCAAAAGATGTGAATATGCTAAAGGAAAATATGGTAAAATATATGAACATCAGAAATCTATTTATCTACCAAAACAATAATACCTCTTTAACAAAGTACAATCGCACAGTCTGACATAGATCACAAAGGATGATTAAAAATTTTGCTGCATCACCTGAAACATTAAATTCTGTAGTTAGCCGTTCACAAATGTTAAACTTTTCCTAAGCAAGTTGTTGTGTGATCAGATTTACGTATTTGATTACTTAAATTGTGTAATTGATTTAGTCTGCACGCATATCAATAACAGAAAGAATTGTAATGCTTCGTGGGTCTTCAATATTCCAATAAGGATTAGATGAGTAGATACAGTTATATATATAGATAGATATTTTCTATAAGATTTGACTCATGGCATGATATGGAGTGTTATAGAATACACAATAAAACATTCTCAAGACCACAAGATAAGTCGTTTATTGAGAAAGAAATGGATTTGTCTACTAAAACTGAGTTCTCTGGATATATATATATATATATATATATATATATATAGTAGAGTACGTTTGTAAGTTTATTTTGTCATTTATTTGCTATATGTAATAATTATAAGATTATATATCGGTTCTTACCATTGAATATCTGATCTTTTATACCATGTTAGTGTCTATCTACCATATCATATGAATCTTAGGAGTCAAAGTCTGTTATGCAACTGCAAAAGCAACTGTGGTTTGGTGGGGGGAAAACTCTCTTGTTGTCAATATTTACACTGAAATGGAAATGCTTAGTTTTGAAATTTGCCTTCTCACTAAATTTCTTTCTTTCTATTTTCACTCATACTAAACAAAAACCAGCAAAGGATGACTGATGTATTTAATGATGTATGTTCATCTTATTCTCCTTAGCTCTTTATATTCTCATCTTCTTCCTTCTTGCTCATCTTCTTCCTTTACACTTGTTAGCCATCATCTTGTTCTCAAATGGCTTCTTCACTCATCAACTTTCCTGTTTTCTCTTCTTCAATGAAGATGAAGGGTGAGCAAGTTTCTGCCAACTTAGTCTAGTTTTATTTTAAACTCCATGTTTCTCTCATAACATTGGATTTTAAAGTTTTTATTTAATAAAGATAAATTTTCATCATACTTAGGTCTAATGCATTAAAATGGGCACATATTGCATTGTAGATATATTTTCATTAAAATGTTTCCAACAAAAATTTGGTTGGAAGGTACAAAAGTTGCACGCTTTACCATGTGCCCATTCTTAATTCGAACACATAGTTGTTTCTATATTTGTTGACTGAATATAAAATAATTATGACTAAATCGTCAAACAAAATTTAGATTTTCTTTATTTGTTCAGTTAGGCAGAAATCTTATGAATCACTACAAATTTGCAACTACAAAGCAAATTATTTGGTCATGGAATGCTATATTATCGTCAACATCTATACTATTTATTGGAAATCACAAATAGGAGAATGTGGAAAAAAATCATATTTTAATGAAATGTCAATAGGATAGAGGGTGAGATTTGCCCTGATTGGTAGCCAACTTTTAAGACTTTAAATTTTTTTAAAGTCATGACAGTAAATTTTTTTTGTCAATCAGGCTTTTTTGAGTTTTAATTTTTTAAAAGTTTTAAAAGTCACTTTTTTTTTCTCTTCCTTGTTTTCCTTTTTTTTTTAAAGCGTGAAATTCATGCTTTAAAACAAAACAATTTTTAAAGCATTTTTTTCACCCTTTTATATTTAAAAGCTCTTCAAAAGCATATATAAATATTTTAGATATTTTATTTTTATAAATTAATTGTTCTTATTTTTTTCTCTTTCTTTTAAGACCCATTTCAATAATATTTTTTTTTTTCATCATCATCACTAATAATACTATAAAAGAGTTTATGAAATCATTAATAAGAGAATAACATTCAGACAATGCATTGACTAGTTTTTTTTTTTTGCATTATTTAAAATTTAATAAGTTAATAAATTGATGTCTACAACTTCAATTATTTATTTCTTATTCTTATAGTTGTTTGTTTTTAATTAGTTTTCAAACAAAATTTCATATTTGATTGATTTATATTTTTCAAAATTTTAATTTATCATTAATAAAATTTATTGTCATTAAAATGTTATATAAATTAATTTTGACATAATATATATTTATTATTAATACTTATAATAATAATAAAATAACAGCTACAATTTTAAAAGTTGTTGGTAAACAATCAGATTTTAACAGTTAAATTTCTACAGTCAAAGCATCTACAGCCAAATTCTCTACAGCTAAAATTTTAAAGTCAAAGTCTTTACAGCCAAAAGTAACAGTCGTTACCAATCAGGGCCTTAAAGACAGAAAATTTGATTTTACTTGGATTCGGATACTATATTCGGATCTTGAATAAGAAATTCGGAAATGGTGTATTGGCACGTGAAGTTTTTTCATTGGATAGCGTATTTTCTAGAGAAAAAAACAATTTAAAAAAAAGATTAAAAAATAATAAATAACTAATTAATATTTATGGAAATCATTTAATTTTATTACCATAAAAATAGGTCAATTAAATTAAAATTTGTATATATGTAAACATATATCAGGTTTTCCTAAAATATCTCTACCTAATTTAAACTAATATATAATATAATTTAAATACTAATCAAAAAATAAAACAAACACAAAAAAAAATACAACATATATTTATACGTAATTATTATTAATATTGTCATGTGGTGTACTGCAGGTATAATCTAATAATATTGTAAAACATATTATGATTGATATTTTTATGAAAACAATCTTTTATGGATTGATCCGTCAAAATATACAATGCAAGTGTAATTTTTACAAATATATATTTTTTTATGAATGCAATTGTTTAATGGTTGGTCTGTAAAACTATTTGCTGTCCATATGTACGTTTTTACAAATACATATTTTTAGGAATGTAATCTTTTACGGGTTGGTATGTCAAAACATTCACTATGAGTTTGCAATTTGATAAATATGAAGGAGAGGTATATTATTAAGAGACCCAACATAACAAGAACAAAAAAATCTCTTGTCGTATATTGATACGTACAGTATCTCTATTAATATGTGGTTGCCCAATTTTATAATAAGTAAAACCTAGATAATAATAGAAAAAGAATTGAAAAAAAAAAAAATAAAGATGGATGTAAGAGAGGAACGGAAAAATATAATCCAAACTATTTTTGATAAAATTTGTGAAACAAAAAATTTGGGTAACAAGCTAATTTTTTTTTGTAGTCGTTGTCTCTCCTCTATCAAAATAGAAAACCCGAATTTATAATAAAAAAATATAACATATATTTATACGGATGGTAATCATAATTTAGGAAAAGAATGAAGAGGAATGTGATATTCCTCTTTATTCCATAAAATTTTTACTATTTGGTAGTAATATTTTTTCCTACACATTCTTCAAAAATAAAGAACAGTAGAAAAAAATTGTTCTTCTCCAAAATTGATGAGGGACAAATGGAACAAAAGAAAGAATTAATATTATAATTTGTTTTTTATTTTAAAATAAATAAAAAATATGTTTATTAATAATATTTCAATTTTGTAGTATAAAAATTTTCATATTTTCACAATGTATTGATAAAAAAATATATATATTTTTGATATAAATTTCATGTTAAACTAATCTTAAGACTCTGTTTGAAAATTATATGAATAGTAAGATAAATTTAAGAGACTCATGTTTATATTGTAAATGAAAACTAAAAATATTTTAAATTACTCTTAAAGTTTTACTGTAGGTTAATATTAATTATTAATATTTAATATGACATATCTAAAATTTTATTTTTAAATCAAATGTAAAATTCATTATATATACATTGAAAGTAGTATTAGTATTATCATTGAATTTTGATTTATTTAATATTTAATATATTTTTAAAAAAAACATTTTTATTGTTTGGTTACCATTTACCTATTTTGTTTTTTCTCTGCAGATTTCTTTTCATTCCTCAAAAACTGTGTATTCCGTTCCGCATTGTTCTTTTTATTCCTTTTCTTTTTGTTCTTCTAATGGTTACCAGTAGGAGCCGTAATGATTATTAAAAAAATATTGGGGTAAAATCTAGTAATATGGTAATTTTGTATCATGGGCATGTATTCTAAGTTTCTAACTATTGAACATATATTCTATTTTAAAATTTGGTCCGTTTACCTAAAATTAGAATTTTAAAATAAAAAAAAATTGATTTAGTTCGGCAAAATACATAATAACCGAATAACGATTATAAAACTGAACTTGTTCCTCTTTGCAAGGCTTGAACACAAGCTCTTAGGGTTGAGAGTCCTCCTCTCTAGGTTTTACACAAAGTTCTAGTAAAACTTGTTTATTCAATAATCAATAGTTAACTTAACAATAATGAGTCAAGTCTCTTTAAATAAGAGAAATAGGATGAAAATCCTAACCAAAATAAGGAGCAAACAAATACAAGCCCAAATATACATTAAGCCCATAAGAAACAAAACCTAAATAATGAATGAGCTCAAACGTGATGACCGTCACGTTTGCGTAGAAGATGCGCTGCATCAGTCCCTCCAGTTTGGAAAGATTCGACCCGAATCTGAGATCGTTTAAAGGAGTGTGATTTTCTTGAAGTTTTCTTATTTGTGTCTTCTATGCCAAGAAAAGGAGTGGTACCTATCAAACATTTAAGGTTCTTCATTGAGTACATGATGAGTCTTTGGTGGAGGGATAACGTGTTGATTCGTTATAGGAGACACAAACGCCTTCAGGAAATGAAGATTAGATTACAAAACCGAATATTACGATTCAAAAGAGATGGGCAAGCCATTTGAGAAGTAGACCTTTTCCTTGTTTGCTGTGCTGATGAGCTAGTAGAATGTCCCTGATTGTTCTGTCAAGAACTCGAAACAGAGTATCAGGGGTAGAGAGAACACCACCGTGAGAGCGAGTATTGCGTTCCTTCCAGATGAGGTAGATAGTGGCTTGGATGACCAGTTTCTTAAGCGTGGACGATAAACCTGCTGTAGTACCGATAAGCCAGCTGATCAGAGTTTGCCAGGAGGAGAAGATGAGGTTTGGTTGACCAAGGCACGTGAGAACATGTCCCCAGAGTTGGAGAGAGTAGTCACAATGCAGGAACAGATGCTCCATGTTCTCTATTTCGTTAGAGCATAAAACACAGGAAGTGTTTATATTGATTCCCCAACTGAGAACTCTCGACTTCACTAGAAGTCTATATCACGATTTGCAACCCAGAACGTGAAAGAGTGCTTTGGGATAGCTCTCTTAAACCAGATTGCCTTTCTCCATTCCTTGATCCCTGATGAAGGTCTCAGAGCTTCCCAGGTTGTCTTAGTGCTAAAGAACTCTTTTTGTTGCCCTTCCGGTCCCCAGGAGTAAAAATCACCACCTGCAGATTCATGGGGAGGATCCACCATGAGTAGGGCGTTGCGGATGGATAAGAGTAGAGCGTTTCTGGTCCTGTGGGATGGAAGTCTCCAACCTTGAGGACCAGGTGCTTGAGCAACAGTCGCTTCCCATGGGATACCCATTAGTCTCGGTCCATCACTTCCAATGACATCAAACAGAGGGCCTAGACAAGATCAATTATCAAACCAGTAGCTCGCAGTTTTCCCATCACCTAATCCCAATGAAGGTTTGACCATCGGCTTCAGGGCATCGAGAGATTTCCACATCCAAGAAGCCCATGTATTCAGTTGAGCAGTCCAGAAATTGTTGGTTTTTAGCATGTGTTTCTTCATCCATACTACCCAGATAGAACCGCTGTTCTGAAACAATAACCAAACCAGTTTCAGGTTAAGCGCTTTGTTCCAAACGGAGAAATTTCTGAGACCAAGCCCTCCTTCCTTTTTAGGAAGGCAGATATCTTTCCAGGAAACTTTTGTTGTAGCCCATTTTTCCATGTTACCAGACCAAAGGAACGAGTTACACATGGATTCAATGGCTCTAAGACAACCTTTAGGAAGAGCAAATGCAGAAGACCAGAAATTAACAGAGCTGTAAATCACTGCTAAGATAAGTTGAAGCCTGCCCGCGAAAGAAAGCACTTTAGTGGACCAAGAAGAAAAATCAAACCTTGATATTGTCCAGAAGAGGTGAATAATCAGCTTTCCTGGGTTTGCGATGAAGGAGAGGCAGCCCAAGATAACGCACAGGAAAAGAGCCAATGTGGAAGCCAGAGAGTGCTAGATGGTCCATATCCTCTGGAGGGATTCCTGCTACAAAGAGCGCGGATTTGTCACAATTCATGCTCAGACCTGAGAGTGACTTGAACTCATCTAGTAAGAGAGCAATCTCTTGAATATAGTTGCTTCCTCCATCAAAGAACACCATGAGATCATCAGCAAAAGCAAGATGGGAGACGATGGGGTCCCTACCCAGGGGATGATACCCAATTCGTCCCGAAACAAAGCGCTGGGTGATGAGATTGGAAAGAGCTTCCATGGCAATAACAAAAAGGGTGGGAGAGAGAGGGTCCCCCTGCCTCAGACCTCATCCACCTTTGAAGTAGCCGCATAACTCTTCATTAATGTTGACCGAGAAGGAGGTGGTAGTGACACACTGTTCGACCCATTTTATGAATTTAGGGGGAAACTGAGCAATCTCGAGAATCTTTAAGATGAAGTCCCAATGAACACAATCAAAAGCCTTCCTCAAGTCTACCTTCAATAGAGCACGTGGTGAGACATTACTCCTACCAAATCCTTGGACCATCTTAGAGGCTAACAGAACATTCTCAACGAGAAGTCTGCCTTTGACAAACGCTGCTGAGAGTTGGATATCATCATGCGAAGAATATCTTCCATTCGACGTGCTATGATCTTGGAAATCACCTTATAGATGACGTTGCAACACGAGATGGGTCTGAAGTTAGTTACCCTGTCGGCTCCTTTTTCCTTAGGAATCAGGATCAGCGCCGTCGCATTGATTTGCTTGAGCAGGTTACCATGACGGAAGAACTCTTGGACTGCTGCAGTAAGATCTGCCTCGATTATATCCCAAGATGCTCTGTAGAATTCACCCGTGAAACCATCCGGACCAGAAGTCTTGTTGGCAGGCATGGAGAAAAATTCCCTCTTTATCTCGAAGTCAATAATTTCAGCAATTAGAAGATCCTGAAGATTCTCCGTCAGTCTGAAAGGCATAAGCTCCCTTGTTCGATCAATCTCATATGGGGTAAGAGTTGCAGGGTGTCCTCCAATCAGGTCCTGATAGTAGGACACACAATGGAGTTTCACTGCTTCAGGACTGGAAATTCTCGCTCCTTGCGGATCAATCAGATAATGAATCTGATTCATTGCTCTGTGGGTTGCCATCACCCTGTGGAAGAAGGCAGTGTTAAGGTCTCCACAATCAAACCATTTGATTCAAGCTCTCTGGTAAAAAAACTTCTCTTCCGCGATCGCAAGAGTTATCCACTTCTTGTAGGTCAGTTTCTCTTGAGCTGCAGAAACCCGAGAGGGATTGTTCAACATAAGAGATTGGCAAAGGTGAAGATTTTCCTGAGCTTCTCTCGTGCGA
Source organism: Camelina laxa (assembly GCA_024034495.1). Taxonomy (NCBI): domain Eukaryota; kingdom Viridiplantae; phylum Streptophyta; class Magnoliopsida; order Brassicales; family Brassicaceae; genus Camelina; species Camelina laxa. Next base: position 22,640,179 of record CM043880.1, on the reverse strand, counting down.
GTCTCTAAGCCTGAGAAATTTTCCTTGTTTAGGTCCCGAATAACTCCTTTTAGTCCTTTAAGCCTTTTCACCAACGAGTATTGAGCTGTTCCATGTGGATCTGTATCGTGCCAGTAATGCAACAGCCTCAGAAGGAAATCTTCATGGTGGAGAAGAAAATGGGAGATCATAAAGTGTCGTCGACCCTGATGTCTCCTTCCAAGGTCAATGATGGAAGGGCTATGATCCGAAAAGTCAGGCTCCGGGAACTGAGAGAAGGAGAATGGATACTTAATCCTCCACTCATCATTTGCAAGGACCCTATCCAGTTTTTTGGCGATCGGATTGGCCTCTTGCTTATTCCACCAGGTGAACTGGATCCCTCTAATGGTAAGATCTTGGAGATTCGCATAAGCAAGACACTCTCGGAACTCCTCCATTCCTTTTTTAATTCTGGTACCTCTAGAAGAGTGCTCTGCAGGGTTCAAGGTTTGGTTAAAATCTCCAAGAATAACCCATGGTCTTGAATTGACTGATTGGTCACGGGACAAAGCACAGATCTCCTCCCATAATTCCTGACGCCCCATTCGGTGGTTAACAGCATAAACGAAAGAGACCACAAACTCACTGTCCTCGCTAGGAAGTTGGACAACATAAGTCATCATCTGCTTGGACTTAGAGTGGATAACTAACTTCACTGATTGATGCCAAACAATCCAGATTCTACCTAGCTCAGAAAACTCATAATTGGCTTCAAAATTCCAATCCGCAAAAGTAGACTTCACATATTTTTGAGATTTGTGTTACCTGACACGAGTCTCAATTAAACTACCAAAAACCGGCTTATACTGTCGTAGCCATTTCCTGGAGCTTCTCCTCTTTACACTATGATTAAAACCTCTAACGTTCCAACAAAAAATATTGACTTTTACCATTAATGAGATGATTTGGTTGGTGGCCCCTTTCCATTGGAAGCCCGCGCATAACGCCTCTCTTTTTTCTTTTCCTTCATAGACAGAACCTTCGTAAACTTCTCGTTGTCGTCTGGATTATCATCTTCTTCGGATGGAGAGTCTGAAGAAGAGGATTTCTCCAGAGAGACGGATTCTGAAGAGGAGGAAGATGAGGGTGGAATACGCCTAGAAGCGGCTTTCTTCATACCAGACTTGTGAGGTTTGGGGACAGTATTAAGGCCAATGTCTAGTCGTAGCTAACACTTGCCTCTGCGTGTGGAATGTTCGTTGATAAATAACTCTTTCATTGGTCAGGACCCCTATGACCAGAGATAACCGAGTATACAATGACAGCTGGTGGTGATCTATAAACATTTCTTCTATAGAGGAACCACCACACGAACTACAGCTCACTCGAATCTGGAACACGTCAATCAATTTTACCACTTGTATGCAATATTCCCGATGGCGTCTATGCTTAATTCTCCCAAAATATGCTCCCTCACGCACATCAAAGTCAAAGGACATTAGGAAGAACTGAAACACGTTTCTTCTTTCACAAGCTGTTGTCACTAGTGCACACGGAAAGAGACTTAGACACATGGAATTGGTAACCACATAAGATACTCTCACAATCTCACGGGATAATAGTATCATAAGTATGATATGGTGAACGCCTGCATCCACTACACGTCTCTTCCTTGTAATCAGTGTGATCGTCAACGTTTGTAACATCCACACTAGCGTCGATGTCTTGAATTTGATCAAGAGGTGAATCACCATCTTCGTTAGAAACAACACAGGTCAGGTCGTTTAGCTGATCCATGAAGGGTTCGTCATCATTGGCCGTGTTGTCAATAATAATGTTGTCATGAAATACTTCTGCTTCGACATCATCGTCATCTGGATGCAGCTAATCGTTTAATAAAAGATTACAATTTAATAAAAGATTACAATTTTTTGGATGCAGCTAATCAACCACACATACATTTTGATATCCTAGAGTCAATCAATTGAGGACTAATAATACTAGCTGCTAGTTCGTTGCTCACGAAATTATAGGATATAACCTAGGAAGTCATTTCAAGACAAGAAGTCCTTGTCTTAGTAGATATCCTATAAAGCTCATCAAACACAGACGAAACATGACGCCACTAGCGAATAGTGTAACTCCCTTCAACACCGTCCTATCTCAATTCTTCTAATTGATCTCTCTGTTCCTTGCGGTGCCCATCAGCACACATATATATATGTGTGTGTAAGCACTAAACGATCAAGCGTCTTAATGCTCTCCTATATTTATTAATTGTCGGTAACATACGACAAGCGAAGCTCCATAATCCTCCGCCACCACGTTTCTGCTAAGATCAACGGAAAATAATCTGACCTAGGGCTTTGACATCTCCGATCTTTCTGAATACGAGTAGGAGGATTAAGTCGGGAAGATGATCCTAGTGGTCGATTTCTAGGGTTGGGGATTGTTGAGATTTGAGTTCTTGATTAAATCCTGCAACAAAGAAAAAGACTTGAAATGAAGAATGAGGAAGAAGCTAAGCAAGAACATGAGCAAAAGGATGAAGAAGTGTCGTGAAGAAGCTCAACGACACATGAGAAAAGGAACAAGTCAACAAGGAAGTTGAGCTTGGTGGTTTTGTGTTTGGTGTGAAGGGCCTGCAAGTGTAGAAAGGCCCAAATAAAGAAGTGTTAGTCTAGTTTAAGTAACTATAAGAGTCTAAGTAAGTATGTAAGAGTTGTTGTAGTAGTGTGGCTTGTGTGTAAGAAAGCCTAAGTTGTGTCAGAGTTAGTAACTAGGAGTATGGCCTAAGAAGCATGTTTAGGTCTAAGTGTGCTAGTGTGCAACAAGTGAAAGTATTATGAGTAATATGTGTGTGTTGTAAGAAAGCATCCTTGTGATCCGATTTATCAATGTAGATTTTTTTAGATGAGCATTATATGCTTATTGTATCTAAAAGAGACTTTGCCCTTAGCTTATGTTTTATTTTTAGTGACTATCGTCACTTTCTATAATGGGAGGCATGGCCTCCGATAGTGAGCATTCTATGCTTCTTATGTTTTAGGAGGCTTTGCACCTTTGTTTAGATTTTAGCAACTGTTGTTACTTTATTTCTAATAAGTTAGTGATTTTCTAGAGTCAATCAATCATCGCAGTCATCTATACCAACGACATCAACCATGGTTGTTGCTTGTCTCGCTTGTAAGAGGTGCTGCCTGGTACTCGATTAGCATTGGCCATGGTGCCTCTTCTTTGCTTTGTTAAGTAGTAGTTATCGTTGTCACAACTTTTTTCTTTGTTTTTTTCTTTTCTTTGGAGGCAGTGACTTTTGATTTTGTTCATTAGTTGAATATCGTCATAATTCCATGCACATTATGGCTTTGCCAATTATTCCAGCAACGTCTCGCTATTAAGTATATATTAAGCGACCATAGTCACTTCTATTTGTTAGGAGGCATAGCCTCTGTTTCCTTTCTGTAATGACCTTAGTCGTTGATTTTCTTTGGTCAGTGACCATAGTCATCCTTTTCTTGGGAGATTATTTTTCTATTGACTGTGTCACTTTCTCTCAAAATATGTGACTGTAGCCAACTTATCCTTTACGCAACTGTAACCACATCTTTCTGTATAGCGATTGTAGTCAAATTATCCTTACGCAACCGTAGCCACATCATTCTACATAGCGATTGCATGTAGCCGCTTCTCTTATTTTTATAGCAATCATGATCACTTTCTCTATTCTCATGAGGCTACGCCTGTCATTTATTTTCTAGTGACAGTCGCCACTTCTCTTAAAGACAAGTTGTGTTTGATTTCTTGTTAGTAATTGCGGTATAGCTACACTGTTTTAGCCAGATCTTTTCCAAGTAACTTAAGAGACAAACATATTGCTTCAAGCTACTCGAGCTGCTTAGATCTCCGTTACCGTAGATGGACGTAGTCTTCTAGACTATTTTAGATGAGCATGTAGTTTCTGCTACCTTTAGAGACACATCTATATTTATTTATTGTATAGATGCGTATTGCTAAACCTTGTGTGATCTTACGGATCCTTGTGCTTAAGAACTTAATTTTTTAATCAAATTCTTCTACAATACACCAATATATTTCCAATGTGCATGCATACTTAGTTCTTAATATATAGTTTTTATACGTATATACATACAAGTAGCTAAGCAACTAGTTGCTTATTAGTGACAAGGGCGTGACTTATCTACTTATCTCATGGAGCACAAAGAAAGGATCTAGATTCTAGATTTAAAACAACCATGATACTTAAGAGAATTTATGAATGGTTATTAGAAAACTTATCTTGATTTGTGCCATATTGGCCGTGTTTGGGGTGAAGCTTCCGAGCCGGAGTGGATTTTTTGGATCCTCGTTTTTGGTGATGCAAAACAAGCTTCAGTTTGATCTCCACGGAAAAACTAGTCTTGTTAAGTGCGTGGATGTTGGACCCTTTCCTAATATCTTCAACAACAGTCCATATATAACGACTACTTGCACTAGTAAAAATCGTTTATATAATTACGGGTATCTGTTACGGAAATATTTGTAGTAAAATATAGCTACAGTATATGACAAATTTGTTATAATATATAAGTTAGTTTATTGTGTAGCTATTTTATGATATATAATTTGGAGTGTGACAAATAGCTACAGTATGTGACAAATAACTATAGTATGTGACAAATTTATTACAATATATAATTTGGAGTGACCGTGGTCACTGCTCTACTAAGAATTGCTCCCTTTTTTGTTTTAGGGCCTTTTAATTTATAGTCGTCACCAAACCCTAGTTCTAATTGGATTGGTTTTAGTTAGTCGGTTTAGGCTTAGCTAGCCGAAGTTAACGGAGAGTGAATTTACTTTTCCCAACATTGATATTATGGAAATTTTCTCTAGTCTGATATATCATTTTTTGTCTAGTTTTGTAAAATTAGTTTTCATCCTTAAAACTTGTGAATCATGTTATTTTATTTTCTATAGTGATTTTTGATAAAATGGCAAATAAAATAGTGATGAAAATATTATAGAATATAAAAAACATTAAAATTCTGTAGTTTATAAAATTTATTATATAACTTATTTTTATGTTTGTCTAATTTATTTTTAATTTAAAATTTTCGTTATATAGTACTCGAGGCTAAAAAATGTTATGGATCTGCCATTGTCGTTTGATTTAGAATTCATGGGAAATACATCAATTGAGAAGGGGATAGAAGATGGTTCATACTAAGAGTTCCTCCATGATGATGAAACAATTGGGAGAATTATAATGATGGAGAAACACTTCACATATGGTGTGGACGAAAAAGAGATTCAGAGTATAAATTACTATAAACCCACAAGAGCTTTTGAATAAATTAGTATTTAAGTTTTGTATGAGATCTTTTCTAAGTTAATAACTCTAGTTGTTTCTTTCTCAATAGTTAAATAAAAACTTATTCTCTTTTTTGGCTCGCTTGTGTTATACTATTGATAATGAGCTCTCCTAAAATTAGGATTCTATTAGGATATGAAGTTTTCTACTTTCAAGTAGGAATGTGGTTTTGGTTTGAATTAGTTTAGTCAATAAGCATATTTCTCTCATAATATTGGATTTCAAAGTTTTTATTTAATAAGAAAATATTTTCATCTTACTTAGGTCTAATGCATTAAAATGGGCACATATTGCATTGTAGATATATTTTCATTAATATGTTTCCATCAAATATTTGGTTGGAAAGTACAAAAGTTGCACATCTTACCATGCGTCCATTCTTAATTTGAACACCTACTTAATCAGTCAAAATATACAATGTGAATGTTTTTATACAAATATATTTTTTTATGAATGCAATCTTTTAGGGATTGGTCTGTCAAAAACTCAAAATATTCATTGTTGATGTGTATGTTTATACAAATATATATTTTTAGGAATGTAATCTCTTATGGATTGGTCCATCAAAACATACACCATGGGTGTGCAATTTGTTAATATGAAGGGGAGGTGTATTATTGAGAGATCATATATTAACAAACAAAAAAAAAAACTCTTAATAGTATCTTGATACGTACAATATCTCCATTAATATGTATCGGCACAATTTTATAGTAATTAAAACCTAGAAAAATAAAACAAAGATTTGAAATAAAACAAATATAAAGATGGATGTAAGACGGGAACTGAAAAATACTATCCAAACTATTTATGAAACAAAAAAATTTGGGTAATAAGCTAAGATTCTAACCATTGAACATCTATTCTATTTTGAAATTTGGCCCGTTTACCTAAAATTTGCATTTAAAAATAAATTAAAAATTGATTTAGTTCTGCAAAATACATAATAACCGAAATAACGATTATGAAGAACTGAACCTGTTGACAAAAAAAAAAAAAAAAAAAAAAAAAAAAAAAACAGATTATAGAACTGAACCGAACCAAAATTTTGTTTGCTTATATTTGGAACTGTTATTCAAAACCGAATAATATTAAAACCGAAATATCCGACAAGAACTAAGGGTGTGAATGGTAATTGCGGTCAGGGCGGCCAAATCCATCTGCGGTCTGGACCGCTCTATTTTTGGGACGGACTACAGACCGCTGCGGACCAACTCTATTTGTATATAAAAGCGGTCCGCAGTTGGTCCGCAGCGGTCTTATCTCTGCTTTATTTGGACTGCAGTGATGCGGATTACATTTGATGAATGGTAAATAAAAAGCGGTATAGTCCGCATATGGATTTGTCCGCCCCAACCGCTGCAACTATTCACACCCTAACACGATTGGACGGAACGCTTAAATTTAGGGTGTCAGTTCACATTGACGGTGGTTTTGGATCAATTCATTGGACTTCACCCTCTTTTGTCACATTCAGAAGATGGAACCATGTCTTATTTTAAAAGAGAGATGAGTAGCATTATCAAGAACTGAATAGTTTAAAAACTTGGGTATTGATACGTTTACTGTGTTCAAGAAAATACATTTCGGCCACGCCATCTTTTATCATATGCTAGGTTGTTTGAAGTTTCGACCTCCTGTGATCTGATCTGATCTTGGAAATATCCTAGAGCATAAAGAGTTAAGCTCTCCAATTAAGAAACGTTATATAAAGTCTTTGGGTAATTAACGTTTTTACCATAAGCAAGCCAAAACAAATCTATTTGTTTACACAAACCGAATCAATTTCTCAGACAAACCATAATAATTAGTAAAAGGTGTGATATCAAAGACATGGACCGACCCTGTTATTACTCGTTAGTGCCAATCAACTATATCACCGAATGTTGTTGAGCCAACTCCTTCCCACACTTGACTGTGTCCTACTTCTTCCGAATCAACACCTTCCATGTCACAGTGCCACCATCCTGAACCATTTGCATCTGTTGGGAAAAAGTTCATATAAGTACCCAGTATCAACTACATAGGGATTTCCAAGTATAAAAAAAAGAGACTGGAACTTGTTGTCGTCACTCACAATGGTTGTATGTTGATCTCTGCTTTTTACTCTTGTTGTTGGTTCCTCTTTCCCTTTGCATTGGTTTGGATACTTTTGATTTGTCTCCAAAGATTATAACGGACTTTCCTGTTCTACTCGTGCTCTCCCTACCTAGTGATTCAACATACATACTCTTATCAATTATTGACCTCTCAAAGGTCATTATTAGATTATTCGATTTAAGGCTAAGATATTAGGTCTAAAACCAACAAGAAAGAGAAGATGCATGCAACCTGAGGAACAAAACCATCAAGTAATAATGTTCTCAATTCACACACTTGTTTCGAAATCAAACATATAGACAATGAAAAAGGAACTTGCTTGAGCCATTTTTGTCTACCAAAGTGCTGTTAAAAGTGACATACCTTCAAAAGGATCTTTTCTTTTCTTCCATGTTTTATCATCCTTGACAATAATGATATCTTCATTGGTTTCATCGCAGTACGAATCCAGAATATCTGTTTCTTCAGCAGCGATTTGATCCACCGGCTCAAGACTCGCCTCACCAGTTATCTCCCTACACACTTCTTCACTTATCTGAAACTCTCCTGGCTTAAACTGCTGAAGCATCATCTTCTCAAGACCACCATCGTCTTTTTGCTTCTCTTCCCTCGGGTTTCTCCCCACCCCAAACCCATGAGAGAGTTTAGTCAGATCTTTAGAGCAATCAAAAGAGGTGAATGGACTTCTTATCCCCTCCTGTTCAAGAACCAAACAAAGACCAAATCTTTATACATGAGGTCCACAAATCTAAAATCTCTTACCAAAATCAATTCAAAGGTTTCCAACAATTCCCAACTCAAATTCCAAAGCAATCTAGATTCTAGAGAGAGAGAGAGAGAGCATCATTGTTCATTACCTTAATGTTGTTGGGCTTAAGCAGCACTGATTTGTTCGATTGATTTCTCGAAGAGGCTTCGACACTATTAAAACACCATCACACTTACGGAATCAATTACTCAAAATCTAAAACCTTGGAAAGTGATTGGCGAATTTAGAAATCGAAAGGGGATTGAAGGCTTACGGAATCGAATTGGGATTCAGAAAGGAAGAAGCAATCGATCGCTGACCATAAACCCTAATTTTTGGAATTGGCTTCTTCATCTTCTTCTCCTTCTCTCACTCAGACACTCTCGAGGCTTTCATTTTCATTTTTTCTAGTGTCTCAAAAATTTTCCCGCCAATTGCAAAAAAACTATTGTGGTAGAATAAAATTAAAAATATGTTTTAAAAACAAAAAAAATCAAATTTCAGGTACTTTGTAAATTGGTGTATTTCTTTTTTTTTTTTTTGCTGAGGTTGACTATAATGTAAAATTTAATCCAAAATTTAAACATATCAATAGAATTTTTTTTTTTTTTTCAGAAAATCCATCACAACCTTAAAATTCAACTTTAATCATTTCACTTTTTCATTATAGTCAAGATTCAAAGAAAGAAATAAAAACTGAAAATGTTTGTATCAAAGATGGTATCATTGTACTACCGTGCAAAGCTTCATGAGAGTAAAAATCAAATTAAATAATGTAGGTTTTCCATGTGATAAAAAGTTTCTAAAATTTTTATAGAATTGAAAATAACCAAAAATAAAAAATTAGATTTACTTGAATTCGAATACAAAAAGAGAAAGGAAAAAATAACGGAATAATATTTCATTAATGAATAAAGCTTTTTGGTGAAAAATATCATTAAAAGTTGTTTCTATAGTAATATTGTTCTTGTTAATATTTTTTCTTAGATGTCTTTATATCATGTTATGTATAATCTCTTTATAAAAGTTAATTCTAAAACATGGACGATGGAAGAGGTGAAGAACAAAAAAAATTAGGTTAATCTTCTTTTACTTTAATTAAGACTTTAAAAGTCATGGCTTATTCATGTAAATTTAGATTTAAAATTCTATGACGAATATAACCACCTCCCAGTAATGTATTTGGGTTTTTTTTGTTTCATGTACTTGAACTTTTAATTTTACTAGTTAATACCCGCGCTATGCCGCGGGATTGTTTTTAGATCTTACTTGTTGTTCAATTTTTCAAGTAAATCATTAGCTTGCAGGTTATTTTAGCATTGAGTTTGTTTGGTACTTTTATTGAATCAATGAATCCTTGTTAGTTTTATGTTTTTCTAAAAACTTATTTAGTCTGAGGCGAGTAATGGGAAATAATAGCAACTTCGATGCATTAGTATTTGCATGTCTTGTGACACTTCTATAATCCAATATCTTCTCTCTAAATATAAAGAATAAAAGATCAATAGCTGTTGCATCAAAGACTCTAAAAATATCGAATTTAGGGGAGGAACAACAAGTTCATGTTTTTCAAGATTTCACATTTTGAAACCGTAATCTCTAAAGCAAACTATGATAAGAAAAGAAAAAAAAAAGTAGGAGTTTCTGAGAATCGGGATGAAGATAGGTCCACTTGGTACTGTAATTGGCCGAAGCTTAACGTTGGTGAACAAATACAGCTATTGTATTTTCTGTTTGTTGTTGTTGTTGCTGCGGTAGCGATTGCGAGAAGAAGGAATTGGTCTGCTGCTGCTGAAACATCTGTTGCAAAATTTGAAAAAACAGCTGAGGCGTCTTCTGTTGTTGCTGTGGGTTTGAGAATAAACTTAACGACATTGTCCTAACAGAAAACACTGCACAGTTATAATCAGAAAAAAAAACAAACAAACAAACAAACAAACAAACAAACAAACCCCAACCAGTGTGAAGTTGCTATGAATACAAACATACAGACTACATGAGTTTCTAGCATTTTGACTCAACCCTATTATGTGAGCTTAAGGAGACCACAATTCCCAGAGACACCACCATGAGATGTCTTAACCGCTGTAAGTTTTGTAACAGAAGCATGTCCAACAATCCACCTTTTGTTTTTTTTGAAAAGGATAATAATCCAACAATTCACCTTGTTAAATAGATATATTAATAATATTCAGTTTTTGGTCACCTTCTTCTAAGCAAACTACGGATTGACTTGTAACTATATACTAAGTTCAATGATTCAAAGTTGCGGTAAATTTATTGTACCAACAATGACTTCTACTATTTATACACACACTTAGATCAACGCATGAAAATCTTTGGTTTTCTAAAGCAAATACCAAACACGAAAAAATGAAAGAAGGATAGAAAAAACTGAATTTACCAAAAGAGAGAGACATGTAGAAAAGACAATGTTAAAAGAAACTTTCACAAAGAGGAAATCGTACACTTATCTTGTGACCATCCACAGCTTCTAATCTGCAAAGAAGATGATAGGAGAACAGTTTAACAATGTCGTGGAAGAATTAATACTACTTGTAACAATATGAGCACTATCATGATGAAGCAAGGTCATGAAATAAAAGTACAATCGAAACACAATTAGTCATTCAAGTTATATATATATATACCAAACCCAAGTCCTTTCTACTTTATACCACCAATTTAAGGAAACAAAAACATACGTACCGGTATTTATATACACATTGGTCATTCATATGAAAGATAAATTATCGTAATCAAAACAAGAGTTTACAAATCCTCTTTGGAGAAAGGCATTATAAAAATCTCTAAACTTTCTGATTGAAGCTGATAAAAGTGTAAAACAAAACAAAAATCTCCTTTTGTAAAAAAAAAAAATTCGCTATCATCTCCACTGAATCAAACAAATCCATAACCGATCAAAAAAAAAAAAAAACTAAAGAATTAAATCTGAGAAATTAGATCACCACCAAAATAAACAAATACCTCAAGCTCCGATCATCTTCTTTTCTTCATCGTCGTCTTCTTCACTGCTACTCTCATCATCGATACATCTTCTTCGTCTTCCTCATCTGAGCTATAGTCATCAATGATCTCCTTCTCATCCGTCATTGAACTTTCACAAAAAGCAAACGGGCATTCAAAAATTGTCTACATGTTTAGCGATTTGGGTTTCGCAGAGAGAGAAAGGCGAGGATCTCTTGTTTCATTAGCCGAGTTAGACTTGGGAGAGAAATCAGAACTTTGTGAACAACAAACCAACAATCCAACAAACCTCACAAGTCACAATCTGGCGAGAGCGTCAAGCGGGACTTCGAGTTCGAGGTGTCAGATTTGGCCATTTGGGAGTGAGAATCGAGAAATTTGATTCCAATTCTTTTCTTTTTTTTTTTAATTTTATTCTCCAGATTTTTTAAATAATTGGAATGATGACAGATAAGCAAAATTAGAGCTCATTTGTATTAATGTTTTAATTTTATTGGTTATCTTTTTTAATCCATGTGTCAAAACCAACTTCAATGTACAACAGGAATGCAACACATTCAACTCTTATTGTATTGATTTTGTGATGTTATATTGGATCATTATAATTACTCTAATAATAAATAAAATATATATTTTTTAAAATGCATAGTTGTCCCTTGTAAATTGTAAGTGTAACGTGACGGTATAGCAAAATTGTTTAGCTTTGCGTATTAGAAATTTTTTTGCCTTGGATACAATTTTTTATTGCTTAACTTATCTGTTTTCCATATATACTTGTACATATTTTTCTTATATAAATATACATTTAAAGAACAAATTATCTTTACTAAGGAAACATATATTTCACTTTGTCATGTAGTTCATCTTTGAATATCATATCAATATATATATTTTTGGGTTCTATCCTTTTATTTGTACTTATTTAAAATTTTATTTACAAAGTTAATCTCTAAAACATTTCCAAAAATAGCATTACGTCAGATTTTTGGTTCCTAAATATCTTACATTCCATTCCAACTCAAAAAAGTTACATCAATCAATATGGAAACAGAAACTATGATATATTTAACCACACCTTCTATTGTATTTAGAAAATATTATATCTCTAAATCATTTGCAAACAAAGAAAACAACAAATTGATTTCCATTTTGTTTTCCAAAACCTTGTGAGCTTTGATTAGTAACATAAGAAAAACTTTGATTCATATTTATTTAAATATTATAATTAATATATAAAAATTTAATAAAATTTTAAAATATTACGAATATGTAAAATCAAAAGACTTTAAAATACTATATAATATAATTATATAGTAGATGGGTTATAAGGACATGTTGGAATTAATAAAATATCATTAAATTTGTGCTAAAACGAGTTAAATCCTCATTTTATTATTTTCAACACTATTAATATTAGAATATTTGACATATAAATTCAAGTTTATTTAACTAAGATTGTGTGAAATAATTAAATCATTAGGAAAAATGTGACTTAATCATAGCGTATAAATGACTTATTATGTATTTAGATCCCTTATTTTTTTTGTTATAATAATTAAAAATCAAAATAGAATCTCAAACACTAAACAAAAAAAAACTAAATATAACAAACAAATAGTCATGAAGTGTATTGCGAGTTAAAAAATTAATATAAACAGTTAAACAACCAGAAAATTTAGTTATTCCTCTATTTACAAAATATCCAATATTTAACAAACAAATACAATATAAAATATAAATAATAATAATTATTATATGCACGTGGTGTACCGCGAATTACAATCTAGTGGATATTTACAATTGATTCCCTTTAAAAAAAATATATATATATTAATGAATTTGATTGACAACTGTAGAACATAATCTATATATAATAGCAAATCCACTTTTTTTGTCAATTTTTAATCCAACGGATAAGATTGGTTCCAGTTTTAATCCAACGGTTTAAAATTATTAATCGTGTCTTTTCGTCGCACCCTCATCTTTCAAAAATCACACCTCTTTTCTTTAATCTTTGTTGTACCTCCTGGTTTCAAAAATCACATCCATTCATTTTTACACCTTTTAAATCACACCTTTAATCTTTGCATCTCTTTGTTGTACCTCCTGGTCTCAAAAATCACATCCATTAATTTTTACACCTTTTAATTTCACACCTCTATGTGTTACACCTCTTTGTTGTACCTCAATGTCTTACACCTCTTTGTTTTACCTATTATTCATGTCTTTTCATTACACCCTCATCTTTCAAAAATCATACCTCTTAATTTTAACACATTTTTATTTCATACCTCTATGTCTTACACCTCTTTGTTGTATCTCCATGTTTCATCTATTAATTTTGACACCTTTTATTTTACACCTCTATGTCTTACACCTCTTATATATTAACTTTTTTGGACAACATAAGTTTTAAAATTGTTTTCTGAGTACTAAAAGACTGTTTAATTGAAGTGTTTTTCAACTAACAAGCATCAATATCTAATTCAAGGTAATTTAATATTTTCGCTGACCTGTAGTGCTTCTTCGGTTAGATTATTATTATTGTTAGTGGACACTACTAAGTTCATACATTAATCTTAGTTTTGTAAACTTTTAGTCTCTTCCATATTTTTAGCCTTTCCGGTTTTCATGTTTTTGATCCGTTGAATAAATACGCGTGCTATAATTTTTGCATGGCTAATCTTTCTAATTCTCAATGTGCATATTTTATTTTTTGACTTTCTGGAAAACCAAAACCAAATTACGAGAGGAACGATGATATGCAGTGATGCTAAGCCAAATTTTTTAACAAACATGGTATAATTAAAAATTTATATATGTTCTATTATTTAACCTATTTATTTTTTTAAACAAACATGGTATAAATGTAAAAATCCTTTTTATATGTAGGATGTCCATTAGATATAAATGATCCAGGTTAGTTTCCATTCTTTTGTAAATAAAGCTTTTAAAATTTTAGTTGAATTTTAATTTCTTATACTTTCTGGGTATCAAACATTTTGATAATATATAGAAATATTACAAATGAGCATGGAAATAGAGAGTGTCAAAGAAAAGTCGACATACTTGAAACACAAAATCAAATTCTAGAAAGCGTAAGCACGACCAAATGACAAGTCAAGTTAGAAAGAAAAGATCTACTAAAGGTAACTTATTTAGTCTTTGATGACTTTCTAATTAATCTGTATATACAATTTTTTAAAAACATAATGTATAACATTCACTTTTAGAGTGATCTGGAATCTGCCAAAAATTAAAGAAAATGCAAGTAATTTCTAAAATTAGTGTTTAACCCAAAGAAGGAAACATTAAAAGGTGAGATATTGTTATCACATGTTTCACCACATCGACTTTGTTTTTGATGTCGTTGATTGAAGAAAATGATGGTACCGATTCATAGACATAAGTGGGAAATCAATTCCTAATATATGGTGGATATACAGATATAAACTTCAATCTAGCAAAAACCGCACACACTTTTCCTTCTAGCAGTTTAAAATTATTAATGATCCCAACAGTTGCAAATTATTAATCGTGTCTTTTCGTCGTGTCTCCATCTTTCAAAAATTACACCTCTTAAGTTTTGCATCTCTTTGTTGTACCTCCATGTTTCAAAAATCACATCTGTTTATTTTTACACTCTTTTTATTCCATACCTCTATGTTTACATTTCTTGGTTGTACCTCCATGTTTCAAAGATCACATCCATTAATTTTTACACCTTTTTATTGCACACCTCTATGTTTTACATCTCTTTGTTTATTATATATCAACTTTTCTGGACAACATAAACATGTTTCGAAAAATTGTTTTCTGAGTATTTTCAAAACTTACAAGTTAATAAAATAAAATTAAAGAATTGTTTTATTGAAGTGTTTTTTTAAAAATATAATAGCAAACCCACTTTTTGTGTCAACTTTAATCCAACGGATGAGATTAATTCCAATTTTCCATCTAACGGTTTAAAATTATTGATGATCCCAACAGTTGTTAATCGTGTCTTTTCGTCGTACCCCCATCTTTCAAAAATCACACATCTTAATTTTTGCATCTCTTTGTTGTACCTCCATGTTTCAAAATCACATCTATTTATTTTTACACATTTTTTATTTCACACCTCTATGTTTACACCAGGTCCGGCCCGTGGCTAAAGCCCGTGAAGCTCGTGCTTTAAGCATCACGAAAATATATAAGTTGTAAGGGTATCAGATTTCAAAAGTGTGCTGTGGTGTAGTGGTTAACACATGTTTGAACGTTTAGATGTTGAGAGTTCGAACCAGACTTGATGCATTTTTTGTTTTCATTTTACTTTTGTCTTTAGAGGGTTCAAAAAAAAAAATTGCTTTAGGCATAAATATCTACTCGCCTGCCCGTTTACACCTCTTTGTACCTCCATGTTTCAATATCACATCTATTAAATTTTACACCTTTTATTTCACACCTCTATGTCTTACACCTCTTTGATTATTATATAGAAAATTTTCTAGACAACATAAACAAGTTTCGAAAATTGTTTACTGAGTATTTTTGAAACTTACAAGTTAATAAATAAAACTTAAGAATTGTTTTATTGAAGTGTTTTTTAAAATTTTTAAATATATAATAGCAAACCCACTTTTTTGTGTCTACTTTAATCCTATGGATGAGATTAGTTCCACTTTTCCATCTAACGGTTTAAAATTATTAATGATCCCAATAGTTGCATAATATTAATCGTGTCTTTCGTCGTGTCCCTATCTTTCAAAAATACACTCTAAGTTTGCATCTCTTCATTGTACCTCCCTGTTTCAAAAATCACATCTATCCTTTATTTGTACACCTTTTTATTTCATACTTCTATGTTTACACCTCTTTGTTGTACCTCAATGTTTCAAAGATCACATCATATTAATTTTTACACCTTTTTATTTCACACCTTTTTGTTTTTGTTACTCTTTGTTTATATAAAATTGCAATATGTTGATCCAACAAATGTTTTATTTCGTTTTTTACTCGAAATGTAAAATTAACAATGTTAATCATTTCAAGTTTTTACTTTCCCGTGCGGTAACGCACGGGGCGACGTCCTAGTTAACATAATAACATTTTAATGTATTTATAATATAGTAAGGCATATTGAGAAAGTTTTCAATAAAATAAAACAAAATAACATTTTTAAGAAAAAAATATAATAAACCTTCACTCCCACTAAGGACAAATTTATTTCTATGCATTTTTTACTTTTCAAGTAATTCTTCTTCAAAGAAAGATATTTATACAGTTTTTCTTTCCTAATAAATAATTTTTAATTTGACAGCTGTAAAAGAAAATTTTAGTATAATAACCCTTTCATTATAAATAAATTACATATTTTAGACTGAAAAATATTAATTTTTGAAATGTCCCCAATTTCAAAAAGACCCAAACTCAAATTGACCAAAAACAATGTTACATCTCTCGTAGATATATATAGGCTTTGAATGGTTGGTCCATACACTCCATACTAAACAATGCGTACTGAGCTAAACTCCATACTAGAGTATGGAGCATTTTTTAAAGCAGACCATAAAATGGGGATAGATAGTTATATTCTAGTATGGAGTTATTTTTCACTTCATACTAACATATGTTTTATTGGGCTGGAGTTAGTATGCAGTATTGGTCTGGATTTAGTTTGGAGTATGCGATTGGTAAAAAAATAGCGGACTAGTCCAATTTTAGTCTGATCTAGAGCGTACGAACCAACCATTCAAGGCCATATACTTTTTGGTTAAAATCTCTTAGATTTGATTAACTTACAATAGTCGCTAGATATAATTAAAGCAAAATACTTTAAATAGCCGTTGCCTATTAAATACAAAGACAATTGACGCGAAATATTTTAAATTTCCGTTATATATTTTGGTTGTTAGTTATTTAAGATAAACAACTAATCAACCTCATATGTGTAAAATGTCACATAATTTAGCTAATTTATGTAAAATATCTAGATATAACTAAACAAAATTGGTCTATTTAAACTTGAGTTCCATTGTGAAGTTTTCACAGAGTTGTTCCTTTGCTTCTCTCAAAGAATACAGAAAATTTTCTTCTTCTTTCTTTGGGGATAGATTTAGTATGAGTGTCGTTGCTTAAGATTTGTTTCAGTAAGATTATTCCATGAGTATGGGTGACGGGACCAACGTTAACGAAAGCAAACAAGTTGCTGTCGACAACAACGTCAAACTTGTTGACGATGATGAGTGTAGGATTTGTTTCGAGTCATTGGCTGATGATGATCGAACCCCTGCTATGCTTCGATGTGGCCATCCCTATCATCTCCGTAAGTTTTGTTTTGTGGTCGTAAACATAATATTGTTTAGATAAGACATGAGTGATATCATTGGTCGTCTATATTATCTAAATTGACCAAAATTGTCCTAATTATTATGAGATTATTTAGCTGAATATCTTGCTGAGAAAAATTAATTGAAATTTTTTCTTTCTGATGATTTGTTGTTTCTTTAAACATAGATCATGCATATGTACTCGCGTGTGTTGGTAACAAAAGCTAATTAGTTTTGTTTTGTTTTTTTTTTTCTTATGACATTAATTAGATTGCATTGGTTCTGCGTTCAATGTAAAGAACAAGATGCAGTGTCCAACTTGTAAGCGAGTGGAACAAAGTGAATGGTTGTTTGCACGCAGCACTCCAACTCGGCCAAGTTTCAATATGCCGATAGTTCAACCACTCATGGGCGGTGTTCGTATACCCGCACCGGTCAGGCGTAGATCTGAGCTTTCATCTCTTGGGCGACAATTTGGTAGGATACTACCCGATCCAACTAGATCAACTTTCTCCTCGAGGTTTAACGTACCTTTGCGTGAGTCTTCCATGGAGATGACGACACGACAGCAGATAGCAGCAAAGACACCCCGCATCCGTGAGGAGTCTTCCTTGGGGATGACGCCAGTCACGCCACAACAACAACATATAGCAGCGAACGGATCCCGTACTCGTGACTCTTCCTTGGAGATGACGACACAGCAACAGATTGCAGCAAACATATCCCGTACTCTTTCCGGGAAGCGCGTGAAGTATGATTATGACACCAGAAGCAGCGGTGGAGAAGGACGAAGCTACTACAGCCGTGGAGAAAGTAGCAGAGGTGGAGGAAGTAGTGCAGAAGGGAAGACAAAATTTAATGACCAAAACAATAGCAATGACAAGTCTTGGTGAGACAAGCAGAACCGGTGGATCCAAACAGTTCCGACCGACCCATGGCATAAGCACCATATATTAGATCCCAAAATTTCATGAGTTTTCGAAATTTAGACCCATTTTTCTATATTCATCTTTTTTTTCTTTTGGGATTAAGGATGGTTCTAACTTCTAAGCATCGCTGGCCAGTCCCTACCAGATTTGTAATTTCATGATTTCAGAAAACTTGGAACTTTTTTCGAAGTATATGATATCAAAAACAAGCCAATTAAGCACCGTACAAACATCTTAACAATGAAAATTAAATTTGGCTAGAAACATTCACTAACCAAACCAAACACCAAAAGATTTGGATCATTTCAAAAGCTACCAACATTAGAAAATTCGGGAATAACTCTGACGGGGACTTGGAGCAAAAAATGGCTCATTTGCAATAAGTCTTAACCTCTGTAACACCTGATCAAACCAGTCTATCTCATGTTGGCAGTTTGCTTTTCATGGCTAGCGAAGCAACGAATTTGTATCCCAGACTTGCTTCTTTAATCAGATCAGCTTGCACCTGTTTACTGTAGGGTCAACCTCGCAGGAGTGGAGAATTTATCCTTATATACTCCAGCAAACTGAATGTATTGAGGGATCAGTTTGACGTCTGACTATCTTAGACGCTTATGCCTCCTCTGAACCTTGGCGTCAATCTTTTCGATCGCATCCAAACTCCAGCAATGGGATCACATCAACCATCTACATGTTTCAGGAAACTACACAACGAAAAGGGAGATTCTTCTCAGTTATATACATTTTCCCTTAATGTTAGTGACATCAAATGGTCATCTTACACTTCTTCACATTACCAACAGCTAATGCATCTAATATAGCACAAGTTCTTCTACACTAGCATAGCCACAAGAAATGCTTAAACCAGATCTAATGATACGGAATTGATACACTATTGTTTCAGGATATTGTGTGGGTTTAAAAACTATGCCACCGTTATTCAAACAGAATTTTCCTCATTTTTGGCTATTGAGTACAAGACTACCAACTATTTAACCAGCAAGGCTGGTCTGATCTTGACAGTTTTGGATGCAGAAAATGCAAACGACTTTACAAACTAAAACCCGGTGAAAGAAATTCATGGCATGTAAATAGATTGATATCACCATTTCCACTACTCCATGGGACACTAACCTGAGGCTCTTTGGAGCACTGGTTATGACTCAATCAATATTTTGGAAAATGCAATGGCATGTTGAGCAAGAGGCACCTTCCTCCTGATTTGTTAGGAAGTTTCTACACAAGGGAAATGGAAATGCCAGTTTTCAAAAAAAGTAATAAGAATGATACATGGAGTCAAGTCACTGATGTGATGTGTCAAAAACAAGAGGTACTACTGTACTACAAATGAGCATTACTTAGCAACTCCTATGATAATGAAGCATAAACTCATTGAGGGATTCATGTAACAAGTCTTACCTGAAAAACTCTAAATCTCCCATGGCTATAGGTGATCTTTATTTTATGCCTCTCAAGTGCTTGAATATGTAGATAATAATTTGAATCGGGAGATATTCAAATCAGGATGCAAGTATCTGCATACCAAAGAATTTAAATACCCAAGAAGAGGCCATAAACGCAAAAATGAAGGGGAATTCTCCCAGCGTTCACAGAGTACCAGGCATACCAATTTATGGGCATAACACTACAGTGGGCTTGATTTCTTAGTAATAATTAACCACTTTAGAGAAGATTTCATAACCAAAAATGGCAAAGAGACTCGAAGCAAATTCAGATTAATCACAAAGTAAACCATGATAGTTGACCCGCGTTTTATATAACACGTCCAAAAACAATGGACCTAAAAGTACAAAACATGAAGAATAGACATATGAACATTAGCAACGTGGGAGAGGAAAACCTAGACTTGTTGCCGCCTGATTTCTCCCTTTCTTCGCCTGCTTCCCATTTCAGCAAGCAAATATTTTAAAATGTCATATGGATTAGTTTTTATTGAACAACTTGTACCTATATAGACCACAGAGGTACGTAGTATAGATATATAGCTCTAGTACCTCGAAATTGTAGGGAAGTGCAGACATTTGGTTGACGGACAATGTAGATTTGGTCACCATAGATGTCGTCCTTATACACATCTTGATTCCTTTGCCATCTCCACAGGGCGTGCGTTGAATTCATGACCTGTATGAACAACACATTTTAATGGTCAGCTCTTGACGCATGAAAGAGAATCACTCTTTCTTATTAAACATATGAGGATATACCTCAAGGATTCCATGGCCGAAGCTGCTCTCTCTGAAGGCACTCCAATCAGGTTGTCTGTCCCAGCAAAACTTGCCTTTTGCAGAGCCAGAAGTAAAATTTAAAGGGCACGATCCTCCTATCTCGGGGATGTTGTCTTCAGGAGAAGGACACTTCTCAGGGTCATCCGCAAAGTCCACATCAACTTTCTCAATGTTACCACCATCTCCTATAGTTATGTAAACTGGCCCACACGTGTCTAGTGTGTAGTTGTATATGCGGTTCATTCTCTCGTATGCATGTACCTTCAGTAGCAATAAACGCCATTTTTAATCATACCATAGAAGAAGCACAACAGTCTATATCACTATACTTCAAATTCGCTACTGCAATTGGCTGTTTTAAACAAACAATGACAAGATAATTAACAACAAGAGGAAGAAATCAAAGAATATTAAATCTCCGTTCCACCAAGAAAATTTGAGAACTCACATGTCCTGCAAACACAATGTCGACACGGTGTTGGTAAAGAAGCTCTTCCATTTCCTGCCTCATGCATTCAAACTCCTGGTAGTGCGAGGAGTAGCTGTTGTACCAAGGCGGATGCATTGTTGCAACCAGCCAAGGTGTCACTGCGCGATCAACTTCAGACAAGTCTTCCTTTAGCCATGCATATTGTGCTCCTAAAATAACACATAATTATTCATAAAAATGAGAGTGATTGAAGTAGGAGAACCAGAAATTTTCCACATTAATCAGGGAACAAAACATACAAGTGCTTTGCTGAAACCAAAGAAAAGAGACTGCAAGTATCCATGGATTTACCAGTGTGATTATAATCAACATATGCACCCAACATAACGAAATGCACTCCTCCCGCATCAAAAGAATAGTAGAAGTTGGTGTTGGAGCCACTCTCAATTGAAGGAACTGCAAACCTTTCAGAATATGACTTAAAGGTGATTCCGGAAGCTTGAGACTCAATCTCATGGTTTCCCTCAATGACCATCGTTGGGACTTTGGAGGTTAGTGGCTCCATGAACCTGCACACAAATCAAATATTTGCCACCAAAATCTCCTAAGTATATAACCTTTTTTCCTATGCACAGTATTATTCACTCTAACATATTGTGGAACAACTTGACAGAAAGCGGAGCAGGACCAACACAAATAGTAAGGTTTACCTTCCCCTGGCATCCCAGCGAGGTTGATACGTCTCCCTAATAGGTGCATCGGGAAATGAACATGAGAAACATGAAACTCCTTTGCCACCAATTGTACGGTACTGGTCTGCATACGTTAAGTCCCCAACAATTATAACCATCGAAGGGTCGTTTTCCATCAAATGGTCAATGGTGGTGGTTGTGTTACTGGTAAGACCCAAATCCCCAACAAAGGCAATTCGATGAGGATATGCGTCTTCGCTTGGCAGTGGCAAAGTCTTAAAAGAGAGTTCCTCACTCATTGCAGGAACAGAGCTGTCGCCGCACCTGTAATAGTACTTGGTTTCTGGTTCAAGACCTACAATATATGTCAAGTCAGTCAGCATTGCAACCAATATCTGCAAATATAAAATGTTGACAGTGGCAAAGTCAATGCAGATTTAGAATAAGAGCGTCTCAAAAGATATCAATCATCTTTCTTTCCACTAAGGAAAATATACACACAATAAGATGAAAGTTAAATATGGGGAGTGATTTAACAGTTCCTTCACAATTAGGTACCTAGCTTTAAACACTTCAAGTTGTCTCTGTAATGTCAACTTTTAGAACTAAGAAGCAAGGTAATACTGTGCTCATAACAAAACGGAAAGTTGCAAAGGTTCATTCATACACATAAGAGAAACTCTACACAAGAAAGATGAATGAAATTGCTCTTAATCATTAATACCATCAATGAGGACATGGTGTATGATGCCTGATGTGTAATTGAGGAGACCATCAAAGGGATACAACTGACTGTAAACTGTTGCATTCCCTTTCTTTTTCAGCAAATATTTCCCTTTCTCCTTCCCATACCAAACCTCACTAGCAACTGAACTAGGATCAAGCGGTTTCACATCTTTTCCAACTACAGCATCACCTGAAAAGTAAGAAGAATACGAACAAATCTCACAAATCCTAGTTCAATTAGACAAATTGAAAGCCTAGAGATTTCAGATTATTGAAAAATCAAAGAAATATAATCAAGAATTTGGCTTTACCAGTGACCCAAGAGACCCACATGGAGTTTGGAGTAGAGAGAGCTAAAGCAATCTGTTCTGGGAAATCGGAGCTGACGTTTCTCTTCCTCAGCCTCGGATGGTCCATAGGCAAGTCGTCACTGCCTCGCCGTAGAGACGGGTCGAACCGGCGGGTCAATGGCTTGAACGGGCCGTCTAAAGTTGTTGGGATTGATTCGCCGGAGGCAAGTAACAACGACATTGAGGTTAGGGCAAACATCATTAGTAAAGGCATGTTCATGTTCATGTTCATGGTCCAGAGGTTGTTTCATCGATCTCACATCTACGCGTGACGAGTTTTGATGGTCTCGAGCATTGACACTTCTCTTTTCGCTTTGTACTGAGAATATGCCACATTGGTACGTGTCACCATTTTATTTGGAGCTCTGTTACTAGACATTCAAATATCGAAAATTGAATTGTTGTAGATTTTTTTTTTTTTTTTAACTGTAAAATTTTTGAAAACAAATTTTTAATAATGTTCTATCGAAGGACGAAGATATTGAAGAACCAAAACAGATAGCCTTTACAAAATATAATTTTTATTAAAAAAAAAAATCAAAATAAATCACAGAAATTATTCAATTTCTAAATTGATGAAGATTGAGTTGGGGAGGAGTGAAAGAAATGATATCAAAATAAAAATTATACATATGAAAAGATGAATAAGTATTTAAGTGATAAATTAAAACTGTTGTTTCTATAGGGAGAAATTGTAACATCTACAATATTTGATTCTTGGATTTGAATGTATAAATTTAGTTAAGAATGTTGGAAAGCCTTGGGAAGTTTTCATTTTCCTTCTTTTGTTATCATACTTACGATTCCTAAATACGTTTCAGTAAGTAAAGATATGAATACAACACAGATTTGGGGGTTACAAGTATTGCAAACAAAGAAGTAAGATACACGAAAATGAAGGATAAAAGGAGCGTGAGGAGACTCCATGATTGGCTCCGTTGGGGTTGGAGACAGGATGCACAAGAAACATAAAAGTGTCTCTACTAAAGGTTTAACTAAAGGATTTTTACATACGTTTTCACTTTCCTCACATCTTTTCCTAAGGTGGGTTATTGTATTGATTGGTTAATTTGTACTGTATATACTTTATAAATTGTTTAATTTTGTCATGTATTTCATAGATTTTTATTAACTTTTTTGGTAACTGGTAAAACATGTTTATGGTTTTTAGAAGCTTTCCAAATATTGTCTCTTACAATTTTAGATATGTTTATTTTGTTTATCCAAAAACGATTCTTGTTACGTGCATAGAATAAAGAGCTTGTGTACTATCAACTTATTAATTCATTTGTCTTCCATTTTTTGTGTTCTCTCTTTAGTCTTTTAGTTTCAATTAAAGTCTTCGTGTGATAGGATTATAGGAAAGCCTTCAATTATTATTCTCGATCATAGCTGCTGCAAAGGTAATACAAACGTTTTTTTTCATCAACCGTCGTATATATATATATATATCTAAATATAAGGTTTAGGTTTGCTACTTATTTTGCTATTAATTAAATATACTATTATATAGTGATTGTATTATTTTTTTTGTTATATCTTTCTAGTTATATTTGATTTTCTTGTTTGTTTGTTTGTTTGTTTGTTTGTTTTAGAACTACACTGGAGCTTAAGCTTCATAATATGATTGTGAAAAATAAATGTTTACCATTTTGTTAAAGGCTTATAGCTAGTACTAGCTAAGTAGCTATGATAAGTTTTTGATGATGATACCAAAAGTAAATTTTTATCATGTCATGGTATAGAAGCAACCATGTAAATTAAAATATTAGCGGCCAGTCCTTAACCAAAGCATAGAAAGACCACAAGCATTTATCAAAGAACAATGACGTACCTGAAATATCATTTACCAAAGTAATGACCATGGTGATCTTTTATGTGGCTTAGCTTGATTATAAATGCATGTCACATAAAACTTTTGGTATTAGAGTTGCATGTTTAACAGTTTAACATTTTGAAAATTATATCGCACAACCGTTAAAGTATAATTTTCGGCAGGGCCGGTCCTTGCATTTTGGTGTCCTAAAGCATATTCTTATGTAAAATCTAATAATTTTTTTTTAACGAAAATATTAAAATATAACTAAAAAATATTTTTAGAAGTTATTGATGTATACAAAACGAGACAGAACGTGATTATGCAATCCATAATTCCCAAATACATTCATTATTTTAAAATCATAATCTTTGATTTGATAATAATCCAAAACAGTTGATAGTATATTATTATAATAAAATAACGATTAAGTTAAGGAGGAGAAAAAACAAAAGCTTATTCAGTTACTCAGCAGCAGCAATGATCAATGTTCTTGTATAGAAATTTTTAATTTTTAGTTTGTTTGAAAAAATTAAATATTTTAACATTTAGTAGAATTTAAATCTAATATTTGGAGATTTTCTTGTTAAAAAATAGGGTCAGAATGAATTGTCATGTTTTTAAATTCGAAGACACATAACCAACTGACCTATATAATCTCTTACAAATATAGCCTTATATGTATTCTTATATTATATTATGTGGTCTAAAGCAAATGTTTTGTCTGCTTTATGGGTGGGCCCGGCCTGATTATCTGTTGGACTGAGAGATAATGCTCGTACCTACAAGATTAGTGATTTATCAAGCAAAAAAAAGAATGAAATTTATGGGAGCAACAATGATGTTCGTGTATTTTTATCTCAGCAATGATCACTAGATGTGCTGCATCATTATTTTTTTTTTTTTTACACACAAATCTAAAATGTTGTGTATTAGCGTGAATCCTTCAACCAGTCTGAACTTTGTAAGTCAGCTCTCAAATCACGTGAGCTTTTTCTTCTTATAATCTTATTTACATCCAATAATTAAGGAAAAGGGCCAAAACTGACTAACACTCCTCCAGGAATTACGAAAGAAGAAAAATCAGAAAAAGTAATTTGCATGTACAATATATAATCACTTGTCTTATCCTTAATGTTTACTCAACGAAAAAGTGTGTATTGATTGAGTTGAGTATTGGTATAATGTCTAATAATGATACTGTATTTGCAAAATGTATAATCTATATATGGTCGAAATCATGAGTACGACATGATTGCGATTATCTGAAACACATCGATACAATTAATTTCACAAAATATATATATATATATATATATATAATTTTTCTATTTTAAAAACAAAATTGGATCTAGCTAGTTGAATGCATGTCTTTTAAAAAAAAATCCATAATTATTTTACTATATAAATAATTGATGGTCAAATTAGTACCCATAAACGGTACAAGATAAATAAATTGCAATATAATTTATAGTATAACATGCAAAAGCCATAGATTTGAAGGTCTAAAGTCTAAACAGTGTTTATATATGGATTATTTTAGATATTATTAACTTATTAGCATGTATTTAATGACTTCATTTTAAGAAACTAAAAAATGTATTTTACTATTTTTGGTTTGACTTCCGGTTTGATGCATGGCTCAAAATGATAAATTCACAACATGCGTAACTTAACATTTGGCAGAAACATACCATGCAATGCAACAGCAATATAGCATGAGGTGGCCGGTCAACTAACCGCCGTAATTGGTGCTGTGCATCCGGCCAAACCAAAACAAAATAAGATCGGAAATTGAGAAAATATTTGTTTTCATCATTAAATCCGGCATAAAACCAGTGGAGGTGAACTATTAGCTGCCATACGGAACACACTGCTCTTTTGATGACATGACATTTTCAAGCTCTCTGATTCGTTAGTTAATTTTTTCGTTCACTCCACTAACCAACCAATCACACATCTGCGTTTCCTTTTTTCGATAAACACATCTGTTTCTCATACTTTACTTTAGGATGTATTTGTTACTAATATAATCTTGTGAGTTGTGACAATTTATGTGAGGTTATTATTGTATTTAAGTTTTGTTTTAACAAACTTTAGAACATCCACCAATGGACCCAACAACACTTTTGTGTATATAGCAACTAGTATAGAGTCTATATAGACCAAACCTAAGCAATAAAATATTGAGTTTCAAAACCTTTAACCAGAAAAAACACTGATTTTGTTTGTCAAAAAAAAAAAGACACTGATTTTTAATTAGTAGGTTAATTTGGTTTAACCGTTTAGGATTTTAAATTACAGTACAACTTTTTTAACATTTTATTTCAAACATTTGTGCTCAACAGTTCTTCGAAGGTTTTTTTTGTTTTGGTTCCTTTGAGTGGAGATTTTCTCTTAAAGAAGCAACTTTTATTTCACTAGAAAAATAAGTAAACTAAAAATAGTAAGAAGTAAACTTGTTGTTACTATAAGAGTTGTGGAACAAAGATATTTAAACATTTTCAACTTTAATTTTGCTAAAGACATAGCTGGGGCACCAGTTCCAGGTTCTCCACATTTATAATTTTTGTGTTTGTTTTCAAAATTTTTTGTTCTAACACATTTCTTTTTCTGTTTTCTTTAATAGTACAAAATTGTCTCAAGACATTTTTCTCTCTCTCTTATATCTGTTACATTACATATTATAAGACATCTTGGAATCTTAGATGGATACAAATAAACTTGTTTACCTTTGGCTATCTCACCAACATCATTAATTTTCTCTTTACAAGCAAATTTAATAACAATTTATCCAAAAATATTTTAATTTGCTCTGTAAAAATGCTATAGATTGTTGACAAAAAAATGCTATAGATTAATTTCTTTATTATATTTTCTTGGACCGTAATCATTTGATTAGGGAAACCCAATTGAAGTTAGTGATACTAGTAAATTAGTACTCCCTCCGTTTCAAAATATAAGATGTTTTGAGTAAAACACGCAGATTAAGAAAACACTATTTTATAAAGGTTCAACTAATCATAAACAAAACTATATAATATAAAATATTAAATTAATCTAAAACTGCATAAAAACTTGAAAACATCTTATATTTTAAAACACCAAATAAATCTCAAAATATTCAATATATTAAAACGGAGGGAGTAACATTTAATAACAATGATTTATGAATAGAGGATTAGTATGTGAGACATGAGGCGGTTACGGCAGTTATGAGGGGGTTTGGCTAATAATTACGGCGTTAGAATTAGGGGGTAATGAACGGTTAACGGAACGGACCCGAGGATCTCACATTGTCATTCATCAACGGTTAAGATCGTAAGATGAAAAAAGTAACAAACACAATCCGTTAAGTAGCGGTGTGTATTAACTAACGGCAACGTCAACGTTACTTTATTGCTGCTAGTGTATATATAAAAGAAGACGGTTTCCTTGGAGCTTGTGCACACTCTTTCTTCTTCGTCTTCTTCATTCTTACCTTTCTCTCTCCTCTCTCCCGCTTGTTTTCCGAGAAAAAAGTCCGAGAAAATTTCGTAAGATTCTAGAAGAAGAAGAAGAAGAAGAAGAAGAAGACTTCAATGGCGTCGTCTTCTCAGAAAGTGATCAGTGTTTGCTTCGCCGTGTTCTTCGTCTTAGCTCTAACGGTGACGATTCTCCGATACGATTCTAGGTCTTTCTTCTTCTCGAATCTTCATCTTTTTTCTCTCTCTCTCTCTCTCTCTCTGTTTATTTTTCTTCTGTTTCTCTGTTTATTAAGCTACATTGTTAATTTCTGTGAAGGATTTTGAGCTTTCATCTCTGTTTGTTAAATCTCGCTTCAACGATTTTTTTTTTCGCTTTTTCCATAGATTAGCGTTCTGTTTATGGATTTTGATATTTATTTTTGTGAGAGATTTCAATTTAAGCTCCAGATTTGGTAATAATGCTCTTATTTGTCTCGGTTTTTGATTTTTTTTTGTTTGTAGGAAGCTGAAAACAGAGGAGTTACAGAGCTTAAGCAGCTCAACAATGGCGGCGATAAGGTAAAAAAAGGAACTTTAGTACAGATGCCAACATAACACGCGCTTTCAACCGTTAGGGTTACCTCTTTTTATCTTAATTTTGTTATGAAATAAAAGTAGAAATATAATTAATGATCCTAGCCGTTCATTTGTACGATTGTTTTTGCCGAGAGTTTTGGATTAGATTTTCGTAATAATGCTCTGTTTTTCTCGTTTTTTTTTTTTTTTTTTTTTTTATATTTTGGTAGGAAGCTGAAAACAGAGGAGTTTCATAGCTCAAACAGCTCAACAATGGCGGCGACAAGGTAAGAGAGAGACTCAAGTTTTTTTTTTTTTCTTTTTTGCCGCCGCTCACAAAACATGAAACGCGCTTTTAACCGCCGCTAGGGTTTATCTTTATTTATTTATTTTACTTATAAAATAAAGTTGGAAAAAAGTGGAATAGTAGAGGTCCTAGCCGTTGGATATGTTAAGATCTTCCCGGATCCATTTCCGTTAAACCATTCCCTTTTGTAATTTGTTGGTCTTTTGATTCCTCGAATGTAGCGTAAGAAAGAGGTCTCATTCATCGCCGCTCACACATGCTCTGTCTCTTCACTCTATTTTTTCCACGTCAGTAAATAAGTACTAGTACGATTTCGTAAAAGGGTAAATTAGTCTATTTGATTTAATTATCTTGTGTTGTTGTTGTACTCTCTCGCGTGTATAGACATGGATATTTTACTTGCTTTGGGATGACAACACATGTTATAAACCGATGTGAAATTGTGAATTGCTCATTTTTATAATTGCTTTAAAAAACTATTTTGGTTGGTTTAATTTATGAGTTTATGGTTGGTCGCGTCATTTGTGGTTTTTTTTTAAAAATTTTTTTGTTACAGGCTTGGAGGTGAAGAAGAACAACAACACGCGGTTGCTGTTGATCCAGAGAAGGTTGCTGATGAAGTCGCTAAGCTTGTTCAGATGTGCGTTCCTCTCTCTCTCTCTCTCTCTCTCTCTCTATATAATTGTGTGAATGCATTAATATTTTAAATTTGCTCAGCGAAAATAAACATTTTAGACACACGTGAACCTTTAAATAAAATTTAATTAGAGAATTACACGAAGAGGTTGGTTCAGTAACTCTTCTTCTGTCGTCTTTTTGTGGAATTAAGTTTTGAGGTCTCTTTCATTTGGATATTATGGTCGGGTCT
Source organism: Camelina laxa (assembly GCA_024034495.1). Classification (NCBI taxonomy): domain Eukaryota; kingdom Viridiplantae; phylum Streptophyta; class Magnoliopsida; order Brassicales; family Brassicaceae; genus Camelina; species Camelina laxa. The sequence goes on along the minus strand of CM043880.1, from coordinate 22,610,320 downwards.
GTTTTAGGTTTTTTCACCAGCTGAACATTAATGAACCTTTTTTTCCGGATTTTACTTGACAACCACTTTGTTGACCTCATAAACCAACAAAATTTTTATCCATGAGTTAGTTATTACTTATTACGTTAGGTAAGAACAAACAGAAACGGCGGCTGAGATGTTTTAATCAGCCTTTAGATTCGAATGAAACAAATCACTATTGACTTAATTATCGCAGATTTGTCTGTGTGAGTGTGATTGATTTGATCTATCAAGCATGAGATGTAATTAACCACGTGGGTATTGAATTTCAGGAGTGAACAGAACAGGACAGCAAGGAGGAAGCTAGGATTCTTCTCCTGTGGCACTGGTAATCCAATTGATGACTGCTGGCGTTGTGACGCTAACTGGCACAAGAACCGTAAACGCCTTGCAGATTGTGGGATCGGTTTTGGAAGGAACGCAATTGGTGGTCGTGATGGACGCTTCTACGTTGTTACTGATCCGACTGATGAAGACGTTGTTAATCCCAAACCTGGGACTCTACGTCATGCTGTCATCCAGGAGGAGCCTCTTTGGATTGTGTTCAAGAGGGATATGGTTATAGAGCTAAAACAGGAGCTTATCATGAACAGTTTCAAGACCATTGATGGCCGTGGTGCCAACGTTCATATAGCCAATGGTGCTTGCATCACCATCCAGTTTATCACCAATGTCATCATTCATGGTCTTCACATTCATGATTGCAAACCTACTGGAAATGCAATGGTTAGAAGTTCCCCATCTCACTTTGGTTGGAGGACAATGGCTGATGGTGATGCAGTCTCCATTTTTGGATCATCTCATATCTGGATCGATCATAACTCTCTATCTCACTGTGCTGATGGCCTTGTTGATGCTGTCATGGGGTCTACTGCTATCACTGTTTCCAATAACCACTTTACCCACCACAATGAGGTCTCATTTTTTCTCTGCCCTCCTTCAAAACACTAAATCTATAGGCTGGTTGTGTTTTCGTGACACTTATATGGATGTATGGGTGCAGGTGATGTTGCTTGGTCACAGTGACTCGTACACAAAAGACAAGCTGATGCAAGTGACCATTGCTTACAACCATTTCGGTGAAGGACTGGTTCAGAGAATGCCAAGGTTACTATTCGTTTTCAACCTGTTAATTCAATTACGTTGCCATTTGTTCTGAGAGTAGAAAATTTTGTTAATCCAGTTAAGTTGTCCTTTGTTCTGACAATAGAAAATTGGTTGTGCAATGGCAGGTGCAGGCATGGGTATTTCCATGTGGTTAACAACGACTACACACACTGGGAGATGTACGCCATTGGTGGGAGTGCAGAACCAACCATCAACAGTCAAGGAAACAGATATGCTGCTCCCATGGACCGTTTCGCCAAGGAGGTTCAACATCTTAAACCTTTTATGTCTGCTTAAACAGAGTAATCAGAGGTTGTTATATGTATAAGCAAAATTAATTGTGGATCCACAGGTGACGAAAAGAGTGGAGACAGATGCAAGTGAGTGGAAGAAGTGGAATTGGAGGTCGGAAGGAGACCTTCTACTGAATGGAGCATACTTCAGGTCATCAGGAGAAGAAGCGTCTGCTAGCTATGGACGAGCCTCAAGCTTAGCAGCTAAACCATCATCTATGGTCGACACTATTACCTCTACTGCAGGAGCACTAGGTTGCCGTAAGGGCAGACCTTGCTAGTTGCTACTTCTCTCTCGCTCTCTCTATACCACCATCATAGCAACTAACCCCAAACCCTTTCACATATCTTTGGAAGGTGCATATATAGTACTACTCTATTCTGTTTCCCTCTTAGGACGGTCATTTCCCGTTTTCCTCCGGATGGTAGGAATTGGTCAACCTCGGCTTGCTTCTTCTTCGTCTTCTTTAAAAAGGTGGGAATGCAGAGAGAAGCAAGCGCAGAAGCGTTGTTCAAAAAGTCTCCTTCTAGTTTACAAATCTTTTATTGTCTTAGGTTTGGCTTTTGTTTTTGGGGTTGTTAAGGTCCTCTGGTTTAAATGGATCTCCCCTGAGTTCTAGAGTCTCATTTGGGGTGTTTTTTTTGGTTCTAATTCCCTTTAAAGTTAGTGACAGTAGTTGGAAAAATTGTTACAAGACGATTGAAAAGCTTTTGGTTTGATTACAAATTCCATTGGCTTTAGTGTTTTGTTTGTTGGCATTTGGTTCAATGGATAACAAAATTGGTTAGATCTTTTTATGCAACATAAGCAAACCACTTGTGAGGTGACACGTGAGAGGTGTGTAAATGAAAAGGAGTTACACTAACATGTAATGTGATCCCAAACCCACAAATAATTGATGCGATCTTTATTTCTTCTTTTAGAGTTGAGGTTTTAGTGGCTATGTTCCCTGCGCTGCACATTACGTGTTGGGATTTTCTTTACTCTTTTTGGATTCGATTGATAAGCTTTCTCATGTGATCGGAGAATTATACGAGGAGCTTTACCCAATGATTGTTCTCTCATAAATACATTGTGTGATCATAAGCGGCTATTCATGTGAACATCATGTCATCCCATTCCCTTTTTGTTTGCCATCCAACATTTATTTTAGCTTTTTGGTTGGATGGGTTTATCAGATTCGTACAAGTCTCACCGTCAAGAGTATTTAATGAACACCATGAACAACACTACCAAACGATGCCTGTCAATCCATGCAAGGGTTGGTTTTACTTGTATTTGAGAAAAAAAAAGATACAAAATTAATATCCCCAAAGGAGCTTAAAATAGGACCAAGAATCTGGTGAGTGATCAGAGCTCAAATCTTTATAAGCTGAATACATTGATGATAGGGTTCTCTTTAAATGGTATTTTCATCTGTCTGGAACACATAGCCCGCCTCCTTAAAGTGTGATTTCACCAATGCTAATGACTTGTACCTATGAGATATCATGTTCTTTTCTTCCTTAGCCATTTCTGCATAACTAAAACCAAAATAGAGAATATCACCATCTACTCTTAGTTTCCACTTTCCTCTTTTACCAGTACCCAATTAAAATACAATGGTTACTGGGAGTTAACAGAGGCATACGTTTGGTCATATCCATCAGGTTGAAACACTGGATCCCACCCAAAATCAGTTGGTCCTCTTGCTGGAACTATCTTACCCTAACACATCAGTCACAAGGAAGAAGCCAATCAAACTTTGAAAATTAACAAACAGACAGAAAAAAATATTAAAATGACTAGCAGATGGAGCAATTGAGTTTAATAAAAGAGTGGTGACAATGTCTAACATACCGGAGTTTTCCCCAAAAATGTAAGAGGTTCAGCACCTGGACCACGCGAGAAAGAGAATGCGCACAATGCATAAGCTGATTTATCTTCATAGGCCATCAGTAAGTTGTTCAGACCTGGACAAGAGTCAGACCAAGACTGGGTGTTACTAGTGTAAAAGATAAATGAAACAAAGGAAGAGGTCAGAGATACAATTGACTATTACAACCTTCATGGCCAAGCTTCTCAAGAAACCACTTGCTGCAAAAACAGAAAGAAAGATCATTAGAGCAACAAAGACATCTAGAGACAGCAACATAGCTCCAATACAGCTAGAACCACGCTAATTCAATCTAATATTGACCAGTAGTAGATTCCAGCAAACATAGAGGTCTCTTTTACAACTCAGCTTGCAATGAATTAAGACATCCAGGATCAGAAGATTCAGTAAAACAACTCCATTTGGCTACTCACTCACACCAGTTAGGAGCTGCTAAGAAGAAGTAATAACAAGACTTAATCCAACCCAACCAGACAATTTTCCAGGACATTTATGTAAAGGTACCACTCAAGAAAGCTTCATAAAGAAAGGCCAGCGTAGAATTATCATAGTAACATATCTATGCATGAAATCCCCTGAGTTTATGAACTCATAGTTTACATTAACCCTCATCAAGACAGAGTGGAGTTGGAGAATCTCATATCTTTCAAATGAAGATTTACAAGCACAGCATCAAGAAAAGAATGAAGAAACAATACTTACATGTATGGCCCTGAAAAATCCAACAAAAAAGAAAGAAAAGAATCAATATAAATTCAGACAATGACATTTGCTGTGCACAGAGTACAAGAAGAAAAACTTAGAATCTAGAGGAACTCATACCAGGAAGCCCCTTCAGGGAATTGAAACAGAGACATGTATCCTCCACTAGCACTGGACCATTCACCTTCTCGTTTACAAATCAAACATACTTTTGTATCAGTTCTTATTGTCTATCCTTAATCATCAACTTACTGTTACTATTCGTCCACATTGAACAGAAGGACCACACTATGATCATATACAAGCTTAGAGATAAACACAAGTATGCTGATTTTTTTAATCAGGTCAAGTAGAAAAGGGTAAAAAGCTAGTGCACCTGAAGAGCAGCTAAACGAGCCTTCTCTTTGGAGATATCCTCAGGCTCACCTTGAAGCTCAGGCACTGCAACTCAAAAAAAAAAAAAAGAAAAAAACCACAACTTAACCAGTGGGACTGAAGAAAAAAGAGAAACTACACTACAGTAATCTCAAGAGAGAAAATTGAAATGGGTACGCACGGTCGAGTTTGAGAGATTTGAAAGGGATTGAATTTCCGATGATAGCTTTGACCTCTTCGAGCTTCTTGGCGTTTCCCGTCACAAACGTCACCGGCCGTGGCAAAACCACCGCTGCTTTCGCCGCCGCCATTTTTCTGTGTCTCTCAGTCTCGGATAGCGAGAGCAAAAAAAAAGGTCCCTTCTTCTTCTTCTTTGCCAACAAATGGGCTCAAGTCCACTCTTATCTAGGCCCATTAAAATTATACTACTTGTTAATATTTACGATTGATCAATCATTCATCGGTAAGTAAATTGTACCGGAGACAAGATTGCACATTTATTTGGTTTAACCTCTGCTGTCGCTAAAAAAAAAAAAAAAAAAAACCTCTGCGAGTAGACGACGCCAGACGGAGAGAACTCAAAAACATTTCCAAAATCAAATCCATGGCCAAGAAAGGTATCCCAGAGTGGCTCAACAGTTCTCTCTGGTCCTCCTCTCCTCCTCCTCCTCCTCCTCCCATCGACGATCGTCTCCTCCGCAATCCTTCCGTCACCCCTCCGATCGTCGAGCGTCCGCCTCTCTCTCCCTCTCCATCCGCGATTTCCACTGCACCTCTTCCGGTTCGTCCTCCTTCCAAATCTGAGATTAACGATTTGCAGAATGGGACCGCTAATGATGGAGCTGGAATCGATACTCCCGCAGCAGCTTCTTCGGTTGAGGATGTTTCTCGAAAAGCGCAAGTCGTGGCTGAGGTTAGTGCCTTATGCTCAGTCTGTGCATTTTTGATTGATTTTGTTCTGTGTGATTGAGTACCTTAAGTCTAAATATTGGATATTACCAGCTATCGAAGAAGGTGATAGACTTTAAGGAATTGAGGAAAACAGCTTCTCAAGGTTTACCTGATGATGCTGGAATTCGCTCCCTTGTCTGGAAGGTATTGCATTCTCTTATGATTTTTTGGTTATTAGCAAATGAAACGAATGTGTATCCGCGGGATTAAGTATGGATCATTATTGTTAGTTGTCGCTGTGTTTTTTTTTTTTTTTTTAGTAATGCACTCTATTTTTTTTCTTAATTTGTTGAGTTTTCTTTGAATTTGCTTGTTTGTTTTCATGAAATTGTTGGGGGTATATGGCAATGGTAGATGTTTTTTTCATTTCTTGTTTTCGAGAATGGTATTTTATAAAGATCCGGTGTCCGCTTCTGTCAGTTTACGCTTCATACTGTTCTCTTGAATGTGACAGCTTTTACTGGGTTATCTGTCACCGGACCGCTCCCTGTGGTCTTCTGAGTTAGCTAAGAAAAGGTCGCAGTACAAGCAATTCAAAGAGGAGCTTTTGATGAACCCTGTAAGTCCTTTTTGGTCATTTGATACTCCAACACTTTATTGATTGGTTTCTCAAGAGATACATGATGGGCTTAATCTATGTTCTCTTTTGCTCATGGAGATAGTTCATCAAAGTTTGTGACTAGAGTGGATGCCATTCTTATAAAATAGACATATCTGTTGCCACTAGCTAAGGGTGTGATGATAAAAACTGCACTGCTATTATACGATATTGTCTATTTAATGATAAAGAGGTCGGTCATTGTAGGAAGTGCTTATGTTATCTGGATGACATTTCTTCCTTTTTCATGTTTCGTTATTGTTTTCAGTTTAAGATTAACCTGGTTTCTATATATTTTTGCGGCTAGTTAGTCAGAAGTAACAAGGAAATTGGATAAATCAAAGGGCGGTGATAGTAATGACCCCAAAATCGAAAGCCCTGGTGCCCTTTCAAGGTCAGAGATAACTCATGAGGATCATCCCTTAAGTCTTGGAACAACAAGCTTATGGAATAATTTTTTCAAGGTATATTCAGATTTTGCACCTTTAGATATCCACAAATATTATCATTATTGTTAGACAATTGACAGGTTTAGATGTTATTAACTTAATCGCATTATACATTTTTACCTGAAAGTTTTAGAAGTATTATGGATGATGTAGCTGAGTTTATGATTTTGCCAAACGAACCAAAAGCAGATTAAGTTAATAAACTCAGCTACATCATCCATTTTTAACCTATGCACGTATCATGATTTTGCCACACTTTCCAGTCAGCTTTAAAAGCAGATTTAGGAGAGGTATAGGAACTGGAGAAGTACAACCTCTCACTTAAATCCTGAAAACCAACTTTCCTATGAATATCTAGACCTTCAGTTCTTATGTATTTGGATAGTTTAGGTTTGCAACAGTTAAATACTTGTATAGGGTGCCTTGTCACATTGAGAAAAAGTGCATGGGCAGACTTTTATCACAATGGTGTAGACTTTTATAGGCATACAAAAAGACAGGATTCTGACTGAAGCTTTTAGTTCCAGTTATGAGCCAAAGCCCTAGCCTTAGCTCTAGTTGTCACACCCGTTGTTTAAACTAAAGAACAAGGAGATTGAAAGGTAACTTCCCTTTAACCCAAGTCTCTCTTTGAGAATTAGGTTAATTGTTGGAAGCTTGAAATTCTCATTAGCATAAGAGAGTTCTTATATAGAACCTTACACCGACCTATCTCTCTATTAAAAGTAAATTATATAAAACCTTAGATCTAATTAAAAGGAATAATACCATAATTCTAATAATCATATCAAAACCTAATAATCATATCATTACTCCCCTCTTCCACTTGAAGCTTGTCCTGAAGCTTCAGTCATCCTCTTCAATTGGTTCGTCGTCCTGATTAGCCCCATCATTGACTACCGTAATTTGAAAAAGGACTGGTTTGCAAACATGCCCTCGTGTGAAGAATTCATCACAGTTGAAGCAGAGACCTTTTGCTCGTCGCTCTTCCATTTCTGCGGTGGTCAATTTCTTCAAAAATAGTTGTTGAGGAGCCGGTTTCTCTTCTGTTTGTCGGGGCAACTGAGCTTCCTTGTCTTTCCCACCCTTGGAGCTCTCACAATTTCCTGTCCTAGGGAACAAGACCGAGTGTTGAGCTATTGGTGCCAAATGTCCTCCAAACGTCCGTGTCCGCTTGTCATTATCGATCTTGTATTCATTATCTCGAGCATACTCCATAGTTTTAAAGATCGTTTCAGGTCGGAGATACTCGACTTCTTTTCGCAAGCTATCGGTTAGCCCCGCACAAAACTGCCAAAGTTGTTGATCTCCTGTTAAGCGGGTTTGTCGTCCCAAACACTCTTCAAATTGATCACAATATTCATCAACTGTTCCCCTGTGTCTTAAGTTACACAATTCCCCTACTGGATTCACAGCATCTGCTCTTCCAAACCTGCTCTTGCAAATTTTCTTAAACTCAGCCCACCCCAGCCGATGCCTTGTCAATCTCCGCAGATTGTTGTTCCAATTATGCGCTGGTCCTGTTAACACGAACGTTGCTTGGCGAACCTTAGCATCATCATCGAACACTCCCTGATCCTCAAAGTAATCGTCACACTTTTGTAACCACTCAATTGCGTTAGTTGTACCATCATAAGGTGGAAACTCCATCTTTGATGGTGGCACCATAATTCTATCAGCCTCTTTCCTTCCACTTTCTTTAGAGCTCTTCCAACCAATTCCTTTTTGCACTCCAATATCTCCTGTCACGTAACTGGTTGTTTCTTCTTCTTCTTGGACATCTCCAATCTGTCGAACGGCCCATTCTCCACCTCCGTCAGTTAGCCGATGGCCTCGCTCCCTTCCCACTGAATGTTTCAACCATGGCCCTCCCGATTGAGCTACCCTCTGTTCTGCACTCATCATGGCTCCATCCCTAAACGCTGTATCACTTTTTGGCTTCACCTTAGACGTGAAGGCTGCTTCCTTCTCCTCCCCTGTCACGTCCCCTCTTATAGAAGAGGAAAGAGCTTGAAACTTGTTAGTGATTTCTTCTCTTTCTGCTGCGAGAGTTTCTTGGAGTTTCGTTTGTTCATCGCGAAGCTCCTCCACCGTTGCTCCTCCTGCATCGGATCCAATTTCTCATGAATCTTCTTAATCTCTTCCATCAATTGAGCAAGCGTTACCTCTCCCTCTCCCATCGAATTAATTGGCTCTGATACCAAGTTGTTATGAGCCAAAGCCCTAGCCTTAGCTCTAGTTGTCACACCCGTTGTTTAAACTAAAGAACAAGGAGATTGAAAGCTAACTTCCCTTTAACCCAAGTCTCTCTTTGAGAATTAGGTTAATTGTTGGAAGCTTGAAATTCTCATTAGCATAAGAGGGTTCTTATATAGAACCTTACACCGACCTATCTCTCTATTAAAAGTAAATTATATAAAACCTTAGATCTAATTAAAAGGAATAATACCATAATTCTAATAATCATATCTAAACCTAATAATCATATCAGTTCCCTCAAGGCTTTGTGTACCCTGCTCCATGCTTTTGGACTTCCTAATTTCAAGTTGATACTATTCAGGACACAGAAGTCTTGGAACAAATTGACCGTGATGTAATGCGTACTCATCCAGACATGCACTTTTTCTCTGGGGATTCAGCGGTTGCAAAAGCTAATCAGGTTGGGTTTTGATTTCGCTATAATTAAAGCATTTGGGATGATATATATATACATATATATAGATATGTATATATTTGACGTCGACGCATTTGGGATGAGTAAAACATATGTTTCCGGTTGATTTTATACATGTCTTGCATCTTTAGGATGCATTGAAGAACGTGTTGACTATTTTTGCAAAGTTGAATCCTGGCATCAGATATGTACAAGGGATGAATGAGATATTGGCACCTATTTACTACATCTTTAAAAACGACCCAGATAAAGGAAATGCAGTAAGTACTTGTCCATGATAATAATATACTATTTATTTTTCTTAGTTGATATGTATTCACATTTTTCTACCTCTTTTGGTTCGTTTGGGTAACACGCCACTCTTTTTTCTTATTTGCTTAACACTGGCACTTTAAGTTATGCAGGCGTTTGCTGAATCAGATGCATTTTTCTGTTTTGTTGAATTGATGAGTGGGTTTCGAGATAATTTCTGTCAACAACTCGATAACAGTGTTGTGGGTATACGCTACACTATAACAAGGCTGTCGTTACTCTTGAAGCATCATGATGAGGAACTTTGGCGTCATTTAGAAGTCACAACTAAAGTAAGATATATCACACAACTTTGGCTGATAAGACGTCTTGCTATTTTCATTAATTTTATGTCTCTCTGAATAGAAGATATTGCCAGTATGTAATGCTGCTGGTGTAATGTGTTGCATGAATGTTGTGCTGAAGCTAAATTTTTATCTACCCTAATTACTAGATTAAAAATAACCACAATGAGTTGTGTACCACGTTTCAGAACCTTGAAAGTTTGTGAGCTTCTGTATTCTGTTTAAATGTTTCAGCGTTGTGAAATTTGAGACCTATGTGTCAATTTTCAGATAAATCCGCAATTTTATGCGTTCAGATGGATCACACTCCTACTGACTCAAGAGTTCAACTTCGTGGAAAGCCTTCACATCTGGGACACACTCTTAAGCGACCCCGAAGGTCCTCAGGTAGTATTCAGTTTATTACTATTCACTATTCAGCTTCTGTAAGTTGTGAACGAGGTCAATAATTGAAATGTTGCATTCTTGTGAGAGTTATTTAAGCTTTCAATACTTCTGAGCAGCATGGTTTTAGTTTTGGCCATTAAAACATATGCTTGTAGAAGTTACGATAGCAGAATTGAGTTAATTGGAACCTTTTGTCTTGTAAGATAAAAAAGCTAACAAGTGATCTGTAATTTAATTGCAGGAGACGCTGCTACGGATATGTTGTGCAATGTTGATTCTAGTTCGAAGGCGTTTGCTTGCTGGAGATTTTACGTCAAACCTCAAACTTCTTCAGAACTATCCTCCTTCAAACATCAGTCATATGCTCTATGTGGCAGACAAATTACGCTCTAAATAAAATCTCGAGCAATCCCTTACCTCCATAAACTCTGCACTGTACATTATGTGTAAGATAACTTAAGCCGCCTGAGAAAATCTCATATCAAACCCTGCTTCAGTAGTGTTAAAGACTGATGATCTTGGTGTGTAACAGAGATATATAAATAGAGAGAGAGAGAGAGAGAGAGAGAGAGAGAGAGTTTTATTAGGATCTTGTCTTTCTTATATTTTGCTTTGATCAATTCACAAAACTTTCTTGGTTTGATTTGATAAAAAATGTTCGTAAAGCTTAGTCAAGAAGTGTGATTGCTGATGAATATTTGTATTTTGTAGAAAGTCAATACTCTTTTTTTTTTTTTCCTTTTTCATTTTCGTCCAATAAAGGAAATGATATTTACGAAGAGCAAAGTTGGAAACCAGAGAAATGAGATGTGGAACAATTTCACCAGTCTTGATTATGATTCTTCTTTAGGGCTTTTAGTAATTAAACCCCTCGACTAAAGGATCAATCAGGGTTTTTACTTTTTAGTAATAAAATCCCTCAACTAAAGATCAATTATAATAAAACCTCTCAATTATATATATCTAATGAAAATACCCCTCAACTTAAAATCTATTAATGAAAACCCCCACCCGTCTACAATATCTTTAAATTTGGGTAGTTACTGTTAAAACATAGTTAAGTTATAACGTTTGGATAGTTACTGTTAAAACATAGTTAAGTTATAACATTGCATTTTAAGGAAATTAAAAAACAACATGTTGTTAATTAGTCAAGAACTGTGATATAAACCCAAAAATCTCATTAAAAATCTGAGTATTTAGACCTATTGGAACATAAAAATTATGAAAATACAATTAACATCAAAATTAAACATGTTGCAACATCAAAATCCTAACAACATGGCAACACCTATAACAACTAGAGGATAACAGATGTGAGTTCCTTTACAAGATCTAACAAGGATTTTATCTGAACGACTACTTACTAATGTGTGTATTCTCCACTTGCAACTATCTTGAGCACACACTCTTTATATTTTCTTTTTTTCAGATCTCTTAAACTGTATTTTCACCTTCTCTTTCACACCATACTTCTCAATTTATTCCTTACACTTCTCTTTCGAAACAAATTTTTGTCCTTCATAAAAATCTATACTATCATTATCATCATCTAAGTCATCACTCTCAACAAAATCATTACTGTAAAAATCAGGCAGTTCACACTCAGCTTGCCCTTCTTCTTCTCTTTCTCCATAAGAACATCATCTAGGATCATAATCTCTAACGACATATAAATTCAAGCCCTCCAAGGCTCCAACTCATGTGTATATGTAATCATTTCAACAACATCACTATCACCACACAAATCCTTGCGATTCTGTCCTACTTCTCTAGATGGGATGTAAGAAAACTTACTCATATTTTCTGCATAACCAGCACTTGAAACCATATTTTGCAACATTGCACGTAGATATAAGACCCTATATCTAGTGACGCTATATAACGATGAGGCATTTCTCCAATGCAGATGGTCTTATATCTCTTCCTTCCCTTTGCTTCTTTTTTGGTTTGCTTTGTTCTTGCTGCTTACTATCTTCTTCTTCTTGGATAATTTTAAGACTTTGTTGAAGGATTGATAAACAGATCGCTCTTTGCTTAGTTCGATACATGATCTATGGTTGGATTCTTTGTTTGTACTTTGAAGACTGGCGATTTCTCATAAGACATAAGTGACTAACATAATTCCTTTTTTTTTTTTTTTTTTTTTTTCTATTGGACAACATAATACATTGTGATCTCTCTCTTTGCCCATCAACTCTTCTGAAGCCTTTGCCCAACATTTTGAAACCCAGGTCCGTGATGTTTCCTTGCTTGTCAAACCATTGGCAATCCACAGTTCGATCTTATACTCTCATTGGTCTAGTCATGTTGAGAACTAAGTCAACTAGGATATTATGGTTTTTCACCTATGGTTTGAAACTCCCGATGCTTGCTCTGTTTGTGGCGAACCCTTTTCACCAATCCTTTGCTTCTGTTTTGGCTGGATATTACCATTCTAGAAGAAGATTGGTATGTCTAGATTTTAGTATTGGGTTTTATTGTCGAAGAAGGTGGAGAAGGTTGAAGAGAAACAGCATTATGACCAAACCTTTAAGGAGCGTTGGTTACCATCTTCTACTTCACCAGTTATCTCTGTATTACCTGGTTGCTGAAGCCATCTATGCTAAATTCTCTACTGCCAGGGCTTCTATTTACACATCGGACAGCTCATCGATCATACCTCCTTCCTATCTCCTGAAGTCTCTCTTGTTTTATCTGCACTGAACTCCAATTGGCAACCACTTGAGTATGGTCGTGGCTTTGGTTGGCACTCGACCGACACTCATTCCAAGTTGATTCTGAATAGAGACTGCAACCACCACCCAATTGTTATCAATCCTTCAGGCTGTGGTTCATCTGAGATACTTTTACACACCTATATAAACTAATATATATATAAGAAAATTTAGTAAATACGATTTTATATTATTGTATGCATATTCTTGAAATTGCATTCTAGTTGGAGCTCATCTCTATTTTTTCATTGCATCAAAAACTTTTTCTGTTGTTTTCTCAAACCGTACCCAAAAATTGTGGAAAGTTCTAGATGCGATAATTGCTTCCTTGTAACTAGTTCTGAAGGTACCACAATATCCTCTTTGACTTCATCATCACCATGAAGGATATTAACAACAATTTATTCTAAACTATGAACTTCTAACATTATCATTTTTACCTTGATAATCTAGTAAACTATTAGCATTCGTCCTATTACGATAGTCAAGATTATATATTAAGAAAATTCTATAAAAGTGTGAATTATAACAAAATTATTCAAAACTATGAAAATGAAAAAAAATCTCTTTATAAAATAATAATTATGATGGCGATTGGATCTAGATTTTGAGATGAGAACTTGCGGTGATGATGGAGGATGGAGAGAGGGTCTCTCGAGTGCTCTGGTGGGTAAGAGACATCGGGGACAGATCGAAAGTCTGTCTCTATCTTTGATTGGGTTATTCTTGGTGGTGCGAGTCTCAGTTCCCATAAGGGGAAGGTTGATTTGGACTGATTCGAGGAACGGTGGATTATGGTTTGGGCTGATCCGATCCAGGATCTTGACTGTATATTCCCAATTTCATCGGGATCTGTTGATATTTGCGATTGGGATTACCCCTCTTTTGGCTAGTGTTTGGCAGGTTAAATGTCCACCTAATATACAACATTTTATGTGGCAAGTCTTGTCTGGATGTCTTTCCGTCTCATCAAATTTGAGACGGTGGGGTATATTGTGTGATTCGGGTTGTGCACGGTGTGGGGCTGATGATGAAACAATAAATTATGCTATTTTTGTTTGTCCACCAGCTCGACAAGTGTGGGAGTTATCTAATGTTCCGGTGGGGCCAATTTCTTTTCCCGCGGAATCTTTGTATGCAAATATGGATCATTTTTTAGGCTAAAAAAATCCAGGTTCTCAAGCATCTGCTTTCCCCTGGGTTATGTGGTATATATGGAAAGCTACGACTGCACGAGTTTTCAAAAATAAGGATGAGCAGCCTGGGGAGATTTTTCGGGTAGCACAAGGTGAGGCGATATCTTGGCAGCAGGCACAAGAAGAGGGTGAGGGTGAGGATCTCCTCTCTGCCCCGTTGTTTCTAACCCTCGGCTGAGGGTGGCTGCGGTTCCCCTTTCTACCTTTTACTCGGGTCATCGGTGTTTCGTTGATGGATCTTGGAAGGCCGGTGACACGTTTGGAGGTGCAGGATGGCTTTGTACGGCGTCTCAGGATTCGTCGCACATTATGAGAGCTACCAATTCCCGACGAAGTCTCTCCCCCTTACATGCTGAAGTAGAAGCTTTCATATGGGCCATGCGTTGCATGATTGGACATGACTACCGAGACGTGGCTTTCTATACTTATTGTTCAGACTTGGTGAAGATGGTGTCTTCTCCTCAAGACTGGCCGGCTTTCTCGACGTACGTCGCCGATATCAAGATTGAGAGGGAGGAATTTACTTTTTTCTCTTTATCTTTTCTTTCTAGAAATTTGAATGTACGTGCGGACACTTTAGCGCGTAAGGCGCGTATAAGTCCACACCATGTTTTGTATGTGAAAAATTTTTGGGTTCACCCCTAGGAGTGAACTGCTCTTATTCACCTCTGCTTAATTAACCAATCAAAATACAATAAAACGCCATGTCATATCATAAAATATAAAATAAATCAAAATTAAAATAAAAAGGCGAAACAAGTTAAGGAAACCAAATCTGTAGATTTTTTATTAAGAAAATTATGTTGGTTTTGGTTTATAAAGGAGGATTAGAGTTTAAATTTATAATTAACAAAAATTATATGTCGGTTTGGGTTTATATAAGAATGATTTAAGTTTAAATTTATAATTAAAAAAATTTATATGTCGGTTTGGGTTTACAAATGAATGGTTAGGGTTTAGATTTTATAATTAAACAAAATTATATGTCGGTTTGGGTTTACAAAAGAGTGGTTAGAGTTTAGATTTTATAATTAAATAAAATTATATGTCGATTTGAATTTATAAAATAGTGGTTAGGGTTTAGATTTTATAATTAAAGAAAATTGTATTTTAATTTGGATTTATAAAAAGAGTGATTTAGGTTTAGAGATGTTATAATTTAAAACTATAATATAATGTTTAGAATTAATAATTTAAAAATAGATTGATATAAATATTTGTTTCTTTAAATAACAATTTATTTTCTTAAATAAGAGGTGTTGTTTCTTTTTTTTTCTAAAAAATATTTTTTAATTACGAGAAATCCCTCACATCAAATGAACGATGGAGATTTTGTGCAAGGAATACACATAACGCGATATATGAGTACCTCTCAGAATCACGGAACCCGGATTCCGGTTTGGAAAATCGGTAACAAAACCGGACACGCGTCGCCCTAAACCCTAACCCTCCGAGGCTAACAGAGAGAGAGAGAGAGAGAGAGACTCACTCTCAACGTGTATATAACTATATAAAAGACGAGACGCTCTTAAACCCTTTCTTCTCCATCTATACCGTGTTTTTGTTTCCCCTCAGCCGACGAATGCAAGGGAACCGCGACGGTTCGTGGTCTCTAAACGCCTCCACGAACAACAGTGGAAGCGGCCGAGGCAACGGAAACATCAACAACACCGTTCCCGGTGGAGGAGGATACCTTCCTCAGGCGAATCCCGTGTTTCTCAATTACAATCAACAACCTATTAGATACCCTCTCCCTCAGTTTCCGGCGAATTTTTACCGCCCTAGTTTCCCAGACTTCTCCCTAGGAAACCCTAATTTCCAACCCCAGCAGAATCTTAGCTTCCATCATCCTCACCAATTTGGGGCTAACGCTAATGTTTTCCTTCAAAACCATAGCCAGAACAGCTTCTCTTTCCCTCTGCCTAGTAACGATATCAGTACCTCCTCTCAGAATCACGGACCTTTCGATAGCTCTTCCTTTAAACGAAGACGGCAAGAGGAGGTTGTTGTTGTACAGGGGACTGATGTTGTCGCCCCAAGTTCTGATTTTGCTATTGGTGAGAGTGCTAATTCCTTTAGCGTGACTCCACCGATCTCTACTACTCATAATGTAACTTTGGATAAGTCATCGGCAAAACCGAAGCGCAAAGTTGAAGTTATGCGGATTGATAAGGCGGTTAACAAGACGCGTAAAGCAGTGGCTGCTGCTGGAGAGAGTGTTTCTTCAACTAGAGTGTCCAGAGCGGTTCTAGAAGAACTTCAGGCTGATTCTTGGCGTTCCTTGGGTGTTCAAATGCAAGATGTTCCTTCTCTTCGTCAACTTATGGCCATTGAAGGCAAGGTAAGCTCTCTATTCATATCTGGACTATGTCTATCTTCTCCTGCAGAGCTTCTATCTTGAGGTGAGGTTTACTTCTTTTTGCCATTTGATGAAAGGAAAAAGATTTTGGTGTATCTCTTGTAGATCAATGCATTTATTCACTGCTTCGTTGGGGCTAGAAGAATCGTGACCCTGCATGATTTGGAAGTGGCAATATGCCGGAACGAGTTTGTTGATTCTTTCGATGATTTGGAATTGGGACCTTTGCTGCAGCATCCACTTGTCTTGCTCTATTTCCCATCCATATCCAGTTCTACTGCCCCCGTTCATATCACTAGTGAGGAGATAATATCATTTCTTGATAGCTATCTGCACACTTATATGACAGAAGACGTTAAGCTCGATGATTTTCTGAATTTTGTTGCAAGCGAAAAGTCAGTTACGAGCAAGGAAAAGCTTGGAGTGCGTATTCAGAGCTTGCGGTGTGATTTTTCTCCGATTCTAAACTTGCTTATGTGCTAAAATATTTTGATAGTACAGTAAGCTTGGTTTTAAAAACTTAATTAAGGAGATGTCTTCTTAGAATTCTTTTGTTATAACTGGTTGCATATGTTCTCTCTTCTTTTTTTCTTCCAGATTAGGTTATCAGCTTGTTCTTAGTATGAACTGTATTAGCTGATTATATGTAACATTTTTTGTAGGATGTATGTATCGTTCATTCTAGACGCGAAGAGACAAGAAGGTGAAACATTGAAAGTCTTACTGACTGAGCTGCATCAAAAGTATCACATCCCCTCATCAAAGAAACAACGGCAAGATAAACCCTTAACTGTCTCTGAGCGTGCTGACTCATTTGCTTTACATCATAAGGATTATTGTGGCAAGCATACAAGATTTGAGTCATCAAGCTCAGACGATAATGATAATGTATATGAGGTTGGGAATCTTAATAGTTCTGACCATATCAATAGTTGTCCATATCCATCTGTTGCGGAAGAGATGAAGAGGCTTGGGGGCTCCAATAAGAAAAGGAAGAGTGAAAAACGTAATCGTGAAAAATCTGATTCGTCCAAATTGCTTAGAAAAGCCCCCTCTAAACCACAAGGACACGCAAAACAAGAGATGCCTAAATTGGCTGATGATTCTGATGCTAAGAAGGTTTTCAGTGTCGATGAGGCTGATTTCACACTTTCTGAAGGAGATTTAAGGTTGTTTATTTCAACTTGGAAGGACACATGTAAAGAGCTAAGCATTTCAACCGTAAGTTCATATTGAGATTGGATGACTGTTTGAATCATATATCAAATAGATCGTTTGCTTAATCTGGGCTTCATGTTTGTTTATTTTCTAATACTCTCTTTTATTATTGTAGTTTGTCGAGAAGATGTTGTCTTTTTATAACTTGGGGGGCTCTGAAGCACGAGCTCAGATTAAAAGAGCTAAAGCGATGTCATCATTTCCGTTTCTTGGATTACTAAATGTCGCTGTGAGTGGTCATATTACTTTTGTTTAAAGTTTTTCTTTTTTCCTTTCATTGCAATTGAAGAATTCTAGTAAAAATCTCGTTTAGTGCCTCCTATTTACTTCCGTTTATGCTGTCGACATTTTTCCTACTTGGAGGTCAAGTTCTCCTAATCTGACGTCCTCCTTATCCAAGGATGTATCTTTGTTTTCTCTGCAAAATAGCTGTTTCATCCTATCTCTCAATTTGGATTAGAACAGACGGATGTTTGGCTACTACATTTAAGATTTTCTTTTTTCATCCCACCAAATATTTATTAAAGAAAAAGTTGTTGTTTTCCGTCACTTTGATGATGTGTCTAGGTCTGTGTGAATTGCACATATATGTTAGAAGCGAAGGATGCGAGATTATTTCACGTTTGCTATTCCAGTTTACGTTCATACTCATTTTCTACTCCACTCTTCCGTTTTAGTTTACCCTTTTTGATTTTCCCTCTTTTTTTGCTTTGTTGTTGCTTCTTTTTTTATTCCAGTTGAAAAGATATACTGTATGGTAGTTACACTGTGTAACACAGGCTCACTATTTTCTGTTATATCTCCTTCTCACATTCTGGAAGTATTGCTGAATTTAAAAGCTAGACGCCGCTCATTCTTCTACAGTTACTTGGTTTTAAGCTGTTATTGCTCTTGTTGTTTTTCTGTTTTTTTCCTGTGTAGTCCAAGCCTCCCTGCTCCTGAACTAAGACTTAGCACCCAGTTGCAAAGTCTTGGAGTTGAGGTCAGAAATTGTACATCCCCTAGTTCAGCTTTGCTCTTTGATAAATCACAATGTCATTGAGGCAGGCTGAATAAGGATAAAAATACTACACACTGTGGATCATTCAAAACTTTACCCCCTTGTCACCTCCAGCCCCTACTTCATCTCTTTGTTTCCCTATTAAATGAACTAATGGAAACCTTCCAACATCTCATGTTACTATTATGAAATTCCCTTGCTATTCCTTTTTTACACCTGAAATTTAACAGAGTTAGTAGCATCTCAAATTTTTTTACCTGGTTTCGTGCCTTGTGCAAAAAGCTTCTTGTTCAATGTTTGCGCAGTGTCTGCATTGTCTTTCTTCAATTTTCTTTGTTTATTCTTGACAATCAGACAAAAATAATACCGCAACACTGCAAGAGTCTTTTAGGTGCAGTGGGAAAGCTGTTTCAGGCAATTGTATCCCTTTTTTCTTTGCGATCAATTCATTTCATTTACTTTTGCTGATGGAAAAGGTTGCAGATGTTTTCCGTAATTGAGTAGTAACTTCATTTTACCCTCCTGTTAAGGAGTTTTTACTGCGGATTTTGTTTACTTTATTATGATGTTGTTTTGTTCAACTAAAAGATAAAGAAATATGATGCATCTTTCAAATGTAGGATTAAAGAATTGAAATGTGTCACATGTTGTTTGGCAAATGTTTTGTGTAGATTGACTTTTATCTTTCTCTGTTATGGACTTCATTTAAGTGACTTTTGGAACAGTAAAGATGCTTTTCTGTGGATTGACTTTACCTTTCTCTGTCAAATCAAGATCAGTTTGTTCGGTGATTTTTTACATACTACATATGACTATGCTTTCTCCTCACTGAAATACGGCAGAATGAGCTTCTTTAGTGATAACAATTGCTATGTTAAATGAAATATGCAGAGTGCTGTTTTGTGTTGTTCGGAAAGGATATACCCCAAAATGAAGTGAAAATATTATCTGTTAAATTGAAAGCTAACTTTATATTATGTTTAATTGTAATAAATAATGTACGGACAAAACATATATTTTCCCATTGTCTCTTATTTTTGCTTCATTTTTCTTATGCTACATTGGCAGGTAACTTCATTACGACGTGGAATGTGGGATAGCATATATGATAATTTGCAAATGACGACCCTAAGTGACACGACTAATACAGGCTTAGGAAATCAAGTTGGTGAAATTAACCCAAGTGAAAACAGTGATTTAAGCAAAACTCAGCATGTTATGCCTCCTAAACAAAGTGAGTAGTTTTTTGTTCTCTATCTTCATTTGCGCTCTCTGCATGTTTAATTTCGGTTATTTGTTGCCAAGTACTTTTTCAAATTATGGTCAAGCTACAGTGTAGCATCATATTACTACTTTAGTTATCCAAGTTATACGATTAAGGAACTATAATAGAATGAAAATGTTTTCTTGAGATGCATTATCTAATAAGTTTATGTGGTAGTCTTTTGGGGCTAGTCAAATCTCTTACACTTTGCAATCTGATCAATTTTATCTATTAGGTAACACTGTTGAAGAAATTATCAGAAGACTTTCCTTGTATTTTGAGCATGATCTTTCTGGAGAGAAGCACATTGGTATCTTTAAGAAGCTACAGAGTTGCGAGGTTTTGTTGGTAGAGCAATTTCAAGTGCATAATTTTGAGTCTCTTGGTTGGGGTGGGTTTTTCACTTTCTTGGAAAAACATATGTTACTACTACCAACACAACTTCAAAGATTTCTATCTAGAGAATTACGGGAAGAGTTTCCTCTGGAGGCCCACGTGAATGAGAATCTGTTGACCCTTTTGCTTTCACAAGCTTCTGAATTTTCAGGTGATACTGTAATATCTAGAGAAATGGTAGCTCGACTGCTTGCAGAACAGTTTCCATCAATCAATTTCAAGGTTGTAGGAAGAGATTCAGAGGAAAATTTCACTGAAATCATTGGTAAGAAGAAGTCTTATTCTAAATGTGTCCTGTTTTCTGCAACATTGTTGGGAGCTGAAAACTCTTTGACCAGTAAGCATCTAGAAGAATCTCTGACAGTGGGAAATGATACTGAAGCAAGAAGCAGCATTCTTAATGCAGTTTCTTCCAAAGAGGTTTTAGATGTTTTGCTTAGGGTTCCATTGTTGTCAGACTTGAATTCATGGTGTCACTGGGATCTTAGGTATGCCCCACAGTTTGGTCCTCTTATGAGCTGTTTAAATGAGATTAATTCAAAAGATCTGTTGTGTCTAGCGACAAGGGATGGTAAGATCATTAGAACAGATCCTTCTGCAACAGCAGATTCGTTCTTAGAGGCTGCTCTTCGAGGATCTGCTTACCATACCGCTGCACAGTTGTTGTCGTTGATATCATTAAATGGACGAACACATCTACCATTTTCCCTTTTAAAATGCTACGCAAAACGTGCATTTGAAGTTTCTTTTGATAACCATTCCGAGGAGGTGGAGCTAAATGATAGGAATTCTGTTGTGTACATGCATGTGCCAGTGAAGTCGAGTACTTTTGACAAAATGATAGTAGAACAGAGAACTAAAGTGGCTAAAAGTGACCATGCTGCCTCTAAGTTTCTTCTTGATTGTCTGGGGTATCTACCTGGTGAGTTTCGCAGTCTAGTTGTTGATGTCTTGCTTTCGGGACTTCGTTCTGTTGTTAAAGATGCTCCTACAAGTGTTTTGTCTGCATGCGAACACACAGAGCAGCGCATCATGCTTCATGATGTCGGGTTGCTGCTAGGCATTGTTGAGTGGATTAGTGATTACCATAAGTTTTCCTCATCATTGTTACCGAGCTCAGCTATAGTGGAGAATGCTTTGTCCAACTTAGATTCTGGCGCAGGTTTTGTGCAAACAGAATTGGATGGCCTAGTTCAGACCGAACAACGATGCATGATCGTATCAGAGAAGTCGTGCGAATACAAAAATAAACCTCATGAATCTTGTCACACTGTTGGTGATGCTGGTACTTTATGTGATTCTGTTGGGGAGGCTTTCACCCAGACTGAACCTGAGTTTCATGATAATCCAGTCTCTGTTATTGATTCAATCAGACAGGATGAATTTGGGCTGGTCTCAACTTCTTCTGGTACTGAGATGAATATGCTGCAGAGACAACATGCTCGGTTAGGAAGAGCACTTCAGTGTTTGTCCCAGGAATTGTATTCTCAAGATTCACACTTCATTCTTGAACTCGTGAGAACTCTTACCTTCTTTCTTTCTTTTTATATAATCTTCTTGCAAGCATTTTAATTAGGTTCACTGGGGCATATGCATATGTCTGTTCGTATGACCGAGTTCTACTCTGTCCAAGATGATTGGCTATTCGGTAATAACTTTATGCTGTCAACTGGTAGATGAATCCGATATCATTTATTCTTATAAGGGGGAGGGTTAATGAGTATTCAAATGTTTGTTATCTCTGTTTGACATCGTAGGTACCTTTATCACTATTCCTGTAGACAGGAGAGATTTAATGGACATTCCATTTGTGATCCTCTTACTTTCTCGCTATTGGTGCTTCAGGTTCAAAATGCTGATGACAATAAGTACCCTGAACACGTGGAACCGACACTCACATTCATTCTTCAAAAGACCGGGATTGTTGTTTTAAACAATGAGTGTGGCTTCATGCCTGAGAATATTCGGGCCCTGTGTGATGTTGGTCGATCCACAAAGAAAGGATCTGGTGGATACATAGGGAAGAAAGGAATTGGCTTCAAGTCAGTGTTTCGGGTATGTACAATCCAAGCTTATACTAAGTTTACGATTATAGTATGCTAAGCTAAGAAATTACCTTGGAATTTCTATTCCAAAACATGTCTTCAAAGACATGCCAGCTTGAAATATGTATATGAACTTTAAGCTAAGTTATACACGAATCATAGCAAATTCTTTCTCAGATACTTCCTGCTAACGCTTTTGCTTGGGCCCACTTTCCAGGTTTCGGATGCTCCTGAGATCCACTCAAATGGTTTCCATTTCAAGTTTGATATAAGTGAGGGTCAGATTGGATATATATTACCGACTGTTGTACCTCCTCATGATATGGAATCGCTTATCAGCATGTTATCTGGCCGTGCTTTACACCTAAAGGATGCAGGATGGAACACTTGCATTACACTTCCTTTCAGAGCCATTGATTCTGAAAGGACGACAGTGAATCACATTGAACCTATGTTTTCAGACCTTCATCCTTCATTACTACTCTTCCTACATCGCCTCCAGTGCATAGTATACAGAAACATGCTTGACGATTCCCTCTTGGTCATGAGGAAAGAGGTTGTGAGCGAGAATATCATAAAGGTTTCATGTGGGGAAAATAGTATGACCTGGTTTGTGGCATCAGAGAAATTGAAGGCTGCCAATCTTCGTGATGGCGTTCAGACAACAGAGATTTCTATAGGATTTACTCTTGACATGATGGAAGATGGAACTTACAGATCATGTATGATTCAAGAACCCGTTTTTGCCTTTCTTCCTCTAAGAACTTATGGTTTGAAATTTATTATACAAGGGGATTTCATTCTTACATCATCAAGGGAGGATGTTGATGAGGATAGTCCTTGGAACCAGTGGCTGTTGTCAGAATTTCCGGGTTTGTTTGTGGATGCTTTGAGGTCCTTTTGCAGTCTTCCTTCTTTCACCCAGAATCTGGGTAAAGCTGTGTCCTCATACATGCAGCTCGTACCTCTAATCGGGGAGGTGCATGGATTCTTTTCTTCTCTTCCTCGTTCTATTATATCTAGATTGAGAACAACAAATTGCTTGCTGCTTGAGGGAGACGGTGAAGAATGGGTTCCTCCTTGCAAGGTTTTAAGAAACTGGAATGAAAAGATAAGGGTTCTTCTTAAGGATAGATTGCTTCAGGAGCATCTTGCTTTGGGTTTTTTGGACAAAGATATAGTTTTGTCAGATTCTCTGTCAAGGTCACTGGGCATTGAAGACTACGGGCCGAAGACTTTGGTTCAGATTCTTTCTTCATTGAGTCACAAGAAAGGTTGTCTGCAGTCAATGGGATTTGCATGGTTATCGTCTATTATTACTGAACTTTACATACTATTCCGTTCTTCTGGGCATGGTAATGTAGAGTTAGGTATAGATAAGACTCTTATAGATGACCTTCACAAGATCCCTTTTATTCCCCTGTCAAATGGTAAGTTCACCTCTTTAGATGAAGGTGCAGTATGGTTGCACCATGACACCTCTGGGTTAGATCTTGGTGATGTATTTGAAGCATTTCCTACGCTATATGGAAATCTCCGAACCATTGATCATTCCCTTCTTTTGGCGTCTTCTGTTGATGAAAAATCTTGTGTAGATGACCTCACAAACATGCTTTGTGCAATTGGCGTTCAAAAGCTGTCAGCACATGAAATCATCAAAGTTCATATATTACCAGCCTCTGAGGCGAGGATTAGAGGTACAGAGGAGGGTTTGATGGTTGATTACTTATGCTTTGTGATGACACATCTACGATCTGGCTGTCATATTTGTCATAATGAGAGGAACTACATTATTTCTGAGTTAAGAAGCAAAGCTCTGATATTGTCAAATTATGGGTTGAAACAGCTAGGTGAGGGGTCAATTCATTTCGGTGAAGAATTTGGAAACCAAGTAGACATGAAGAAGTTTACCAAAAACTTGGATATATTGTGGCCTGTGGTTGATGGTACCTACTTGAAACATCCAGCATCAAAATTTTATGCATGCGGATTGAAGGAGTGGCGGGATTTTTTTCAAGAGATTGGAATAGCTGATTTTGTTCAAGTGGTGCAAGTTGAAAAGAGCATTGCTGAATTCTATTCTGTTTCACGTTGTGAAAAGTATGATATCAACTTGTTATCTCCCGAGTTAGTTGTCAAAGATTGGGAATCCCCGGAACTAGTTGATCTCTTGTCTCTCTTGAACAAAAGTAATGGCGGCAAAGGTTGCAAGTATCTTTTGGAAGTCCTTGATCGACTGTGGGATGATTGTTACCATGATAAAGCAACTGTTAACTATTATTCGGGTACGCATGGTGTCATCAGATCATCAGAATCTTCATTTATGAGGGTAATTTGTGATTCTCGATGGATAGTTTCAAGCATGGACAACAAATTGCATCTTGCAAAAGACCTTTATCATGATTGTGAGGATGTGAAGTCAATACTTGGCTTGAACGCTCCGTATGCAGTTCCTAAGGTTGGTTTGGTTTTTTCTTATTTGGTATTATAACTATTAGGTCTAGTATACGCAGTGAATAAATTGATTTTTGAGTATTTATCTATGGACTTATAATATTACATGGATGGTCCTGAAATTTGATTAGAGGTTTGGGTTCTTTGTGGGACGGGGTGTTGTTTTGATATCTTACATTTTGCTTGGTATGATTAGTAGTTCTATACCATATGGACCTCCTACAGTGTCTTACTGAGCGGAGGAGTATTTTTACCTATATGTTTAACCTCTATAAATGGACTACTGTGGAACAGGTTACAAGTGTGAAGTTACTCAGTGATATTGGTTTTAAGACCAAAGTTTGCCTCAATGATGCTCTGGAAATCCTAGAAACCTGGGTACACTGTGGAGACTCTTTTAAATCAAGGTAGCAATTTCAACATGTTGCTTTTTTAAAAAAACAGTGACTCTTATCTTTTCTAGATAAGTGTTCTGGTTTAAGTTACATTCATTTTTTACTGATTTTCTTTCCACTAGATAAGTTACATTCTAATTTATGTTTTCTTTCCACTTAAACACTGTTCACTATTGTTCATTGGATGATTTACGGCTGCTAAATGATATTCTGCTGGAGATTTGTTTCTTTATAGCACTAAAATATCAGGTCTAATGACATGAGGACTGAGTTCTAAACGTTTTTTTAAGTGCCTTTTATGTGTACGTATGAACAGAGTTCATGGGCTTCAGATAAATTCTCCATGTAATTTATTTTGCAATTAGATGTTATTGTTTCTATATGGTTACAACATGCTTCTTCTAGTCAAGTGTTTGTTTTTCCAACCCCTTGTTATGACTCCAAAACCACCTAATGATGATACGAGAGAGTCCTTTCCTGATGTTTTTTCTAACAGCATACAACTTTGTCTTTAATTTTGCAGCATCTCTCAGATTACCAGGTTTTACAAATATTTGTGGAATGAAATGGCTGATTCAAAGGAGAAAATAACTGAAAAACTTCATACTCTCCCGGCTGTATTTGTACCACATGAAATCGGAAGTAGGCAGAATGATCTGATATCTGGAATATTCTTGCCACTTGGTGATGTTTACTGGAATGATTCTGTTGGCGTTTTAAATGAGATAAAAGAGATCAGTTCGCAGATCAGCAGTGTTGTGGAATCATTGCGTAGGAAAACGTTGTGCACTATCTATCCAGGTCTCCATGACTTTTTTGTGAATGGGTGTGGAGTACCTGAGACGCCTCCTTTTCAAGAATACACTAAAATTCTAGGGCAGTTCGCACATTATGTGTCACCCTCATGTGCTGCCAAGGCTGTAAGTTATTTACTGAAATAATTCATCAAGTCCTGTTTATCTTCAATTTATTCTCTTCTTTGCTAAAGTTTTAAGTTCATGCCTATCTAGGTCTTCAAAATTTTCCTGAAGTGGAGTGATGACTTGAATTCTGGCAAATCTTCCGAAGATGTTGTTCATTTTAAAGAGAGACTTTCAGAACTCGAGTACACTGTACTTCCTACTGAAAATGATAAGTGGGTTTCCTTGCACTCCTCGTTTGGTCTCGTATGTTGGTGTGATGATGAGAAGTTAAAGAAGAGATTTAAAAAGAAGGATAACATTGAGTTTATTAACTTTGGAGAAAATGATGATGAAGAGCAAGAGGTGCTTCAAACAAAAGTGTCTGGACTCATGCACAACTTGGGCATTCCAAGTATTTCTGAGGTAAACTAATCTTCTCCTTCACAAAAATATATTGGAAAATGCAAGCCACTTAGTTGTACTCTTGTACATGTAGATTTGCACTGAAATACAAGAGTAAGCCTTTTTCTTATTGTGTTGATGCACTTACTCCAAAACTATCATCTTGTAGCTTATATACCAGGGAAGAACTGATATATTTGTCTCCGTTTCAACTATGTAAATTCACTCTTGTGGTGTTTATGTATTTTTTTTCAGGTGGTAAAGCGTGAAGCTAAATATGAAGGTTCGCAAGATAATACTGTAACAGTGTCACTTGTAAACTGGGCTCTGCCTTATGCCCAGCGATATATCTTTACTCTTCATCATGAGAAGTATACCCAGACAAAAAAGACAGTCCATAGTCAACTCAAGCGTCTACAAGTCTTTGTTGCTGATAAGTTATGCTATAGGAATGTCATACCGCAATATGGCATTAGCTCTAAAAAGGAGTTCAAATGCAGCTCTCTTCTACATGTACGTCTACTTTCTTTCTTTCTTTTGTTGCGTAGGGGATATTTGAAACTCCTCTCTGCTTATTAGCAAGTAGATCCTTTGCTTTTGTCATATCCATGTGACCGGGACTATATTTTTGTAATACTGCAGTTGTTTACTCACAATCTGGAAAATTAGCATGTGCTTCTTTTTTTTTTTTGAAGTTTTACTATGCAAGTTCAATCTTATATGTTAATCCAATGCAGATTTTCATACTGCAGCTTTTTTACTGATATATTATTATGTTTGTTCTTGTTGTCTTCAGGATAAAGCTCTGTACACAACACCATGTCTGGATTCCCATTCCTTGTTCATGGAACTGTCTCGTTTGTTTTTCAACGGAGTTCCTGATCTGCATCTGGCAAATTTCCTTCACTTGATCAAAACAATGGCAGAATCTGGTTTGAGCGAGGAGCAAATGGAATCTTTCATTCTGAACAGTCAGAAAGTTCATCAGATTCCTGATGGTGAGAAGATCTGGTCCCTTAAGTCTGTTGTCAAAGCGAAGAAGAAAGCTGGAATAAGCTTGAGCTGGTTACCTTCAAGTTCCAAACCAGGACATGGTTCTAGCAAGGCCCACGTTGATGATTCTAAACAAGAGCTGGCCTCTGGTATGCATAGCAGCGGTGAAGAGGATGACACAGAGGCTCCTGAGAAAAAAATACCAGTTGAGATGACTGATACAAACTTGGTTTCTGGATATGATAATTATGCAGGCACAAGTTCACGAACTAGTGAGCCAAACCCATTGCATTCAATGCATATGATTAGTGGCTCAACCTTAGGGAATCAAGCTGCTATTCAGTTCAATCCAAATCTTCCTCATGAATGCAACAATCCCTTCTCAGCTAACTTCAGCGAAAGAGATCAGCTTCACACCGGTACACCTTGGGCTGCACAAGCGCAACAGACCGGTAGAAAAGGTGAAGAAATCGCGTACAGATACTTTGTTGCAAAATACGGCAGTGAGGCTCTGGTCAGATGGGTTAACGACCAGAGCGAAACCGGTTTACCTTACGACCTACTGATCGAAAACCGAGGTGGTAAGAAAGAGTACGTGGAGGTGAAAGCAACGGTGTCGACACGGAAAGACTATTTCAACTTGACAGTGAGGGAATGGCAATTTGCAAATGAGAAAGGGGATGGTTACATAATTGCTCATGTTTTGTTAGGCAACAGTAATGCAATTCTCACACAGCATAGAAACCCGGTCAAGTTATGCCAAGAAGGTCACCTCCGGTTATTGATTCTCATGCCAAACCAGCGAAACGAGGTCAACGTTTCATTTTAAAAACCCAGTCAATCGCTCTCTCTTGTTAATTAGATTACATTCTTGGTATTGTACAATATTATACTTTTAATTATTTTTAATTTAAATTCTTTCAGACAAAGATGAGTAATTTAACAGAATCAAACCAAAGCAAACTAGATGTTCTTCACCAAAGTTGTTGACAAAAAAAAAATATATATATATATATATAGTCCTTGCCGTCGTAACCAATGGACTAAGCTCAATTTAAAATCGAAGTAAACCCGATTTGTTTATTTTAACTATCAATTAAAGTAATCTAGTATTGATTACCTTGTTCCAAAAATGGCTCCACCTAACTCCAATTATTCTCTAATTATTACCTTGTTCCAAATATTCAGTCACCCAATTATTTTCGCCTAATTTTACATATCCTATTATTTTAAGATTACAAATATATAACAATTTTTTTTTGTTATTTAGACATTAAGATCCAAAGATTGTGATGTTAAAAATTCAATCAGAATCATTTTTAAAAAATGTTTTCATGTGTTTGAGTTCAAGACTGTAGTTTTATATCTATTTGGTGTTTTTTAATTAATAAGGGCAAAACTATACATATTTTAATGTTTTCTATTTTATTTTATTATTAATTTAATAAATAACCCCAAAAATATTTTTGATTAGTCTTCAATTTTTTCGCTATGTGTCAGGCCTACCCCAAAGGTCTAACTAGTGCCTAGCAATTTTTTGAACAAGGGATAGTTATGTATTATGTGATTATTTATTTCTGAATGATAATTGTTTTCCTAAGTTTGGTGTCATTAGGGTTTTTATCTTGTTGTTTAATGTGAGTTTTCTTTTAGGTGTTTATCTAAATTTCCTTCATGATCATTATTAGTCTGTATTAATTATTGTTTTGGGTTTTTATCAGAACTAAAACCAAACCAAGTTCTATTAAAATTAACCATTCAGTGATATTTATAAGAATCACAAAAGACATACATGTCAATTGCTTCCTTCATGAAAATGTGAAGAGAAAGATAGAAAGATATGAGATACGAGTGCTACTTAATAAAGAAACTAAACATTGAAGCAGAATACACTATAAAAACATATATCATATAATGATGGTAGATTTATTTGACTATATCTTAATTAGTACATGTTCACTTTCTCGGGAACAAGCTTGAGATGCTGCGACTTGTGCATAGCGAGACCAGTCATGACATCCATGTTGATCTCGTCTGGTTTCATCCCATTAGGAAGTCTAAAGTTATAATTGAGAAGAAGGTTCGCGTAAGGAACCTCAAGCATCGCCGCACCAAGACGCATTCCGGGGCACATTCTCCGGCCTGACCCAAACGGTATGAACTCGTAGTCCGTACCTTTGAAGTCAACATCCTTCTCAAGAAACCTCTCGGGCCTGAACTCGTCAGGGTTCGGTCCCCACTCCTTCTCGTCACGTGACACAGCCCACGCGTTGACGTTGACGGTCGTCCCAGCCGGGACGTCGTAACCGGCGATCTTTGTGTCTTGAATGCATGCACGAGGGATAAGGAGAGGTATGACCGGCTCGATCCTTAGGGTTTCTTTAACTAAGGCTTTGAAGTAAGGAAGGTTCTTGACATCATCTTCGTTAACGAACGTTGAACCTTTCTCTCTCATATATTCTCTCACTTCTGCTTGAGCTTTCTTCAATACTTGAGGGTACTTCATTAGATACGTCATTCCCCACACAACCGCAGCAGCTGCGGTATCTGTTCCCGCCACTATGATATCCTTTTGGAACGAAAGAACAAAAAGAAGAGTAAATCACAAGCAAATGATTGCTTGTTGGGCAAGCAAAGGTTAAAAGCATAAATAAGAAGAGATGTTATACTTACCATGATCACGGCTTTGACATTATCTATAGTGAACTCAGAAGCCAAAGGTTGTGCTTCGTAAATCCCCATCAAGAGATCGATCATGCTCTCGGTTTCGGGCTTGGCTCTTTTGGGATCAAGCGTCTCATTGACAACCTCTTGAAGATAAGTGTCTTGTCTATCAAAACATTCTTTCATATAAGCTGTGAGGCCTGACAAATGATCAAGAAAGCCGCAATAGGGGAAAAAATCAGCGAAAAATATCTTCCCCAAAACGCTCTGAGTCCCATAAAGAATACTGATGAACCTCTTCATCTCTTCCCCCTCTTCGTTGTACTTCTTCCCGAACGCTTGTCTACACACAACCGAGTTTGTGAAGGTCAACATAAGCTCGCTTATATCGACCGCTTCGGATTTTTCTGCGGCCTTATCGATCTTATAAATCATCCTCCTCGCCTCTTCCTCCCGGACGTGCTTAAAGGTGGCCACACGTGCAGGTGAGAACACATGGTTCATCCCCATCTTCCTCATCTCTCGATAATACGGTGTGTAGTGGTTCAATGCCATGTCACGCCGGCCGTAGGATATGAACTCATGGCCGTGGTGCTGAGGTCGGTTGGCGAAGTTGACATCTTGCGTCTTGAGAAGCTCTTTAGCTAGTTCAGCCGACGATATCACCATCATTGTTCTGCTTCCTATCTTGTATGACAAGATTGGCCCGTATTTTTTGGCCCATCTGGCGAAAAAGCGTTGTGGGTTACGCTTCTCAAGCTGGTGGAGGTTTCCGATCACCGGAAGCGGCGATGGGCCTGGAGGCAGCTTGTACCGTTTGGTTTTCGGTTTTTGGTAAAGAAAGAAGAGAAGAACTGCGGCAAGAGCCACCAGGCCTATGGTAATGTCTTCCATAATTAGTTTCTATTGAGTGTTACATTGAACAGCACAACCCAATATATATGATTATATAGACTACGTTCTTCTTTTCTTAACCACGCAAAATCAAATACTTTAACCGAAATCGAATTTATTTTTATCAAATGGTAACTCTCTTATACACCTACTTACGAAACCTCACGTGTTAGAATTTAAAAACACCTTCACCTACCCATCGTCCCTCTAAATATCGTACATGCTTTTGTGGTTTTCATGCAGTCACGCTCATTTGATTGTTTTTCTATATTTGTAATTTACACAAAAATTTTATCTGTCACTTCGTTCACTGATTGGTCTAACGAACTAAGGATCTACTTACTTAGACCAGAAGTACACAATCCAATTTATCATACCCAATTTTAGTAAACATTTTATGGGGGAAAAAACAGAAGATGTCATAAATAGCCAAAACTCCGCAGTTTAACGGGCGAAACATCAACATGTACTACTGCCGTTAAATTAAACCAATGAATCTTCACTTTTTCATTAGATAAAATAGCTCGCCTTTTGTCAATAATTACAATTTTTGGTTACTCAATTCCATAAACTAAAATATCCAAAAGCAGGGACTTTTGTTCTATAAATAATTAATCTCATAAAGATACAAATTATTTGACCGAAGTGTAAAAAATAATAAATAAGAAGGTTGAATAAATCAAATTAGTTAGATAACAATTTAGAGAGTTGAATAAGTGGATCAAAATGACGAAACTAACAAAACCAATTCCAAGTCATAATATTGTTGTTATAATTGTCAACTATATATATAGCTACTAAAATATATCAAAAGACACGGACATTTTTCTGTGAATAGTTAATCTAATAAAGATACAACATTGGATACAAATTATATGACTGAAATGTAATAAGTAATAACTAAGAATGTTGAATAAATCAAAGTTAGATAACAATTTAGAGAGTTGAATTGTTATCTAACTCTCTCAATTTTTATTCAACTCCCTAAATTTTTACAGAAAAAATGTCCGTGTTTTTTGATATATTTTAGTAGCTATATATATAGTTGACAATTGGTTTTGGTTTTGTTAGTTGCGTTATTTTGATCCATTTATTCAACTCTCTAAACTAGTATCCACCTTTGATTCATTCAACCTTCTTATTTATTATTTATTTTTCCGGTGTTGTTTTTACGTATAGACAATATACACTTTGACGGCAATTCGTGTATCTATTATACTCAAACATTCAACAAATTAATCTTGCATACATAAGAACATTAAAATTACACGTTACGTCTGTCGGAATTATCAACTGGATAAAATATATTTATCAAACCGTAATTCACAGTTTATATAAATATTACTGCGTGTGCCATAAGTAGGATATTTCTAAATATAAATATAGAAACATATGTACCTTTATTTCGAATGGGTTGGCCTAGTTGGTAACAACGCTCCTTTGAGCTCAATCCAACAAATTGGCATTCTCAAAATTTCAGTCCCAGCGGTGTCCAATCCATTCACTCTACTCGGTCATGAGTTTCATTCAATTGAGTGATTTATCTGTCTTTGTAGAAAACTCTTTATCGTGATGCATGTTCACCTTTATAATTCGGATCAGTGAAAAAAAAACATAGCTGTCGTGGCCATAAAAAAAAAAAAAATTAAATTTAGGTGGTGCAAGGTATATAAATATTTTGTTCCAGAAATTAGTTGTAAAGGTAAAGTCAAAAAAAAAAATTGTTGTGAAGGTTAAAAACGTAAGATGTTGCTATTAAGCAGAATGATTTGTAACAAAAGTAGCGAACACAATTAGGAGCCGCCTGAAAACGAATGACTGCTTTTAGAATGTAAGCAAGAATTATTAGATTTACTAAATTCTCAAAACCTAAGATGTGACTGCTTTTAGAATGTAAACGAGAATCATTAGATTTACTAAATTTAAGGACCTCTCAACTAGTTCCATAAAATATTTGGGATCAAAAGTTGTGCGGCATGTGTGGTATTACGCGCGGGGTAATTTTAAGAAGATGAAATTTTCTCACAACATCAAATCAAGAACCAAAATTGTACCAAACTTAAAAAGTTTAAAAGAACATGTTTGTAATTGGAATAAACTTTTCAAATGAAATCTCGGAAATACGTTTCGTTTCCCTCATACAAAGAGAAATGGATAATTTTAGATGGCGCTTACGGCTCAAGTAAGCTTTTACCGGACCGGGCCATTGCTGATGGATGAAACTTTGCATACACCTGCAGATGTAGTGAAGGGCACATCTTTGTAGCAAGCAATTAGATTCTCATTTGTGTGTAGATCTACCGCGAGTGTCTCAAATATTTTCTTCTTTGGGTTTAAGATATCATCTGGCTCGCCTTCAAACCCGGGAAATGTAACTCGCTCACCAATAATAGCAGATTCAGGGGGCTCAACTAACTCCACCTGAAAGGTTTCCAGCAAAGACAATTTGTTATAAAACCGAAATGAAATTAGCGGAACTCCAGACAGGTCAGAGACTCTTGCGCATTCTACCTGGCTGCCATCACTACTGGAAGCTGCAAGAACCATTGCTTGCGACACAATATCCCTCATTTTTGCTGGCTTCAAGTTGCAAAGAACACAAACCATACGGTTCTGTCCAGAAACAATATTAGACAAACTGGATTTTAGAAAGGAATAGATACTGAAATTGGGATGAAAACAAATGACCAGTTGATTGAACAAACCTGCATTTCCTCAAGAGGTATATAGTTGACCAGTCCACTAACAACAGTGCGGATTTCACCTCCCCCAACATCAATTTCTTCTACATACAATGTATCTGCCCTAGGATGTCTCTCAGCCTTCACGATTTTACCAACTCGAATATCAAGTCTTGCCATAGTTATTTCACGATCAGCAGCCGGTTGAGGTTTGGGTTTTCCTCCGCTTTTTGATGATGATGCTTTTTGTTTCTTGGCATCTGGGAGAAAAAACAGCAGTTCAGTACATAACCACGTTACTGTGGTAAGCTCAGGATCTCTACCAATTAAAAGCCTAAAGAATGTAAAACAGGATTTTGAGATAACAATAGAGAACCTGAAAGTTTTGTTTTGTTAAGTTGATCTGTCAAATTTGCTGCTTCATCCCTAGCACGTCTATCAGACTGACTTCCAGCGAACTTTTCTCTGTACTGTTGCACTTCTTCGTCAACCTGTGATCATATCACTTTGATATAATTCAAATGCTACAAGGCATTTTATAACATACAACAAGCCAGGTTTCTATGGATAAAATCAGAGAGCTACATACCAACTCCTTAAACAAAGGTTGAGGGGTGCCTATCCTGTGGCTGGGAGGTAGAATCTCCCATGGTCTACTTGCTAGTAATACCTCCCCCCTCTCGTCGGAGAGAGAAAAATGTGAAGGCAAATTTAGTTGTTTAAATACCTACAAAATGAAATAGACAGCAGTAATCACGCTTGGCTTTCTATTACAACTAAATAGAAACAATATTAACCAAACTTTCAATCAAACTGACCTCACAAGAAAAGGATGGTATGAAAGGTTCTAACAATTGAGCAAGAAGGTGTACTAAACCAGCAGCAGTTCTTATAACAATTGCACAAGAAGGTTTATCGTCCTTGTATAGTTTCCAGAATTGGTTTGCCTACAGATAACAGCATAGTTAGTTAGACTGAATAGCCAGCAAAGCTAATAGATAGTTTGTTAATGACAATAGAATTACCTGCAAGTAAAAGTTCCCTTCATTTGAAATCAGCATGGCAGTTTTCAGCCCCTGCTTGAGCTTAACCTGCATCAAATGAACAGGGCATTTATTAAGAACCTAAACAACCATGCACAGAAAGTCAGATAGCCATACCAGGCCGAAGTTCATATAATATTTCTCACCTTTTCCATGGCTTCAACATACTCTGCCAGCAAATTTTCAACCTTTTCAGCCAGTGATATTGTTAAAGGATGAGACTCAGCACCAGGAGCATCAGGAATGACAGACCCATAACCTTCACATCAGTTTAAACATGCAATAGTGAGGCGGTAGAGAGATATGAAAAAGACTTGCCCTAATCGTCAAGAGTATCACAAAGCAGGTAACCAGAACTCTAGCAAATTCTTTATGCCTTTTGTTCTAACTGTTTCTAAGAGACTTTAATATTTTATGCTATCCCACAACTTCATGCTCAGTTTGTCTTTTTGGGAACGCCAAATGCAAGATTTGACCATCCACTAGAGCGTATGAACAGATATACATTAACATATATATCGGCATTTGATCTTTAGATATGTTATATGACCAGTTGATCAATCCATGTTCATACAAGTTTACCAAGAGAGGAAATCTTATCAGAGAGCGTTATAATAGATTAGCAGAATAATAGTAACAACTCTTGCAAGCAAAATGCACCTTTTCTATCATTTTACACTACCAATTTTGTTCAAATATCCCTCACTTGCACACACTCTGGCTGGTCTTTAATAAAAGAATACAACACGTCCCATATATTAAATTGGATGTCAAACTAAAAAGTCAAATCAGCTAACACCAAATACTTAAATATGAAAAGATATATAACCAACCTGAACTTTCCGGCTTCGCTATGAAACTCAGAACTCGATTAACAAAGTTGCCTAGGTTGCTTAATAACTCGCCATTCAGTTTTGCTTGCAAATCTTTCCATGAAAATGATGTGTCAGACACCTAGATGGCACGATCCCCAGAATCAATCAGTGTTACCGACATTTAAACACTTGCAAACGATGCCTATGATGAATGAAGAAAAAATATTTCAATTTCGTAGCACCAATAAGTTACCTCAGGCCTGTTGGTCAGCAAGTAGTATCTCCATACTTCGACAGGTATATTTGTATCTTTTACATCATTACCAAACACTCCAACACCTTTACTCTTGGAGAACTTTCCTGAAAACCCATACAAAAACATGTCCGTGTTTTTAATAATAGCAGGAAAAGCAAAGCAAACAAAAATAATTTTTAAATAAAATCACTCAGCTAAGTCCCCAAATAAGCCATGGTGAAATATCAACTGACCATCTTCGTAGTTTAAATATTCGGTCACACTGATTGTCTTCATCAGCGTCCAATTTTCCCCTGTTCCAAGCTGCGTAGAAGGAAACATCACCTGCATAACAATAAATTAGGGGAAACTATCAAATTAACAAAAGATAAACCGTTGTAAAGGAGACCTTGAGGATAGCTTCAGAAAAGACGAAAACCAAACAGACTTTTGATGTCCTAATTTATTGAAAAAAAATAAGATGAAGAAAAGAGGAAATAATTAAAACCATTGTGAACAAGTCACTGGCGGTAAACAAATTTCTGAAATGTAATATACTCACAGTGTGAAATGGCACATTGTCTTTCCCCATAAACTGATAAAGCTCCACATTCTCAGGATTCTTCCACCACTTCTCCCATTCAGATGTGTAGCATGACGTTATTGAGACGTATCCAATAGGAGCATCAAACCAAACATAGAAGACCTATAACCAGGATTTGAATTAGTAGTTGATGTTTAAATGTTTCTTAAATTGGCTGGAAGTGAGGCTCCTACTTTCTCCTTATATTTCTCATGTGGGACAGGTACTCCCCATTTAAGATCCCTTGTGATGCATCTCTGTCTAAGCCCATCCCTAAGCCATGCATTTGTTGTTTGAATAGCATTTTGACTCCAAGATCCAGCAACAGATGTCTCCTTAATATACTCTTCCAACTTATCTTTCAGCAACGGAAGCTCAATAAACAGGTGGTCTGTGTCGCGAATTCGGGGTGTGTTTTGACAGACCTGTTTGAGGGATAAATCATTAGTATCCGCAATAAAAGACCATAGTTTTGTGCCTCTATAGAAAGCCAAATCAACAAACACAGTTGCTTGTACTGTGAAATCGGTGAACCAAAGTAATAAGATAGGAAGAAAAACAAAGCATGCTCTGGACAAAAAAAACTCACCTAGCTATTACCAGTGATTTATATTATAATCATATGCAATACATATGTATCACTTATTAACTGATGCAACTGCTCCTCATGGTTCAACATCTAAGTTAACTAGATATCTCTAAAATAGAAAGAATTTCACACCCAAGATCATCTTTATAACCAACAGAAAAAAATTACCAGCTGTTTGTGAATGAGAATTTCAACTGACGTGCTGAAGCATGCAATTTCCCACAAAACATAACAAATGCAGTGCTATAAACAGTATAACGCAAATACAATCACTTGATGGGATGATGCCATGAAGAAAAGTATATCCCACCTTGCACTTCGGATCTTTAAGTTCAGTAGGATTCAGGAGCTTTCCACATTTTTCGCACTGATCTCCACGAGCAGAATCATAATTACACTCTTCAAACGGACAAGAACCCTCAACAAGCCGGTCAGCTAAGAACTTCTTGCATGTATCGCAATAAAGCTGAAAATACAATGGGCCACAAAGACATGAGAGTTAAAAAACCCACAAATTAAGTGGTGTAGATCCTTCTACTTAAGAAGAGCATATGTATTCTTTTGCGATCATATAAGGCCAAGTGGCATTTGAGTAAAAGCATTCACCTGCTGCATAGTGTTCTCTGAGAGCCACTTGTTTTCCCACAACTTCTTGAAAATTGCTTGGCACACTTCAGTCTGTTCTGGAGTTGAAGTTCGCCCAAACTTGTCAAAACTTATATCAAACCAGTCATAAACTTCTTTATGAATGGCATGGTACCTAAATGCACAACAACAACAACAATAAGAAATGATGCTACAGTACAAAGTTCTCCAGCAAAAATATCTGAAAGGTTCTCTCAAAAACAAATCCTGAAAATCTGTGGAAACTTGTGTATATTTCTCTCTTGATTAAGTTGAACAAAGGATATACAATTAAGATTCAGAATTCTTGTCAAGATACAAATCCCATAAACCTACACAATGCAAATCCACTGACAAAAACACATTTCAAGACACGTCTAAATCGCATAAACCCTCATCACAGACAAATTCTATCAAATTTTAGAAAATAAAGATACATTACTTGTCACAGATTTCCTTGGGGGTGCAATTCTCCTCCAAAGCTTTGGTCTCAGTTGCAGTCCCATACTCATCAGTCCCACATATGTATATCGCATTATAGCCACGGAGACGACAGTATCTAGCATACACATCAGCGCTCAGAACACCTGCAAAAGAAAACAACACACACAAAGCATTGCATAAACCCAAAAAGAAACATCGAAACAGCCATCCACACTCACTCAACAACAAAAAAAAAACTCAATCCGAAAATCAACACTCGGTCCACACATTATCCACAATTCCATACATTAATCAGTCTTAAGATTTTGCAGCGGCTTTTGGATTTGAACTGCAAAACTAGAATCGGATGATTTCGAAGCTAAATTGATTTCTATATCTGAACAAAGCATTTGGTTCTAAAACAAACACACACGACTACATGCAAATCGGAGAAGAAGAAGACACAAATTGCACACAGATAAAGAGAGTAAAGATTCAAATTACATCCAATGATGTTTCCGAGATGAGGAACGTTGTTGACGTAAGGAAGAGCACTGGTGATTAGTATATTTCTCTTTCCAGGGATTGGTAACTTGGGGCCGCCGCTCTTGCCGCCGTCTTCCATGGCGAAAGCAACAAGACCACAAAGCTAATTAGGGTTTTCGCGAAAGAGTCGGAGACAGAGGAGAAAGACGAATCAGAGAGGCTGAGAAAGAGAAAGAAAGTTCTTTTAGCTTGTAGAAAACCTAAGTAACGGCGGCCTCAGATAGATCCGGTTAAGTTCAGACCGGGTTTGATAGCTAAAATGCTTTTTAATTGATCTTACTGGTATAGAATTAAACCGGAATCCAAATACAGCTTTTTACTAGTTTAGTGGATTTATCACATTAACAAATTTTGTGAAACCTAAAGTAAAGTAACCTGTACCATATTGATTTAGTACATCCCCTATATAATAAAACGGAAGTACACAATTTTTTTCGTACATTATATAATTTTTATAAGTTTGTTACAAAATATGTTATATATTAAATATAAGTTGGTTACAAAAAAAGGTTATAGATTAATTGGTCAATCTATGGGCTATACGAAATACACTTAAAAATATCCCAAAGAATCTTCTTAAAGAAAATATTCCAATGATTTATACAATTTACAAAATAAAATCTTTAGTATTTCATGTATTGTTATAAAATATATACTGTTAGTCGTAAAAATGAATAAAATCTTGGCAATATATCACATTTAATCGTGATTTCCGAGATCTTATTGTGCAGTTGAAAATAAAATCTTACCTAAGCACGAGTCATATTAAAAAACTTTCACCAAACACGTTCAAAAATTAAAATAAAAACAAACAAAAAACATAACCATTTCTCATAAATAAAATTACAAAATTAACAATATAAAACATACAAATAAGTATTTTTTCAAGCTATCAAATGTAGCATATAATTTTATTTCATAATTTTTTATCCAAACAAACTTCTAAAAACAATCATATAAATCATATTTTATTATAAAATTATAATATAAATAAAAGGAATTTAAACCCGTGCTAGAGCACGGGTACTAATCTAGTACTCAAGTTACAGCAACATTGTTAGTCCTAATACATGCTTTTGCTAAAAAATTTTTTTTTTTTGTACAACTTCAATAATTGACTATAACTATATGTCAGCATATATATATATACAAAATAACAGAAAAAATCCCTCGATCACATTGGTCATTCCCTCATTCCTATGTTGCTCCATCAGACACTCAGACCCGTCTACGAGCACGAGCTGCATGGCTCCGAACACGTCTACGAGATGCTACTGCATTCCTAGGCTCCTAGCTAGCACGTCCATTAGTCATTTCCAATTAACATTTTTTTTCTTCATATTGTTGCACTTCTTTATAGCTTTGTTACTTTTTTTAGTGGGTTTGAAATATCTCCTCTCTCCGGAGTTTGTTTGCGTTTTCGATTTGGTTAACCTCTTGAATGACATTTTGAAGTTTAATGTGAATTAAAAAAGTGTAGCGGTTGATGAAAATACTGAAGTAGAGAACCTATAATAAATCTATACAAAAAGAGTTTGATATTGGCTTCAGGATATATATGGAGTACTGTGTAATATAGAATTGGAAAGCGAAATATATTATATTCTCATCGGTATGTATATAAAAGTGCAATATTTACATGTGTAATTTCCCTCCTTAAACTAAGAGAGTGTAAACATCTTTTAACAATTGTGTCGGCTCAACGAATTTGAGAAGTGACAGTGAAGAAGAAAGCTTCGTCGCACGGTAGACTTAAACCTCCGGTTGGATGATCAAAACCGAACTCTTCTTCTGCTTTCCTAAGCAAAGCTTGGAAAGATGGTTTGTTCAAGAAACAAACTGGAACAAGATATCTCTTCTTCTTCAGATTTTCTCCAACATACACAGCGAAGAACCCTTTCGGTGTTGATGATGATTCCGTAGTAAAAGACCGGCGAATGATTTGCTTGGTAACAAATAAACTTCTCAAGAATGCCATTTCTAGTATTAGAAAGAAGCTTTGAACGAATGGCTGAAGTTAAGATGTATTGATCTTGTTTGATGAGAGAAGCTGTTTGGTTTATGAGCTAAAGGGAAATGTGGGTCTATATATATTGGTGGAACTAGAAAGGTTTCTATTGAAAAGAAAAAAAAAACGTATGTCTATGAATTGTGAGTGTGACCTACAAGGACCTGGTTTTGACAAACAGATTATATAAAGCAATTGGATTTTAGGAAGATGTAGTTTAATTAATGTTGCGGTGTTGTGATGAAGTGTGTGTCCTACATGCATGTGACCAATGGCTACATTAGTTCTGTCTTCAGCTGCTAATGTCAAGACACCCGATATTTTATTGACTTGACGGATCAATGCTACACATTTAACTAAGAACATTAATAGTGTTTTCTTTTCTTTTTTTCTCCTGTTAACATTGTTAATAACGACGGTAATATAGAATTTGTTGTAACAGCATTTATCTTTGTTGTGATATTGAATTTTTAATGTTGGCTTTTACGTGTTCCAAGTAACTTATGTATGAGTAGTGAACTTATTGACGTAAACGTTGCACACGTACTCCTAAGCACATTTTGTGTTCCGTATAGTTATCTGATTCATATCTAGTCTGAAATCAAGATACCCGATCTTGTCGCAAGTATGTGCGTATCAAAATACTCGTAGTATCCATATATACCTAACTTACAAGCAAACGTGAACATTATTCATCATAAGCATTTCCTCTGATCTGTTCCGTATGTGTTATCCGAATCGTATCTAGTGTGAATCAAGACATCGAATATCGTGAGATTGTATAGCAAGTACACATCAAAATACTCGTATTATCCACTATACTTGAGTTTAAGCATTCAAGTCTCAAAATATCCGATTCAAAATATCTCAAAACCCCAAAATATCTATCCAAGAGACAAAAAAAAATACGATGATCTTTTCCTTTTCACAAAACAGGTCGGGCCAAAGTACGTACGGTTCTCTGATATTTTTATTTGTATCGGCACTAGTCTCATCCCAGACCCCTTTTTTGAGTTTTGTCGAGAGGTACTCAAAGAAGATTTAAAGTAGTACTTAGGCGAGTGTCCTGAATTAACGATAGCCCCAAAAGAGTGAAAGAAGAAGATCACATGGAAAAAAGAGTAGAAGAGTCGTGGAAGTTTGTTTAGTTAGGAAAGTCAATTTTGGTTTCACATAAAAATTAAATATTTCGACCAAACTCTCATGTCCCCATCTTCACTTGTCTGCTTCTTCAATCACTACGGGAAGATCATCACCAGAACACAAGTGCCCTTTATTATTAGGTCTTTTGTCCGGTCTATTGTTTGGAATATGGCATTAACAAAAAAAAACTTCTTTATAAGACAAAACCATGTGCCATTTTATCTACAACTCACTAAACTAACCTCTCACATTTTTTTTCAAGGCATACACATTATGAAGCTATGGCTATTTGGGTTTTTCTTTTATTTGTTAACTGTTCTTCTCATGATCAATTCTCTTTAGAGATTGCTAGGTTGCTAAAGGTCACATTACAGTATACATCGATGATCGATGAAAGCTAGAGACACAAAAAAGAGATAATATGGTTATCTTCGTCTCAGTATCTCCCAAAGTGAAGAAAAATGGTGAAGCTGTGATCTTTAGTTATGTGTTTAAAACTTTCTTTCTATCTCTCATATGAGAAACAAGACATAAAATAAAATGAAATAACATGAAGCAATCAATCAAATAGCACCCTAACAAATCATTCACTAAACATTCCCTTCTCCAAAAAAACATCATACCCTTAGAACCCAATTGATCTGTTTTCTTACTTTCCACCCACACAAAAAAAAAAAGTTATCTTTGAGGCTTATGTTGCTCTTGTTGGTTCTAGGCCGTTAGATGATCTACCATCTGACCTATGGGATTATAATATTGAAGGCCTAGTGGAAGTGGAACTGCGACTGGAACCTGAATTTATGAAGACAGGAGTGTCTCTTGGCGAGTGCATTGTGGAACCGCGTAAGCTGGTACTATTTCCCATGTCTTTAGTCTTGTGGAGGAGAAAGGTTCCTGATAAAATGGTCACAAAGCCACATAGCTCGGTAGCAATTTGCAATCCGCTTTGAGAAGCCCAGTCCTGGACCATAAACAAATGATGATAATGTGTTCATAAATTCGAATCATTTAGTTTATAAACACTTCTCAGAAACCACATTTTTACCTTGAACATGATCATGCTAGCTATGATGGTGAACGTTGTAAACATAACGTAGTAAACTGGAGATATGACCGCTGTGTTAAAATTATCCAGAGCCTGCGAGAAATGAATACAAAAGATGAAAAAAAAAATTGTTACTCCAAAAACATGGAAATGTGACAGTAAAACAAACATTTGTTAATTATTTATTACCTTGTTCAAGTAGTTGATTTGTAGAATGCAACATACGGTCACTACTATGATGAAGATCCATGCATGGAAGTACTTGAACTGGTTTATTCCCGAAAACGTCAGCTTTATGGCAATTGCTACAGCTTTAACACTCATAACCTAACATGCAACAAAGACAGAGACACTTACTTAAGAAAAAGAGAGATCTAGCTACTAAGAGACGGCTCAAGAAAAAAAATGAAAACATACTGTAAGAGAGCCCATTAAAGAGCAAATTCCAACATATACTATCATATGCGTCTTCCCATAACGTGGCTCGTAGTAGAAGATCAGTGTAAGCACCACAACCAAGACCACAGCAGAATACGCAAGGAAACCTGGTTAATACATTCAAACATGTATATCTGTCCAATTAGAGAATCAATGTTGTTTGACAAAATTAGAAAAAACCTCTAGCTATTGCTGCCATATATACCTGGTTCAGTAGC
Source organism: Camelina laxa (assembly GCA_024034495.1). Taxonomy (NCBI): domain Eukaryota; kingdom Viridiplantae; phylum Streptophyta; class Magnoliopsida; order Brassicales; family Brassicaceae; genus Camelina; species Camelina laxa. The sequence goes on along the minus strand of CM043880.1, from coordinate 22,567,000 downwards.
AAGGTGCCACACTTGCTTGACTGATTCAATGTCTTGCTCATGAGGAGCATGTAAAACAATCGTTGTTGATCCAACAACACAGAGAATGCAGCCAAGTATACCAAACATATGCAACTTCTCTTCCAAAATAAAATGTGCTAGCACTGCGCTGCGTACCACGGTTCTCGTTTTCAGGAAACTACGTTGTTTTACATAGATAGAACGGTAAAGAGATAGGCATAGTGGATACAGATACCTGAAAATAATACTTAGAGCTCCCAAAGGTGTCACTAGAATAGCTGGTGCAAATGCATATGCTGCGAAATTGGCTATCTCCCCAACAATCACTATAACAAGTAGGAATACAAAATTAGTAATCATAACCAAAGCTCCATTTCCATTGACGAAACCCAATAGAATCTTGGATTTGAAATTTTTTTCTATGACTTTACTTGTTCATATCTCCTTCTTATCCCAAATTATTTAAAATATATGATGTAAGATCAATGTAATGATGATACTCTTCCAAGCTATCAGATTTCTGTCAGACAGAACCATGATATCTCAATATAAAACCAAAGTTTTCAGATAAGACAAAGAGAGACTGTTTCAATAGTGATAAGATCCAAAACATGTCCCAACCACACAAAACTACCAAAGTCATAACATCTCTAAGCTAAATAGCAAACATGTAAAAGTAAGATTTGCAGCAGAGAACTTCCCAAAACCTTTATAGAGAGATAATGATCAGTCATCAGACTTACTTGTTATCATTCCAGCCCACCACCAAGGTTCATACAAGTACCCATACCCTCCTTCACCTGATCACAAATGATCAACAAGAAAAATTAGTTAAACAATATGTGTGATTTTGAAGTAAGTAAGAAAATTCTGAATATATAAATCAGGAGAACCTGCTCTGGCTCCACTAACACCGGCCTTCTTAAGTCCTTTTTTCTTGATGATGAAGCTAGAACCGATGAATACACTCGAAGACACAGCTAAAATGACTCCATGTATATTATCAGGTGACATCTCCTCCATCTTTGATGATATTTTATAGTACTTTTGCTTATATATACAATTAAAAATGATTTCAGCTTGTTGTTAATAATGAAAAGTTCGAGAGAGTTTTTGGCTTTCAGATATAGCTTATTGCGTCTACAAAAAAACAAACGAAAACAAAGAAGAATCAGTATATCCACTCTATAATCAAAATTCGAAAAAAAGAAGATTACTAATTAATTAAGCAATTGCCTCACAAATCCTGGAACAATAGATTCTGACAAAAAAAATTTTTGAGTTTTTAAATAATCTCATTGTGGCTGAAAATTTAAAGACCAGACAAATGGCATAAGTAGATTACATAGAGAGACCAAAGAGACAAAAACACAGATATGTAAGCAAGGAAAAAGACAAATCTTAACACATAAACAAAAATAAATCAAACGATGTTTCAAGAAACAGCTGGGACTACAAAAATCTAGGATCTTTCGAATTGTTTCTGAATTTGCTCAATTTAAGATTAACGAATCATAGAAGAGGATTAAGACCCACAAATACTCGGTTTTTATACGTTACCTTTCCCAAATCAAATCACCAAAACGATCACTAAGGAAAAGAAAAAAAAAAAAAATTAATATCTGGAAGGTATACAAGTAGCAATAGAATATTCGAATCGTATCTCAAACCTTTTTCATGTTGTACACCAAAACAAAATCAACAATGTGGAAGACGTGATAAATTGTTTATTTTTATTTTTCTTGGTGATGAAAACGTAATGTGAAAAATTTTAGGGTTCTTTTGTGTTGTCTGGAGAACTGAATCTGAAAGAAGAAGAAAAATAAAGCAAAGAAGAGGAGAGGACAGAGAGATTACAGTAGTATTGTGACGAAATTATAGGAAACTTTAGTTATATCTTAATGCACAAACACACTCATAATACAACTCAAAATATAAGAGTTACACCCATATACAAAACTTCAAAATTTAGACCGTTTCGGTTCTATGTTCTTTTCTTTTTTTTTTTTTTTTTTTTTTTTTTTTTTTTTTTATTATTCTGAAATTTACTTAGTTAAATCTCCTATATAATAAAACGGAAGTACACAACATTGTTTTGTAGACTATATAATTTTAATAAGTTGGTTACAAATAGGTTATAGATTAATTGATAGATTAATTGATAGATTAACTGGTTACAAGTGAAATAGTGGCTGCAACTTTAATTTCTTTTTGAAAGTTTTTATTACTAGAGCACATTATTTCCGAAATTGTAAAGAGAATATTCTAAAAAATCATTTGATATCATTCAACTTACCATATTAATTTCTTTATTAAATTATTCATCAAATAAAATCCTTTGATATCTAATTTAACATATTAATTTATCATTATAATTCACCTTCATTTTTATATATGAGTATATTTTCTGAAACAAATAAATTATCATATTATTTATGATAATTGAAATTAGTTTTATTTTCGGATATACCATAAGTTGAATTTTTAAAAACAAATATAAATGGTTCAATCTATAAAATATTCAAGTTTTAGTAATATTATTCTTTAAAAATAATATCTATTGAATTAAAAATTTTACTGAGTACCGGGTCAAAATTTGAATATATAAATTCAGTTTCATACTTTTTTTGTTGAATTCTATAATTTTTTATAATATAAGAAATTTTAAATAATTTATTTTGGAAAATTTTAAAAATAATAAAACTTGATATAAAAGTTAGAAACTATAAACACTCTTAAATGATTTGTTATAGTAATGTTAATAATATGTCACTATAATATGAAAGAATTTCAAGAAACCAAGTATATTAAAACAAAAAGTATAGCAATATATTAAATGACTCATAATATAATAACTCGCTTTTTAAAAACTAAATTTACAAAATTATGTCTTATAATGACATTCAAGTCATATGTAGAATATAAATTGTTGCAATAACTTCACATACATAAACTAATACAACATATTAAAATTTTATTTTAAAGTAAAAAATATACAAAATTTTGTATAAAATAAAATTTAACCAGTGTTATAGCACATTTACTTATCTAGAATCATTAACAATATAAAACTTACAAAATAGGTCTTTTCAGAAGCCATCATATTTAGCACATGATTTTATTGCATAGTATTTTATTCAAAAAAGGTTTTAAAAACAATCACATAAATTATATTATATATAAAAATTACAATATAAATAAAATAAATTTCAACCCGTGCTCTAGCACGGGTCTTAATCTAGTAGTACTAATATTTTAAGAAAAAACGAATAGAATTCTTCACTACCATTCCCAATTGTATAATACAGCGATCTTTTAACAACGACTAATCTATATATAATAGCAATCCGAATAAATGCCACCAAAGGTTGTGTTTTTTTTAATCGTATCTTTTGGATAATTTTTCAAAAAAAATCTGTATAAAACTGAAATTATTTTACAAAAAATTGTGATTATTCATTGTAATAGTTTTTTTTCGTAAAGTTACAATTGTTCATTGTAGAGTTGTGTCTATTCGAATATTCGTATCTTTAGAAATCTATATATATTTGTCTGTTTGAACTGTTTTCATTTTTTTACCATGACACAAATTAATATAAAATTTCAATCTCAACGGTTTTACAGCTCTCTAAATTATTCTCTAGCATTCATTTTTTTAAAAGAAAGAAATTCCTCAAATTCTTGATCTAACAAAAGATTTTTGGAATTATGAATCTAATTTACAACTTTTAGTTAATTATATATATATATATATATATAAATTTAATGAAAATACCTGTATATAATAGCAATCCGAATAAATGCCACCAAAAGTTGTGTTTCTTCAATTGTACCTTTTCGATAATTTTCTAAAAAAATATGTAAACAATTGAAGTTGTGTGTTTTACAAAAAGTTACGATTGTTCATTGTAACGGTTTTTTTTGTAAAGTTGCAACTGTTTTTTGTAGAGTTGTATCTATTCAAATATTCATGTCTTTTGAAATCTATATATATTTGTCTGTTTGAACTGTTTTCATTTTTCTGTCATGACACAAAATAATATAAAATTTCAATCTTAACGGTTTTTACACCTCTCTAAATTATTCTCTAGCATCCATTCTTTTAAGAGTAAAGAGATTTCTCTAATTCTTGATCTAACATAAGATTTTCGGAATGATAAATCTGATTTACAACTTTTAGTTAATTATATATATATAAATTTAATAAAAATACCTAGAGTCTTTTTCTAAGAGTTAGATGGATTATATAGCGAGCTTTTGGATTTGACTTTTGAATATGGTAATAAAAATGCCTTCTACTTAAAAGCAGTTTATATGAGTCTGTAGGTATAATCAAGTGCAGACACAACAGTTGCCATGTTTCGTAGTACATTTTTGTTAAAAAATTGTTTCTATTTGTTTTTTTTTTTAATTCAAACGGTTGTATCTGTTCATTGTAGAGTTGTGTCTCTTCACTATATTTTATTTATATTTTTTCATATTAATAGGTGTGTCTATTTAAATAGTCATGCTTTTTGAACTCTCTTTATATTTGTCTCTTCATCACTAACTAACAAGTTCGTTGAAACAGACTTTCCATTTTATGTTGAATCTAAATAATTGAATATTAATATCTAATATTTAACGTTATTCTATAATCTAACTAAAATTTTAGAAATGATTATAGCAATAGAGAAATTTTATACAACTCAATATAGAATTTACAGTTGTGTCTATTTATCTTAACTTTTTGTTGAAAAAATATTTTAATATTTAAAAATAATAATAACAATCTGAATAAATGAGAACTGACTTTCCGTAGTACTTTTTTTGTAAAAAAATTGGTTTTATTTGTTTTTTTTTTAAAACTCAAACAGTTGTATTTATTCATTGTAGAGTTGTGTCTTTTCACTATATTTTATTCATATTTTTCCATCACAACTTTTCGTTCTAATAGGTGTGTCTATTTAAATAGTCATATTTTTTGAACTCTCTATATATCTGTCTCTTCATCAACAACTAACAAATCATTGTTAGTTGAAACAAATTTTTCGTTTTATGTTGAATCTAAATAATTTGGATATTAATATCTAATATTCAATGTTATTTTATAATCTAACTAAAATTTTAGAAATGATTATAATAATATAAAAATTTAATAAAACTTAATATAAAATTTAAAGTTGCGTCTATTTATCGTGACTTTTTGTTAAAAACTATTTTAATATTTAAAATTTATTTTATTTTGTTTTTAAGAGTTGTATATTTTAATTTTAATTTTTCGTTGATATAGTTTCACTCATTATTAAATATATTTTTATATATAGTTATTTAATAAAAAATTACATTTACTCATTACAACCATTAATTCAATATTTTCAGTTAGGATCACTTTGTCATAATGATTTTTTTAATTGTACCTCTTTACCATATTTCTTAATAAAAATATCTTATATCTATAATACTTTAAACAATATGTTTTGCAAAGTTGCGTCTATTCTACATAATATTTTTTGTTATATGTTTTTATTTTGATGATTATGTTTTTAGTATCAGTTTATGTATTCAAACTATTCTATTACATTCAAATAATGTCATAATGTATAATTTTGAATTGTAAGTTTTAAATTTAATTTATTTTTGTTTCTAAAATACTTCCCCCGTGACATCGGGGGGTGGGGGGGGTCTGAGTCGAGGAATCGTCTGAGGAGTCCACTCTGCTGTTTGAAAAATCTCTTATTTTCCTATTAAATCTACATATCCCTTATCCATTCAAAATAATGTAAACGGACAAAATAAATAAATAAAAAAACGAGCTCGAGCTCGAGCTCTCTCCATGGCCGTCAAGCGAGATTCAAGCTCCCCCTCTCCATCGGCGCCGTGCCTTCTAGAATCTGCATTGAAGTCGCCTTTCAAGTAAGTTCTTCTCTTCATTTGTGGATTCGTAGTGAATTGCAGATTTAGTAAATTGATGAGAAGAAAAGATCTTGAATTCCAAAATATGCATTGAGCTTGTATCCATTATTGGGGTACGTATATAGGGTGTTATTTCATTGTTTATAGTTTTAATAGTAGTTTGAATTAGCAAGAAATAGATTTCATATGTGGAATCGTAGTGAATTGCAGATTGTTTCTGTGTGGCGATAGTAGAACTTGGTAAAATTGGGTATCACTTTTTTATATAGTATAACGAGTTAGAAAGTAAAACTTGGTAAAACTGGTATTACTGTTTAACTTAGTACAACTAGGAAAACTGGTAATAACTAGTACAAATTGGTAATACTGAACAGAGTTTTGTATTGTTTTGACAGGATACAATGAGCGTCAGCAATTTTAAATGTCAAGGTCGCATGTATAATTTACTGATGAAGACATCGGTCGCATGTAAAACTAAGATAACTTTGTTGATGGTAGAAGCTAGGATATACAAGAAGCTTGCATTAGATGAAAGTGAAGTACACTTCGGTTGACTTACAATGCACTACTGGTGGGAAGTGGGGATCCATGGACTATTACTGACGAAGAGGATATGCAAGTTTATCTATCGTCCATTGATAAGAAGAGTCGTAGATGTATATTGTATGTGGAGGTTATCACTAATCCGGAAGCGCCCGTGCAAGTGTCCAAAGTGGTGAAAAGTTCTACTGGTATGAACTATGATGGAGTAGGATGTAATGCCATCACTTTGTATGTAGAAAAAAACAAGGTGAGCCGACAAAGGAGGTTGATGGAGAGGTTGATGTTAGTAAAAGTCAAACCGATGGAATCATATTTAGTGATGAAGGTGTGGATAGATCGGATATGGGTAATGAATACGTAGAGCCCCCACCTGTTGTAGAAGCTAATCAGTTTGTAGAGCCATGGGAAGACGGTTTGGGTTTGAGTCTCCATCAAGAATTTCCTAATAAGAATGCATTGCAAGATGTGGTGAATAAAGCCACATTTTTTCTCAGTTATGGTTTTGTTATTAAGAAGTCTGATCCTGTACGTTTACTGCTTAAATGTACTAAAGATGTCTAAAAATGGGGTTTACGAGCTTCAAGGGTTAGAAATAAAGATATTTTCTCGATTAGAAGGTACACCAACATGCATACATGAAAAGGCATCGTGAAAGCCTTATGTCAAAGTAGAACCAACAGCATCGTGAAAAGGCATGGAACACCAGAATTAGTCGCAGCTCTTTTGCATGATCATTTTCCAGGAGAAATGGAAACTCCAACTCCTAAAATGATCATGGATCTAGTAAAGACCAAATTAGGTGTGAATATATCATATTCGACAGCGTTGAGAGGAATAAATCAAGCTATTACTGATTTGCGTGGTAGCTCGGAAGAAAGCTACAAGATATTGTATTGCTATTTGCACATGTTAGATAAGGTGAATGAGGGCACAATAACACGTGTGGAATTGGATGAGAAGGAAAGATTCAAGTATTTATTCATAGATTTGGGAGCTAGCATTGAAGGGTTTCAAGTAATGAGAAAAGTGATAATTGTGGATGCAACTTTTCTCAAGAACGTATATGGTGGTGTACTTGTTTTTGCCTCAGCTCAAGATCCTAACCGTCACCACTATCTCATAGCGTTTGGTATACTCGATGGTGAGAATGATGCAAGTTGGACTTGGTTTTTGGAGATGCTGAAAACTGTTATACCAGACACTTTGGAATTGGTATTTATTAGTGATAGAAATGCAAGACCTATCGGTGCGGTAGCTAATGTGTATCCTCAGGCTCGTCATGGATATTGTATATGGAATTTGTCTCAAAATGTCAAAGGTCATGTTTCAAACGTCAACAAAGACATGGTCGCATGGAGATTGATGGAGATGAGTAGGCATTACACAGTGGCTAATTTCAACAGTGCATATATTGCGTTTAAGACGCGGTATCCTTCTGCGGCGGATTATCTTGAGGAAAGTACTGTGAAAGAAATATGGGCAAGGTGTTGTTTTCCTGGAGAGAGATACAACTTAGATACAAGTAACTGTGTGGAATCTATGAACAATGTCTTTAAGGATGCAAGAAAGTACTCTGTAATACCCTTGATTGGTACAATCATAGCGACGTTTTCTAAATGGTTTAATGACCATCGAAAGGATTCCGTGGCTGGATCAATTGAAAACAAATTGGTGCCTTTAGTAAAGAATATACTCCACAAGTTATAGCCGGTTGCTGAGAAATTGATTTTGATGGAGCTAAATAGTTTTGAACTTGAATACAATGTCGTCAATTGTGATGGAAAGCCTTATTTCGTGAACTTGCTTCACAAAAGTTGCAGTTGCAAGGTGTTTGATATTGAAAAGTATCCTTGCTTACATGTTGTAGCCGCTTTCATTGAACTTTTAAGGCATGGAGATAGAACTCATGAGATCCAACTGCATGAGTTGTGTTTAAAATATTATTGGACACAGCTATGGGCAATGGCATATTATAGGACAATATATTTAGTGCCAGACAGGTCGCAATGGGATGACCCATATAAGATCAAAAACAAAAAAATCATACCTCCGCCTCGGAAAAACAAGCAGGGAAGAAAGAAAGTTAAAAGGAATCCATCGGTTGGGGAAAGACGTCCCAGACAAAATAAGAGGCGGCCGAGACATAGACTTCAATGGTTGATATTTAGGAATGGTAGTAGTATTGTTTGATAAGATCTTGTACCTTGTACTTTGTAATACTATATTTTGTTTCTGTTGCAACTTGGTAATACTCGGTAATACTATGTTTTGGTTCTGTTATACTCTGGGAAAACAGGTACAACTAGTAAAACTGTACAAACAGGTACAACTGGTAAAACTATGTTGATTAAAAATATGAAGGAAATTTTTTTCTTTCAAAATGATAAATATTGTCTCGACGTATTTTTGGGTTTGAAAACATCATAAACATATGCTGAAAAAGTTTAATAAAAAAAAAATTAGAAACTATATCAAAGTAGGTTGTTATCAATCAATCTAAACAATATGTTCTTTATACTTTTATGATCACTTCTTAAATAACATCTATTGTAGGATGACAAAGTTACAGAAATTAGTGTTATACATATATGAATGCCTAAAACACTATAAATCATACCTTAAACACTAGAAATCAATTGTATTACTAGAAAAACAAATGTTAATGGTACGTAAAACTAAATAAATTGTAAAACATCAAAAGTACAACTATGTGGGACTTTGGTACAACTAAAATCTCTGGTATAACTATGTTGATATAAATAACGGCGCACATGGGGATAGAACTAAAATTTCTGAAAAATTTGGTTTCCCTCCCCAAAATTTTGATTTCCCTCTCCTTAAATTTCCACAAATCTAAAAAAATCCCAAAAAAATTTAAAAATCCCAAATTCTTTCTTAATATCTCATTTCGATTCCTCCTCTTATTATTCTCTCTTATTTCGATTCCTCCTCTTATTATTCTCCATTATTCGAGTCTCATTATTCTCTCTTCTCTTTGAGATTCAGATTATCTCATTCACCACTTGGGTAAGATTTTTTACAATCTATTTTTAATATTGTCTCGATTTCACTTGGGTAAGATCTCGACATCTTATTATTCCATTTCTTATCTGAATTTCATTTAGTTTGCAAACATGGAGGGGGAGGATCCATACTAAAGCGAAAGGAAAAGGAACAAAAATCCAATCGACGGATTATATGCCTACGCTGATGGTGATGGTAACTACAACATTCCTAGATTTTGTTCATGTGGTGCAAGCATCATCGAAGAGAGTTCTCCAAACGAAGTGGACAAAGGTAAGAGATACTTCAAATGCATTGTGTTTGAGGTGATTTTACTGTACTCCATAATTGATTTGTTTGTTAATGACATTGAATTCTAATGTATTTATCTTTATGTGCAGGACAATGGCTTCCATGTTCGAAAAAACTTGGATGATGCTGTGAAAGAAGAGGTGAGTAAATTAAGGAAGGAGGTTGATGAGCAGTCCGTGAAGCTCCGAACCCTCGGATCCCTTGAATTTCAGATGGAGCAGATGCGTATGCAGCTTGCAAACCTAAAAGAGTTTGTGATGAGTGTTGTGGATGCCAATGCAGAGGATATTGCAAAACTGCATGAGTTAGTGTTGCCTAGGCCTTGATTCTCAAAATTCTATCTTGTGTTTTGATGATGCTTATCTATGTGTTGTAAGACTTCCATATCTTCCTTTATCTGTGTGTTGTAAGACTTCCCTTAAGAATTCTCTATGTTCTATCATGTTTTATCAAATAAAACAAACATAGTTTTACTAAGTTTTACCAAGTTGCCCAAAGGCAAAATCAAAACAACATAGTTTTACTAAGTTTTACCAAGTTGCCCAAAGAAAAAAATCTACACAACATAGTTTTACTAAGTTTTACCAAGTTGCCCAAAGGCAAAATCAAAACAACATAGTTTTACTAAGTTTTACCAAGTTGCCCAAAAGCAAAATCAAAACAACATAGTTTTACTAAGTTTTACCAAGTTTCCCAAAGACAAAAATCTACACAACATAGTTTTACCAAGTTGCCCAAAGGAAAAATCAAAACAACATAGTTTTACTAAGTTTTACCAAGTTGCCCAAAGACAAAAATCTACACAACATAGTTTCACTAAGTTTTTCCAAGTTGTCCAAAGACAAAAATCAAAACAACATAGGTTTACTAAGTTTTACCAAGTATTTCAACATAAAATCAACACAACACAGATAAGGACACAACATCCAAGGTTTACAAAAACCATACAAAACACGAAGATTAGTCTTCACCCTTGATTTCTTGATGACCTTGTCATTCGCTTCGGTGGTGGGTCTGCAGGACCAGCCGTATATTTAGGTGCAAGGTCTGAATGGTCTCCAGTGTCTTCACGCGTCTGCAATCGAATAATCTAGTGTTAACAAGTATTACCAACTAACTGTTATACTCTAGTATTACCAAAAAAAAACAAATCTTACCTTCGATTTCTCTTCTAATGATGCAACTCTTTCTCCCAATGTTGCGACTTTTTCTTCCCACCCATTAAGCATATCCACAATTCCTTTCATCTTCTCTCCCATCTCATTTTTAAAGGAGTTTAGGAGATCCACCAAATCAGATACACTACGGTATACCGGTTCTTCAATCAAGGTTATTTCCTCGTTCACGTTCTCAGGTTCCCCTCCTACTCCCCCTACTCCTGCTCGGGACTGAACATCTTCATTGAACATGTTTTCAAACCAGACATGATATCCTCGTAGATAGCGTTGCATCCAACTGTTGACAACAACATCATGTGCATCATCAACGTCTTCTTCTTCAGTGATTCCAGCCAGAAGAGACTTCTCATTATCATCTTCAGATATTAGGATACTATCTATGTCCTGCAAACATATAAAGATTAAAACCTATTACCCAAAACTCATTCATATGCAAAGGATAAATAGGATGTTAAGAATAACTATAAAAGCTAACCTTGATTGTACCAAGTTCATCATTTATTCTCTCAAGAGGAAACCCTCTCAGTTCGCATTTCTTGAACTTTCTCCTGCACATTCTAGGACATGTAACGTCTGCTCCTGGATTATCTTCTACGAATTGATTCCTCAAATGTTAGATGCCTCAAATGCTAAAAGCTACACAACAAACATATAGTTAGACTTAGCTTCAATTATAAGAACAACACAAAACATCCAATACTAAATACATTTTACTTACCTCCAAAGGAATACATAAACCTGCACCCGGCCATAATACACCTTCTGTGACGGTCCCATCAAAATTATCCATCGTGTGAGCTATCGATTCCAGCATGTAATCAAACGAATATCTCCCCCAAGGAAACATATTACAAAAATTAAGATCATTCACCGCGTTTTGCAAAAAATCATCAATTTTTGTTGCTTGTTCTCCTGTCTTTACCGGTGCTCTAACAATGCTGGATAAAAAGTATAGGACAGTCATCTTCAACCTATCTCGAGACCGTTCCATAGGTACCATCTCCTTGAGCTTTTCTCTCACTTCTTCACGAGTAACCTTATTATTCTTGAAATGATTGTTCACAAAGTTCTTACTTCCAACTTTCTGATAGTCAATTGGATAGTTACAGCAGTTGAATCCTGATAACAAGGTGTGTTCCTTGATACCATAACGGATGGTCACGCCATTAACAACAAACCAAACTTCCCTTTTCTTTTCAATGCATGCCGTTCGAAGAAGGAGCATCCACATGCCCATAACCTTGTGATTTTTGTCCCTTGGCAAGTGCCAAATGTGTTTGAACTGTGGATGGTTCTCAGACCAATTGCTCTCAAACGTAGTGAGCAGATGCTTCAATTTATCAAATGTTGTCAAAAGTTCCTTTATATAACACCTTGTACCTAACTTAATCTTCTTGTTATACTCCACCGCTGGAAAGTACACTCTTATAGGTTGTAGTGCCATCGGTTCATCATCATCAGCATCCTGCAACAAACAATTGTCACAAGTATTACCAAGTTATACCAAACTAATAGTTATACCAAGTAACACCAAGTACTTCCAATACATATAGTTATACCTAGATATACTAGTTTTCCAAACCCAAACAATTATACTTTGTTATCTCAGTATTACAAACCCAAAACAACATGTTTTCCCTACTTCTACATGGTCAATCAATTGGTACTACGTACCATTTCCTCGGTGAGTCGCCCAAATCGGTCTCTCCTAAGGAAGCGTCTGAATCTTCTACTTCTTCTTCGCCATCGAGATCTGGCTCGCTCTCTTCTTCTCCTTCGTCACTTCCGACATCCTCTTCGTCTCCCTTCTCATCGTCTCCCTCAGTCTCTGAGTCAACTCCCTCATCCTCCTTATCACTCCTTTCGACTTCGTCCTCACTATCTCCATCACCATCCGCAGAAATCTCCGCCGGCTGAGAAATCTCCGTCGTCTCTGAATCTTGTTCTTTCTCGGCAATTTTTCTCTTTTTATTCCCCCTCGTCTTCACCATCCTGCTAACAATCGATGAGTGACCACAATCGATTGAACAACACAACACTTAAAGAGAGCAAAGGATCTCTCGATTAGTATCCCCTAGTTTTCCTAGTTTTTCACTAAGAGAGAGAGAGAGACAACCGTTGTTTCTAATGAGTCGTTTGGAATTAAAAAAATAGTGGAGTAGATAGATCCGATTGGGTTTGTGGGTCGTTTGTGGGTGGGGAAAAAACCTAGGTATTTTTGGTAATTTCTTAATTTTAACTAGGGTATGGTTGTAATTGTGTTTGTTTTCGATTTAAAAATAAATCAAAATAGAAAATGTTTTATATGGGGAGAGTTTTCAGATTTTCATTTGAAATTTAGGGACTTCTCGGACGATTCCTCGGTCGGAGTCCTAGTCTTATATAATATGAGAAGGTTTTTCTTAACTTTTGCTAAGGATGACACTTGACTTATTATATTTCTGACATATGTATCTTTTTTTTTTTGGACCTAATTAACAATAGTTTGGACCTAATTAATTACAGGTCCATAAAACAATAAAAAAAAAAACCATCAACATTTCCTTCCTTTTTTTTTTTAAATCAGAAACATATGCAGCCTCCTTGAATCTAGAGTCACCTTATATCAGTGTGTGGTTGGTTTCATCTTGGAACTAAACCAACATTAAATTAAATTTATGGGTTTAGTTTCTGTGTTTGAATCTTATATAATTTTACGGGCACAAGCGGAATCAAAATTAAATTATTTTAACTTTAAAAAAATTGTTTATATAAAATTAAATTGTTGAGCTTACTTTCTGGAAAATTAGGTAAGATTATGAGATGTTTTAAATCTAATTCTATAATTATTTTATTTGATTCACACTTACTATTTCAAACGTCATGGTGTTTTTGAATTACATAAAATTTATAAGTTTTCATATTAGGAACTAGAATTTGTACCCGCGGGATTTTGATTTAATTTTTTTTCTATTAATATCAATTTTTGAGCTCGAATATAATCATTCAAAGTTTTGAGGGTAAATCGTTATATATATACGTCATGTGGTAATATTAGGATAAAAAAAAATATTGATGACTACTTCAAGATCTTTTATCATTAATAGAGTTTATTTCATATTTATATTTTATTAAACATTTTTAAAATGTTTTGATGTTGATCCATTTGTTGATCTAATTGTATATATTATTTATGATTAGATGTTGATACTAACATAACATGATTCCGACCATACAAGGGGTCGTATTGTTTTGGAGGCTATGGCAATGGGAGGTCGTCAGCCGTTTAAATTTGTGAATGCTCTGTCTAAGCTTCCTCAGTTTCAGGAGGTTGTCGCGACTCACTGGAATGATACGGTGCCCTTGTTCCCTTCTACTTCTGGTATGCACCGCCTCTCAAAGAAGTTAAAGGAGTTAAAGCCAAGCTTGCGTTCTCAAGGACAAGAACAGTTTGGTGATTTGTCAAAACTGACACGATTAGCTCATCAGGCCCTTTGTCAGAAGCAAGCTGCAACTTTGGCAACTCCAACACATCAAGCGCTTGAAGAGGAGGCAGAAGCTTACTCTTTGTGGCATCACCTCGCCGGGCTGGAGGAAGATTTTCTTAAACAGAAAGCTAAGCTTCATTGGCTTACTGTGGGAGATATGAATAATGCATACTTTCATCGAATGGCAACAATGCGTAAAATGCAGAACTCAATACGTGAATTAATTGAGCCTAATGGGGAACTCTTAAGAACAAGTGCAGAACTAAAGGGTGAAGCAGAACGGTTCTTCAAGGATTTTCTCAATCAACAACCTAGTGACTATGTGGGAATGATAGTGGAGGAGCTTCAGACTTTGTTGCTTTTTCGTTGTCAAGAGGAGGATCGAATCATGCTTACAAAGCAGGTTACTGCAGATGAGATTCAGCAAATTATCTTTTCGATGCCGATTTACAAATCTCCGGGTCCTGACGGCTATACCACTGAGTTTTTTAAAGCTTCTTGGTTTATTATTGGTAATGATGTGATAGCAGCGGTTCAGTCATTCTTTCTCAAAGGATTCCTTCCCAAAGGCATCAACACAACCATTCTTGTACTAATACCAAAAAAAGATGATGCCACAGTAATGAAAGACTACAGACCGATATCTTGTTGCAATGTGTTATATATGGTAATTTCTAAGCTGTTGGCCAACCGTCTTAAGAGTCTCCTTCCACGATTCATTGTTCCAAATCAATCTTCGTTTGTGAAAGAGCGACTTCTGATGGAAAATGTTTTACTGGCAACTGAAGTTGTTAAGAACTATCACAAGGATTCAATATCCTCTCGTTGTGCGATGAAAATTGATATTTCCAAAGCTTTCGATTCGGTGCAATGGGGATTTCTGTTAAATACACTTGAAGCATTGCATTTCCCAGATCAGTTCATTCACTGGATTCGACTCTGCATCTCCACAGCCACATTCTCTGTTCAAGTCAACGGCGAATTAGCAGGCTTTTTCAATAGTTCACGTGGTTCAAGGCAAGGGTGTACCCTCTCTCCTTATATGTTCGTCATCTGCATGAATGTTCTTTCCCGCCTGATTAACCAAGCAGCAGAAACTCATTGTATTGGCTATCACCCTAAGTGTAAGAACATAGGTCTCACCCACCTGTGTTTTGCTGATGACTTGATGATCTTTGTGGATGGACAACAAAGATCGATAGAGGGGGTCGTTGAACTATTTGAGAAGTTTGCGGGACAGTCGGGCCTTCAAATTAGTCTAGAGAAGTCCACTCTCTACCTAGCTGGAATGTCAGATGAACAACGAGATCAGCTCACAACAAATTTCCCCTTTGCCACTGGACAACTGCCGGTTCGTTATTTAGGTCTCCCGCTCTTAACCAAGCAAATGACAACATCTAACTATGCTCCACTTCTGGACAAAATTTGACTGAAAATCGGATCATGGACCACTCGCTCTCTGTCGTACGCGGGCCGTCTCACACTTCTCTCCTCTGTTCTCATGAGCATTACCAACTTTTGGCTATCTGCTTATCGTCTGCCTGCAGATTGTCTTTGTGAAATTGAAAAACTATGCGCTGCTTTCTTGTGGTCTGGTCCGGACCTCAACCCCAAGAAAGCAAAGATCGCTTGGAAAGACATTTGCAAACTGAAACATGAGGGAGGGTTGGGTCTGAAATCACTTGTCGAAGTAAACAAGGTCAGTTTTTTGAAGTTGATTTGGAGGATTCTCTCTAGGAAAGATTCCCTCTGGGTGCAATGGATCTGGACGTATCTGATACCAAAGGGATCCTTTTGGCTGGTTAAGGAAGGCTCTACTGGAGGGTCGTGGATGTGGAAGAAACTTCTCAAGTACCGCAACGTGGCTAAAGGCACAGTATAAGGTGGAGGTTAACAGTGGTGTCTCAACATCCTTTTGGTATGATGTTTGGTCGCCATTAGGACGGTTGATAGACGTTGTGGGAACGAGAGGATTCATAGACATGGGGATTCTGCAAGAGGCAACGGTCCAAGATGCCTTACGCACACACCGGTCTCGACTAGCTATCTTAAATGATGTTGAACACACACTTCAGGCAACTCGCAACCGCAACACTCGAGTACCGCTTGCTCCTGATCTTCCATTATGGCGATCTCAGGGTGACCGATACTCAAAAATCTTCTCATCTCAACATACTTGGCAAAATATCCGCAATCCACAAACGCGGGTTGACTGGTACAAAGGAGTCTGGTTCACTTACTCAACCCCCAAATACTCATTTCTACTTTGGCGTGCAGTCCATAATCGGTTGGACACTGGTGACCGCATCAAACACTGGTCTTCGGGGCAACAGGTTAACTGTGTCCTCTGTTCAGGCACGGAAGAGACGAGAGATCACTTGTTCTTCTCCTGCTCTTACGCTGCTGCCATTTGGAAAGATCTCACGCAGTCACTGCTTTTGGCTCATTACTCAACAGACTGGAGCTGTCTACTCCCGCTGCTCACTTCTCCCACTCTTCCCTTCCTCCCACGGTTCATACTCAAATATGTCTTCCAGGCGACTATATACCACCTGTGGCGCGAGAGAAATGCTCGTCGACATGGCGAAACACCCTCTCCGCAAGCTCGGCTCATCAAATACATTGATAAGAACATACGCAACCGTCTCAGCACAATCTCCGATCACCGTTACGAAAAAGGCTTACAATTTTGGTTCTCTACACGAGCATATGCTCGATCCTCCACTTCCACTTAAGTCATACAGTTTCTTTTCTCAGCTTTGTTAGGAAATTTTTCAAAAACTGAAGCATTCATTGTACAAAGTTTTTTGGTTGAATACAATTTTACATTCATTCAAAAAAAAAAAAAAAAAAAAAAACATTATTCTGTATAAATTTGAATATACGGAATCTCATGAATATTGCATAGCATAAAGGTAAAATATAATATCATATCGTTATAACATCTTTACCGAGCTTGCTTTACCCATCAAAGTAATTGCAACGTCTCATAAACAACCAATTCATGAATGTGCCTATCTTATCACACTTTTCATAATTATATGGTTAAACTGTTAAACCCGACTTGGAATGATAATCTATTTAATAATGTATGTCATTTATTTTTGGGGCATTCTCAAAAACACCCTTTTTTCAACCCCTTTTTAAAAATACCCCTTCATGTTGACCATTTTTAAAACTACCCATCTTTATATATAAAATGACAAAATTACCCTTTTTGAGTGACAACAAGAATGTACAGTCATCAAAATCGAAAATATTTTCCCGCCAAAAATATTTTCCGCCAAAATCGAAAATTTTTCCAGTCAAAAATTATTTTTTCCCGCCAAAAAAAAAATTCCCGCCAAAATCGAAAATTTTTCCCGCCAAAAATATTGAAATTTATACTTTATAAAAACATTGTAAACGCTTTTATAAAAACTTTTAAAAGCATTTACAAGGTTTTTAAAGGTTTTTAAACACATTGTAAACGCTTTGAAAAACCTTATAAATGCTTTTAAAAAGCTTTTAAAAGCGTTTACAATGTGTTTAAAAACCTTTTAAAAACCTTATAAAAACTTTTACAAGGTTTTTAAAAACATTGTAAAAGCGTTTACAAGCTGTTTAAAAAACCAATTGAAAACCTTTTAAAAACCTTGTAAAAACCTTGTAAAAATCTTGTAAAAGCGTTTACAAGGTGCTTAAAAAACCTTTTAAAACTTTTTAAAAATCTTGTAAATTTTTTTTGGCGGGAAAATTTTTTTGTCGAAAATTGTTATTAAACTTTTTTGACGGGAAATTTTTATCCGAAAATTTTTTGGCGGGAAAATATGTCGGAAATTTTTTTGGCGAGAAAATTTTGTTTTTCTTTTTATTGAATAAAATATTTTTCATATAAGGGTATAATGGTCATTAAAAATTAAAGGAGGGCAAAAATAAAAATGGCCAAAAAGAGGGTATTTTTGAAAAGGGTTATCTCAAAAAGGGTATTTTTAACAAATTCTCTTTATATTTCTAGAAACTCATTCGTTTCACACAATTAATGAGTTGTCAGAGATTTTAATTTAGTCATGTGTAGTTGTGTATTATTATCTTTTCAAATTTTATTAATTTATTTTGAAACACTTTTAACTATAATTCTTTCATCATTATTGATGATGCACTCCTTTTGAAATCCACTTTTTTCTACCTTCTATTGGCTCACATATAGCACATATTAGACTGTAAAATGATTTTCAAGATAAATTATAACAATTTTTTTTAATTACTATCTATTAATACTTAAATTTGGATTAAAAGCATTTGATTTAATTTATGAAAGATCAAATTTGTTTTCCTTTTTGATCATGTTATAAAATAATATTTCACTTTTAATTTTATTTCTCATGTTTAAAATCTTATAAATAAAATTACATATTTTTTTTATTCTACCATAATTTGAAATTTTACTTCCATTCTAAAACTCAATAATATGTAATTACATTTAAAAAAATATTCTACCATAAATTTTAAAATTTACTTCTATTCTATCAATAATACATTTGAAATTTTATATTATGATGAGTTTAATAGAAAATTTTAATCATATTATTACTGCTAATAAAAATTATAGTATTGTTTTCTTATTTTAATATTTTATTTATTTTACATAATTTTTATTATCATTTAAACTTTCTATTAATTATAATTAACATAAACATACACTAAATTAATATTTTAAATTTATTTTAAAGTAAAAAAATATATTGCTTAGGTGGATGTTTTTGTTGCTAGAAATGATGACATATAATTACAAGATCAATGGAGATTCTAGTCATAGTTTTTGTCTTCTTGACCTAGGAAAATATTTTATTTGTCTCTTATAATTATATGTCTTAACCATATGATTCACGTATATGTAAAAGAACTAAGAATAAACGATACATGAAAGAAAGTTTGGTACGAATAGATAATAATATTATTCCAAATTCAGTGTTTTACTTCATAGATATCGGGTAGATGCTCTATTCTTTTCTTTCTTGTTTACTTTTTTTTTTTTTTATGGTTGAATAATAAAATTAGAGTCTTGTTAATCCCTATTTTGTTTACTCCTTGCTTGATGCTCTTTCGAATTATGATCGACGGGTAGATGTTCTCTATAGATAGAATATTTGATTTTGGAACAACATAATTAGCCATTACAAACGAAGCCGTTGCACTGGTGACGGAAGACATGAAAGGATGTGTGAAAGTTTAGAGGAGTGGAGAAATTAAAATTGAATGGTATGCATTATAGCATCGGATGGTGAAACGAAATGAATAGAGGGTTAAGGAGGAGAGAAACGTGTGAAGGTGGACCGTCCTTCACACTGCCGTAGCTAAACTTTATCAGGTTGAATCAATATGATTTAGATATAGTACTGAGTCTACAGACTTTGGATGAAATAGTGTGTGGCCTACAGAATTTGGATGAAATCTAATGGATCAGTTTATCATTTTTGTAATTGTTTAAATGGCTTATTAAAATCTGTAAGGCCCACAAAATTAAAGAAGAAGTGATGTGGCAGCACCAGGAGTGAGTAAACTTAACTTTATATATATAGATTTCAGAATAAATTATGAACATAATCACTTATGTTTTGATTTGAAATAATACTATCATTTTATGCATTGCCTTATATATACCCACTATTTTCTTCAATTTCCTTTTTTGTTTATATTACTTCTCATTTTGAAACACTTGCGAATTTATGATCATTAGTATTTGATCTCAATTCTTTCTCTTAAAGGCTCAAACTTTCTATAAAGTTTGGTTTTCTAAAAACAACCTATTACCATACAAACACATCATCTTTCAGATTATTGTGAAAACTAAAACATTTACTTTCTATTATATCATCGATTCAATATCCAACTAACAACAAAACAATGGTAATAATAGTAACGTTGTTCGGGTCATCCGTTTTTGGCCTAACTTAAGAAGAAATATTATCTTACTAAGTCATGAATATTTTTTCCAAAAATGTAAATTATTTTTACTATTGTTCATCTTTTGAGGATTTATGCAATCATTTTTAAAAAATTATAAAAGAAAATAAATAATTGTATGTGTATTTGATTTTAAAAGAATTTTAATATATATTATATCATATACTAAAGTAAAGTTTTCTTTTGGCAAGCTCCAAAAGATTGTCATTTGATGCCCCCGACTGTCCCTGTTAATCATTACTCCGATCCCGAAGGCCAACACAATATGCTCTCTTCTTTCATAAGTGTCATTTTTTTTCTTTAAATTTTTAGTATAACAAATTTGTTGAATTGAATTTACATAATAAAATTGTCTATTAACAAATAATTTGATGATTAAATAGTTTAAGGATATAAGATTATAATATATATATATATATATATATATTTGGGTTGTATAGGATAATGTAATAACTGGCTGTTTTATTTCCACACTTTAATATAAATAATTCACATGATCTTGATATTACTTTATTTTATTTCATTTTCAATCCATTTAACATAAACTAAAGTATATTTTAATATATAATTTCTAAATAACTAAATGAGAATTGTGTATATTTTTGTTTAAAGAGGGAAGTGAATATATATTTAAAATTCATGATTTGATTAGCTAAGATTTCCTTTCATAGATCTATATTTATAAAATATAACTCTTGGATACATATTTAAAACAATAAACAGTTTTAGTTATTAATTCACAATAATGTATTTTTATAAACCTGGCACATTTTTTATTAACTTTTCTATTCCATCTCATCAATCCCATATTTTGTACTAACTCTCGTTTTTGTAACTTTCATAATATTTATAGTAATGCAATTAATAATTAATACTAACATTTAGAAATATTACATATATAAGAAAATATATTAATATGTAATGATTGCATATCTATAACTCTCACATAGTTTATGCGACTCCTATAACAATGAAATATTCCCTCTGTTTTAATTTAGTTGTTGTTTTAGGTTTTCAATGAAAACTTTTGGTCAATATTCCAGTTTTATCACGGTTGTTTTAAAGTTTTGACCAATGAAATATTTATAAAATATATTAATAAAGGGTAAAACAGATAATTTAATAATTTTTTTTTAATTTGTGTGAGAAAATTTTGAACGACAAGTAAAAAACCGAAGGAAGGATAAATTACATTTACCTAATAGATAGAAATTAATATAAAAGTTAGTTCATTTATTATCCAATTAAATAATAAATTTTCCTATGTTCTTAACTACAATTTTTCTTATAAATCGAAAGATAGACATTTTACTAACCCTCATATCTCAAATCTCACATAATATTTTTATTAAATAATATTGTCTTAACTAACAATTTCCTAAATCACGAATAAAATCTAAAATAATGTAAACTAAATTCGTGCTGTAGCATGGAAGAGTGAATACTAGTTAATTATATATCAAAGTTTTCATGCTCTAAGTGTTATATATTTTTGTTTCTTCGTAACACTTTGGAAGTTGTATATTTTACATATATGTAGATTGAAAGTATCAAGCAAGTGTTGAGAAAGATTATTATTATTGCAAGGGGACACAATCTAAGTGATAATGGTGGATGGTCCTCATGAACAAGTCACGTCTATGTGAAGTGAGAATGTGGCTGATGGTGAGTCCACAGAACAAACCAGGTATATAGCCTATTGCAGCTGCAATCCAGCTAAAGACTTGATCTTCTTCTTCCTTTTCATCATCTTGCTCATGTGTTGTCTCTTCTTCTCGGTTGCAAAATTCTTGGAGAGGAACACCGCATAGACCGGGATTCCCTGTAAACGATGAGCTATTCTGACTTTGAATCTGAGTGGCTTGTGGTATTGGACCTTCAAGCCTGTTGTAAGAAAAGTTCATCCACCCCAGAAACGTGAGTTTCCCAAGCTCAGGTGGAATACTGCCGAATAATCTGTTTTGAGATAGATCCAATGATTGGAGATTGGTCAAGTTTGATAGAGATGATGGTATACGGCCTGTGAAAGCATTGTTTGACATGTTGAGTAGAATCAGTTCCTCAAGTAAACAGATGGATTCTGGAATACCTCCTTGGAATTTGTTTCCGGAGACATCGATGGTTTTGTATATTTTGAAAACACTGCCAACCAGCTCCATATTTGATCCTTTGTTCGTCACAAACACAGACTTATGATATAATTCTTGGGTTATTCCTGGAGCCAAAATCATTTGCATATTATAAACAATGCCTACGACCGATGACATTGCACTCCAACCCACAAAGTACTCTAATGGCAACACTCCAGTGAAACAATTTTCCGAAATGTCAAAGATTCGTAGATTGGGGAAACTCAAAGAATACCTAGGAGAAGCTATTGGCCCATAGAAGTCGTTAGAACGAAGGACAAGTATCTGTAGATTGGGCAACGAACTCAACCAGAATGGGAATTTGTCCTTGATTCGGTTATTTTCCACGTTCAAAAACTCGAGACGAGTGCAGTTGATCAGAGACTTGGGAAGTTGCCCTGATAGCCGATTGCCACCAACATCAAGTGATCTCAAGCGATCACTGATAATTTCCTCTGGAATAACACCAGAGAGACTGTTATTCCGAAGATGCAAAATCCAAAGAGAAGAATTAAAATTCTCTAAACACCGTGGAATAGGACCGCTGAAGTTGTTGTTGGACAAAACAAGTGTCCAAATTAAGAGAAACCATTTCGCATATTGATCTAGGAATCTCTCCTGAAAACTGATTATCAGAGCCTATAAAAAAAAACAGATAGAGTTTGGTAACATAGTTAGTTCTCCACTGAAGGAATTCTGAGCAATGTTTACGTACATCAAAGCTGACAGACTCCATAGCCATTCTGGTATTTGGCCTTCAATTTGATTGGCAGAGATGTCTAAAACCTGCAAACTGGTTTGGTTTTGTAGAAACTTGGGAAACTCAGAAATATTGCAGGACGATATAATCAGTTCTGCTATGAGTGAGGGAAAATGGAGAGTGGAAGTGATATTCAAATTAATTCCTGAAAGATCAAGTGACGTCAGTGACTTGAGATGCAAGAATATGCTGAAATCATTATTAGACCTCCCTGTGTTCCAGAAAGAGAGGCCAAGTTCCGAGAGTCCGACTAGTTTTGATATAGATCTCGGGATTGGTCCACTGAAATTGTTTTCTCCAATGTATAAGTATCGCAGGTTAGGTTGTGAAGAGATATTTCTAATCTCAAGTGGACCCGTGAAGTGGTTTCTGCTTAGGTCAAGTCTAGTCAGCGAAGGGATCATGAAGAGAGAAGAGGGAATGGTTCCATAAAATGAATTTCCACTAATCATAAAAGACTTCAGTTTGGAGAGGCTACTCATATTGTTAGATGGGAGCATACCTTTAACCTGGTTAAAACTAAGGTCGATTGAGATGAGCGAGCTCAAATTGAATAACACACGAGGGAAGTTCCCACTGAGCTTGGTCGATCGAACATCCAACTCTGTCAGCTTGTTTAAATACCCCATCGAATCCGGTAGCTCACCGGCGGTGAAATCATTATCCGAAAGATCAAGATTCGTGAGATGAGAAAGGTTTCCGAGTGAAGAAGGAAACTTCCCAAAGAGATTGCAACCACGAAGACTCAAAACCCTCAAACATTTGAGGTTGCCGATGGGATTCGGTAGAATACCCGAGATATAATTGAAGCGCAGATCTAGGCTTTGAAGATGTTGTAGTCTAAACAGGCTACTATTAGATCTCAAAGGGCCGTTGAGATTACTGAACCCGAGGTCTAACTCAACAACCTTGCCTGTCTTAGGATCACAAGAGACACCATCCCAAGAACAGCAATCAGTTGTGTTCCTCCACTTCTTTGTCTTCTTATCGCCAACAATCCCGTTGGAATTGAACTCTTGGACAGAAAACTCGTTCTTGAACTCCCAAAGAGCATCCCTCTGGTTTGGAAGACACAAGTCTTTAGCATGAGAATAACCAAACACAAGTATTGAGTTAGAAAGGCAGAAGATTAAACACAAGCTCCAGATTATTGTTATCATCCTCCTCTCACTACAAGAATGGATCATACTTTTCTCTTTGATTTTTGTTTTCTCCGGTGAAACGGATTGATTATAGTTTTCACATGTGTGGTTGTGGTTAGAAGAATGTAAGATAAGTCTCCTTTGTAGACAGCAAGATAAGATATTTCTTCCACAAAGACTATATCATTCCCATCTGTGTGGTGTGTGTTTATCGTTCAAACGCTATGCCAAATCTTTGTCTTTTATGTTTCTTCACTTCCAAGTTTTCGACTTCTTCTCTGCATTACAACATCCTCTGTTTATTTTCAGAAATGGGGACTTAACTTGTCTGATTTCTTCTAATTCACGAAGAAAATTTAAAATACAGCTAAACGAATTATCTTAGTTGTCCTCAACATTTGGATTAACAATTACTATCAAATCAATCAATTTAACTTTTGTTAATCGTTAAAAAAAACACAGAGTATGTTAAAAAAAAAAAAAAAAGCATTATGTCACCTCTGACTCTGATCAATAAAGAGCAAAATTAAAAAACAAAAAGTGAGGTTAGCAAAAAGATTAATCTGATATGAAGAACTGTAACTCTCAAACTTAAAAGGCTTTGACTAGGCCTCGGCAAAAAAACCGGACCCGAACCGGTAGAATACTCTATTGGGTCCTAATCTCCTAAACCCGAAGAACCAGAACCGAATCCGGAACCGAACCGAGAACCGAATGGGTATTCGACAAACCCGAAATAAAATAATATACATAGAATACTAGTTATATTTTTTTATTTATAACAAAGTTATTCAAATTTCAAAGTTACAAATTAAAATTTAAAAATATTAGTTCTTCCTAGATCAAAATACTCAAAAGAACCAAAATTATATTAAAATCTTTAGCTATATTTTTTAAAATATTATGCTGAAATGTTTAGCTATATTTTATTTTAATATTTAACATTAAAATTTTCGGGTAATCAGGGTAAAATTTAGGTTATCGGGTAAAATTTTGGGTAATCGGATACAAAAAACCTGAACCCGGATGATATCCGATTTTTCGGGTATATATAGGTTCTGAAATTTTAGACCGAACCGACCCGAACCGAACCGAACCCGAACCGATATTTTCTGTTTACCCTATTGGGTCCTAAACTCTTCTACCCGAAAAACCCGAACCCGATCGGTTCCTACCCGAACCCGACCCGAGTATCTGTATTTTTAATCAATATATTGTAATTATATTTTTTCTACATTTTAAGATGTATATTGCTATATTTTTTAAAAATTAGTATATTATACATTGTCCATTTTTAGTTGAACATTTGTTCACTAATAAGTGGATGACCAGTTACAGTAAGTTATGTTTAATGTAACTGGTCATCCATTTTTTATTGAAAAATGTTCAACTTTTAAGTTGAATTGTCACATTTTTAGTTGAAATTTTTTTTTGATGAAATAAGTTTTGTCCATTACAAAATGTAAAAATACTTTAACAAAACCACTTAATGAATTTTACTCTTGTTTGCATCAAAACATTTTTGTTTTTATTTTTTTTATGAACATCCAAACATATCCACCAACCCATGACCACGTGGATATAGTGGCAGAGGCAGGGTACAATGCTAGACTCCTAGTAAGGAATCTCCTCCCAAGAACACACTTGCAAGGTTTTGAAGAGAAATGGACGAAGTGATGATGGAGATTGAATGAAAGATGCAGCGGAATTGATGGATGAACGGCGGTGAAGGTGAAAAGGGATGAGTGCAGCGGATGAAGGGGATTGAAATGAACTTCCAAGAGAGGCAATCTCTTAGACTTCAGGCTTGAATCCAACTTAGATATGACACACTAAGAAGAAGACAAGTTGAGAAGATATTACACACCTCTCAGATCAAACAAGTAAAAAAGAAGTTTTTGATTAAAATGTTTGATGGTTTACAAATGAGAGATACATGGTGCTTAAATAGAAGAAGGGGGGAACGAAATAGAGAAGAGAATTAAAGGCCTAGGAAATCATGCAAGAGCTTTTCCAAGGTCAAGCTCATGCATAATGTCTAGGAAATTACAAAACAATAGATGCAAAGTTTGAATAAGAGATAAAAGATAGAAAATGGGCCAAGACAGAGAGATGGGCCTTGGATCACGAATTGGGTTGGCAAAGGGGACTTAGAAAGTGCTACTTAGGCCCCATTAAAAACCTTGTCAAGAAAACCCAATGGGACAAAACTTGACAAGGGAAAAAGAGTGCATAAGCAACACTTAACCCTTTGCCGAACAGCTTGAGCTGTGAGCAACGTCCAAATGGTTTGAACCACATCTTCCTGCTTCTTGTCCAGCTCCTTGAGAAGTCCATTGATAGCTTGGTTGAACCTCTTGGACCGTGACTTTGTTAGAGGACCCGCCGGGACGATCAATGCTTCCTCTGCTGCTTCCGCTGGTACAAGCTGCTCCTCCGGTGCTTCCTCTGGTTCAAGCTGCTCCTCAGATGCTTCCTTAGGTTCAAGCTGCTCCTCAGGTCCTTGTGGTTCGGTTGAGCCGTCCATGGTTTCATCATCCTCTCCCACTTGAAAAGGATTTGACCTCAAATCCGAATTATCTGCACAATAAGGAAGAAGATCAGAAACGTTGAAACTACTATTCAAATTGTACTTACCTTGGCCATCGAGTTGGTAGGCGTTGTTGTTGATCCAATTGAGCACTTTGAACGGTCCATCAATCTTTGACATTAATTTGGACGTCTTTTCAGCTGGAAATTGTTTACTCCTCAAGTGTACCATTAGCTGTTCTCCAACCTCAAAGATCATCCTAAAATAACCATTGGATTTATGATCATGCATTAAAACATCTCCAATTCCGGTTCTTGCAAAGATTTTGGACGAAAAAATTGCTAAATCTGGAGGCTCCTCTTTTGTACCTGCAAAATTGTCAATACCTTTGGCAAAGATCAAGTGTGTCATTATAGTCATGGTAAAAATCTGAGCTTGGTACAAATCGCTATCCTTGTTTTGTTCTGAATTTTCTATAAATAAACCTAACCCTTTCCCAAGATTTTCTGAATGTAACAGACTAATAATCAAAGCTCTCGAATTATGAGAAAAAGATTGGGTTAAGGAATTACTTAGCTTGATAATGCCTTGGGTTTGATTGATGCTCATCATGGTTAATGGAAGTGGATATGGGGGTTCTTTTTGGATTGGTATGAAGCTTTTGACATCTTGGTGTTCTTCTTGATCCAAATCAGGTGGTTTGAATCGTTTTTCTCCCACTTTATTTTCAGTTTTGATTATGCGCTTCTTGACCACTCTAAAATCTGTATTTGGCTCTTTTGACAAAGACAAGCGAATCATATCTGTGTGATCTTGGATAAAAATATCATTGATAATAAAAATACTTATCTTATGACAGTTTGGTATGAGCACAAGTGTTGCATCAGGTGGTTCATCTTTGAGCGTTGAGTAAGCTTTCACTACTTTTCCATGCTCCGCAAGATTTCCTACATCAAAAGGAAACATCTTAGGCACACAGGAAAAGATCAAACAGATATTCATGTAGTTGTTATCAAAATAGAGTTTTAGAATGGAGCATCCTTTGGTGATCATAATTATTTTTCTGAAATACTTCCAGCTTCTAACTCCAAAATGATAAATCATTTGTTGGCATATATCTGGTGGTTTCTCCTTGATTTGAACAGATCATCTTTCTTCTCCAAAGTAATTTTGCTTCTTCATGTAACTTGTTCCTTTCTTAGCAATCATGGGAAAGAACAAGTGCATTATACTTGAAATAGAGAAATCAAAAACTTGATCTTTCACAATTGGTTTGCAAAGCTCATTGAACAGTTTAAAATCACATAACTCTTTGTCAAACAAATGTCTCATGTCAGAAAAAGGTTTAACCATTACATGCTCAGTTTTAGTTTTAACAGATTCCATTGCAACGCTACACAAAGAAACTCTCAAAGAAGAGTTAAATTCAAGAAACTTTTCAAATAACAAATCTATTGGCTTAAAGAACTTTTCAAAAGCAAATGTTTCAAAACTTGGAATCATTTTGTTAAAAACAGATTTTAAAACACAAAATTCTTTCACATTTTCTAAACCAAAACGTTTTTCATCTTGAGCAGAAATCAACACAAAATAATTAGGATCTGTCCTAACCAAATCAATTTCCTTACACTGCTTTCTTGGGTAGTCGCAAAGATATGGCACATGGACTGGGTTTGACACAATGCTGATCTGCTCCAAATAACTAATCAATGGCAAACTCGTTTGTTTTGTTTCTAGTGATTTTTCTTCCTGAACCTGTGAAAAAGAAATAATGCTACTCGGTTGCTCCGGTTCCAAATGGGTTAGTTTTTCAAGCACAAAATCAGATTGGATAAAAGAAAGATCACACTTAGCTAGAGATAGATTCATAGGTCCAGTTGGTATAACATCATCATCCTCAGCAATGAACTGTTTCTCCTTTGGTCCGTCTCCAATCTGTTGCTCCTCGGTTCCAGGCTTATCCTTTCTTTCAAACTCCTTATTCTCCTTTTCTTGATCTGCTTGCTTCCATTGTCCTTCATTAGAATCTGTACCTATCTCAACACTTTTGGGAAAAGACAAATGCATCATACAAGAATTGGAATTTTCTAAACCTTGATCAATTACTTTCTTGGATTTTGAAAGTGTAGAAGACTTACTTTGCTTTGGTTCTCCACATGATTCAAGTGACGAATTTAGACTTTGCTTGTGAACATCAATCTGGTGAGGGACCTTGTTTGGCTGAGATGATGACTTAGTCTTCATCTTCTCGATGTTAAAGTACTTGGTCAATTCCTCAAAAATATCTGATTGCGCCTTACCCTCCACAGATGTTGAGTTTTTCTTTTGGTATGGTACTTTGACTGGTTTCTTTTCAAGAACTGGATGGATTGTGCCATTGGCTTGGGGAACACAGTGTAGCGCTTGTGGAGCATACTTTTTCCTTAGAAGCTTCTTAAGATCTCTCCACAATATGATATTTGGCTCCTTGTAATACCAACGGTCATCAACTTCTTGCAACCACCATTTGTAAGCGTCTCCTGTGAGTTGGGTAAGTGCAAAAGCTAATCTCTCCTTTCTTGGGATATCCTTGTAGTAGAACCAATCCTCCATGTGTTTCTCCCATTCAAGGTAATCTCCTTTTCCTGCAAATTTATAGAGTGTATGAGCTAAAGAGATTTTAGAATGAAACACAGATTTAGATTTAGGAGTATGAGAGGTTTTCTGTAGGCTGCTCCATGTTGATCTAGATGTGTCATCTGGTGGCTTGGGTTTAAGATCCTGGTGTTGCCTTTGACGCTGATTTGCTTCCGGGTTGGTTTGATTCAAGTGTAGAGCGCCAAGTCTTGCATCAAGCATAGAGTTCATGGCTACGGTGACTGATTTAAGGATACTCCTTTCAAGACTAGACGTAGATGACTCTTCCTCTTCCGACGTCACCATGGTACCTGCAAAGAAAACAAAGATCCACCAGTAAATAGTTCTAAAAACACGTAAATGAAAATGGATCTGGGAAAATTATAAAAAAGAATCCAAAAATTCTCAAATCAATTTTACAAAATACTAGACTCGTTCTTGGTTCCAAAACAGTTGATTTCATTAAATTTGAACGAGTAAAACATTTTATAAAATTCTGACAAGATAAATGACAGATCTGAGAAAAATAAAAAGTGACGATTGGAATCTCAAAACCTGGTTGCAAAGTGGTTGCTCTGATACCACATGATAGACTCCTAGTAAGGAATCTCCTCCCAAGAATACACTTGCAAGGTTTTGAAGAGAAATGGACGAAGTGATGATGGAGATTGAATGAAAGATGCAGCGGAATTGATGGATGAACGGCGGTGAAGGTGAAAAGGGATGAGTGCAGCGGATGAAGGGGATTGAAATGAACTTCCAAGAGAGATGGCAATCTCTTAGACTTCAGGCTTGAATCCAACTTAGATATGACACACTAAGAAGAAGACAAGTTGAGAAGATATTACACACCTCTAAGATCAAACAAGTAAAAAAGAAGTTTTTGATTAAAATGTTTGATGGTTTACAAATGAGAGATACATGGTGCTTAAATAGAAGAAGGGGGGGGGGGACGAAATAGAGAAGAGAATTAAAGGCCTAGGAAATCATGCAAGAGCTTTTCCAAGGTCAAGCTCATGCATAATGTCTAGGAAATTACAAAACAATAGATGCAAAGTTTGAATAAGAGATAAAAGATAGAAAATGGGCCAAGACAAAGAGATGGGCCTTGGACCACGAATTGGGTTGGCAAAGGGGACTTAGAAAGTGCTACTTAGGCCTCATTAAAAACCTTGTCAAGAAAATCCAATGGGACAAAACTTGACAAGGGAAAAAGAGTGCATAAGCAACACTTAACCCTTTACCGAACAGCTTGAGCTGTGAGCAACGTCCAAATGGTTTGAACCACATCTTCCTGTTTCTTGTCCAGCTCCTTGAGAAGTCCATTGATAGCTTGGTTGAACCTCTTGGACCGTGACTTTGTTAGAGGACCCGCCGGGACGATCAATGCTTCCTCTGCTGCTTCCGCTGGTACAAGCTGCTCCTCCGGTGCTTCCTCTGGTTCAAGCTGCTCCTCAGATGCTTCCTTAGGTTCAAGCTGCTCCTCAGGTCCTTGTGGTTTGGTTGAGCCGTCCATGGTTTCATCATACAACCATATGGGTCAATTGACCCTGGTGAAATTTTAAATTTAGCTGAAAATTTAAGAAAAAAAAATCAAATTGACCCATGTAAAATAGCATAATTGACCCTGGTAAAAATTTTAAATCATATAATTGACCCCAATAAATTTTTTTGACCCTGATGTGATGATTTTCTAGCTCCGCCACTGCATGGATATATATGATCAAGGTGTTGCAGCTCCGAGTCCATAACCCAATAATTTCCTTTTAACTTGAACACCTTGATCATATATATCCATTGGTTTTCATAGTTAAAACAATAATTTCTAAGTCCAAACTAAATTAATTAAATAATTAATAAATTTATTTGACTAAATTTTCAATATGAAATAGACTTGTTTGTCCACATACTTTAAACTTAAATTACATGCATAATGGATTAACAAAATATTATATTCATAAGTTGTTATCCATTTTGATAAGTTTTAAGAAATTTTGATCTGTTATTAATATCCACAAATTCTATTGGTGTCCACATGACCAAGAAAATATGAATTTGATGTTGTTATTGTATCTAAACCCTAAATCTCTAAAACCCGCAAATTCGATTGGTATCCACATGACCATGAATATATGGATTTGATGTTGTTGTTGTATCCTCAACCCTAAATCTGTAGAACCCACAAATTCTATTGGTACCACATAACCACAAACATATGGATGTGATGATATCGTTGTATCATAAATCTTAAATCTCTAGAACCCAAAAATTTTATTGGTATTCATATGACCATGAATATATGGATTTGATGTTGTCGTTGTATCATGAATCCTAAATCTCTAGAACCCACAAATTCTATTGGTATCCACATAACCATGAATATATGGATTTGATGTTGTCGTTGTATCGCAACCCCTAAATCTAAGCCTTAAACCCTAACTCCCAAACCTAATATTTATGCTATAAAATCCTAATTACTCTACCGCACCTCTCATGATTTTAGTTAAAAGAGTCCTAAAATTATTCTCAATTAAACAACTCATGAATTTAAATTTTATGTGTTTCACCATATATTTTCACAAAAATATTTTAAATTTATCAGTTTAAAGGTAAAAGAAAGAGCACGATCTTTCTGTTCTACAAAACAAAAAAAAATCGAATTACACATTTAAGAAAAATTAAAGTAACAAAAAACCAAAAAAAAAAAAAAAAAGTAACTGCCACTTAACATCGCATAATTTAACATAATATATTAACGAGAAATTAACAACATATGTTAAGCTATCTGAAAATAATAAACAAGTTACTAATTTTTGTAATTAAATTTTTTAAATTTAACTCCTACACGATGAAAAAACTTCTTTCTATGATCTTTCTGCTAACTCCCCCACTATCTATTTATTTCTTCCCACAATAACAATACTATACCTGCAGAATATGAATGAACAAAACACCAATGATATTCATGCTACCATGTACACATGGTTATCATTTGTAGCGATCAAACTAAACTAAATGATATCCCACAATAACAATACTATACATACAGAATATGAATGAACAAAACACCAATGGTATCCATGCTACCATGTACACATGGTTATCATTTGTAGCGATCAAACTACACTAATTGATATCATAGCAGAAGAAAGCATGTGCTTATGTCCAACAAACATATGTCAACAAATTAGGGTTAATGTTCATGTGGTCAAAGTTAAGTGGATGGACTTGGATGGAAATCATGAATCTTAATGTATGAATATACTTTGTTATTGCCGCACATTCCAAACTGGTGGTGGAAAAGAGACTAACCTTAGAAAAATTTACTTTGTTTAGAATGAATCCATGGAGAGACCATCCATAATTTATTTATCCACTAAACTTTGTTTATTTTTCTTTTCAAGTTAAGATCCATAACTAATCATCATAAGCTCTTCTTTTATGTTCTTTGAGTTTTGGGTAACACATGAACCTTGCAAAGAGATCATAACATAACATAATACTGCAATTGATTAACCACTTATCAATGAACAAATGTTCAATGACAAATGGATAATGTATAATCTAAAAATTCATTAAAAAATATAGCAATATGTATCTTAAAATGTAGAAAATATATAATCATAACATAATATATATGAATAAATAGATAATTTGTTTTATGATAATCATTTAAAGTGTTAACAACAATAAAAAAAAAGAGAGAAAAGAAGGAGAGAAAGAGGAAAAAAACGGCCAAAATATACAACAATTTCTAGCTTTCATTCCCCAACTTTGATACTCTGCAAATTAAAAGTTAATTCAAATTTCCTATCTAAACTCCATCAAATGTTTCGGTTTACATCCGTCCAAACAGTGTTTTCGATTGATTAGTCAGCTTGACGTGGCATTTCTGCTTGACAAAACGACGTCGTTTGAGTGTAGAGTGATTGAGTGTAGAGTGTAGAAATGAGAGAGTGATTGAGTGTAGAGTGATCGAAATCAATATCACTCTCTCTTTTCTTCGAGCAAACGATATGAACCCTAAAATCGATTTGGGAATAAATCGATTTTAATCATAAGATGACATCGTTTTGTTTCAGTGCTCAACACACGCCAAAATGACAAAACGACGTTTTGTCAAGCCGAAGTGCCACGTCAAAGCTGAAATCAACCGTTAAGCTTTAACACTATTTGGACGGATATCGAAAAAACATTTGATGAGATAGAAATAGAGTTGAATTTGAGTGTAAGTTGAGGTATGAAAAGCTAACGATTGGTATAGTAAGCCATAAAAATGACACATAAGCCAACTTGAAAAGTATAGGAAGAGTAGAAAGTAGGTGAAAGTGAAAGAAGATGGATGTAAAGTAGGTGTTGGTGCAAATCTCCCTAATTAATATATAGCTAAGTGACAATGCATTAGAACCTTAGACCATCATTAGTAGAGTAACCCACCATAGTTACTCTCATATTAATTAATTATATAAATAATCATAAATTAAGTTAAGTAACTCTAAGAGAACTTAAGCAAACTCACCCTATTACTAAAGAACCCCAAAGAGGTTACTCAAGCATTTAAATAATAATTTTTTAATTTGTGTTTATTAATTATCAAACTTTAATTATTTAAAATGATAAACCAATTATTTAATTTTTTATATTACATAAAATAGAAAACAATTTTTTACAAACTTTAGAATATTAAACATATTTTACAAAATTCGGAATAGTAAACATATTTTATAAAATTGAAATATTAAACAGAATTTGGAATAAGATTTATTGTGCGGTTGCACCAAATTTTTGCCAGATATGCTCAATCAAGTCTTTTTGCAAAAGATCATGCATTTCTGTATCATGAACATCATTTCGAATGCCCATATCTGTAGAATATTAAATTTAAGAGATTGGTTTACAAATTTGATATTGTCATTTGTCCAAATATTAACAAGCATCCATGATCTGATCATCTGAGACTGCAAAGATCAATAGATAGAAGGAAATGGTAAGCGGACTTGAATCAAGAAACCTTATATGAAACTGTTCAGCGTGGTCTGATTTTCTTGACATTGTCGTAATTTTGGTTGTTTATGCTGCGGAGTCGATTAACATAAGCAATATATCTTAAGTAGTAAATGCTTAGCTAAAATAAAAGCAAGTAATGTCCCCCTCAGAAGAGGCGTGCAATAGTAGTGGTTTGGGGAACTCCAAGCAAAGGAAAAGTGTGGTTGTTGAGGCTTTGGAAGAAGACATAACCGCTCACATGAATGAAACATACATGTATCAGCGGTTTACATTAATCAGCTTTGAAGATCTCTGTATCTTGTCCTGTTTTCTCAATTGTGTAATACCATGTGATCTGTAATTTACTTGTCTATTTGAATAGCAATTGTGGTTATAACGTAGCACCAAATAACACATTTGCTTTCTCTTCAATTAGACAAACATGCTGTTCAGTTTCTTTTATGTAAGTACAAATATCTCTTTAAGCACACAGAATAAGACACCAAGATGATGGTGGTGACAAGAAATTTGAGCCATTAGCTTCAAAACTCCAAAGAGAAGCCTGATCGGTAATAGAAGCCTGCAATTTGCCAGTGGTCAGAACTGAGATTTGTCAAGGCTGTCAAAGTAGGGATGATCCATAGCTACTTTTGCTGAGATTCTATCAGCTGGATTGTACCTCAGAATTTGCTACATTAGATCAAACAAATTATCATCAACTTAGAAACTCCAACAGAAAGAATCTGACTTTTAATCTACTAAAGAGATCAGAGAATCTTAGGCCACAGAAAAATCCGGCGATGGTCATATTTAAGAAGAGTATTACCGTGAGAAGATCAATTCCTTCAGGAGATAGAGATGGAACAGCACGTGATAAGTCTTGCGATTCCCACTTCGGATACACATGCCAGTCACGCAATGCCATTACACCGGGCCATTGCTGCTCAGTTGGTGTTCCTAGCAATCTCCATAACCCAAAACAAAACCATGTTTTAAGATATACATTAGATTGAGTCCCTATGATCTAAATAAGTTCACAAGAATTGAACCTAATGAACTAAGGTGCTAGACTGATTCCTAGGCATCAAAACTATGAAGCAAATAACCTGAAAATATGAAGCAGCTGCTGAAACTCAGAATCACCAGGGAAAAGAGCTTGCCTCCTAATCATCTCGGCTGCCAAAAATTAGTAGGAAACATCAATAACGCAAACAAGTAGAGAACAAAGACGAATTCAAAAGGGTATAAATTAAAATACGATAGAGCACTAACCAAATATGCAACCAACAGACCACATATCAACAACAGTAGAGTAATGAGTAGAACCAAGCAAAACCTCAGGAGCTCTATACCATAACGATGTGGATTGATTGAGAAAGCATCTGGAGAAGAGAGATTTCGCGTAGTGCCGTTGGTGGTATACCTTCTTCGTCCATCTCGAGTCTTGTCTTCTTCAGGGCTACGAGTTTACCGGTGGTTTTCTCCATTGCTTTGTAGACTTTACCGTATGTTCCTTCACCGACCTTCTCGAGCTTCTCGTACTTGTCCATTGATTGAGATTGTACTAAGATTGAGGATTTTGAGTTTTGGGGGTCTTCTTTATAAACCCTAAGACCTTGTTTATCGGTGGGTTCATACCCGGAGGCTGGGTTACGCCAATTCAGTCTCCAATTACCCTCCGTATGACCAACAACCATCGATAATTTTATTAGTCTAAAACATTGTCTTATCAATTTAGTGGCATATCAATGTAGATAATAATGTGAAATGGAAAATATATGAATTTTATTTTTAAATTCATTTCCACATTTCACGGGTGAAATACATTTTTACAAAAAAAGATTAAATGCAAATTTGAATAAAGCAAAAAAAGAATATGAATAAAACTATTATTGTGACACCTTAGATCTAAAATAATAATTTTACTTCTAATGAATTTATTTGAATCGATTTATCCCGCACGTAGTGCAGGTTGTTACCTAGTAGAATCTCAAACACTAAACAAAAGAAACTAAATATAACAAACAAATGGTCATGAAGTATATTACGGGTTAAAAAATTAATATAAACATTTAGCCGTACAAATAGCCGGAAAATTTAGGTATTCCTCTATTTACAAAATATATAATATTTAACAAATAAATACAACATAAAATATAAATAATAATAAAAATTATATGCACGCGGTGGATTAAAATCTAGTATTTATTGAAAAAAGAAAGCAAGAGGAGGAGACAGAGAGATAGGGCTGGTGAGAGGGAAAACTACCCAAGCGAAGGCTTAGGGCCCCAAATTTTTTTCCTTTTTTTCTTTAGTAATTAAGTCTTTTAAAAAAGTTTTATCTAAGTAAGTCTTAGAAAAATATTTAATTATATAGAAAATAAATAGATTTTTGCTCCAAAAATCAGATTGTAGTATAGTGTGAATCTATTAAAAAGAAGTCCATAAATTTTTTTCTTTTAATATAAGAGGTAAAAAAAAATTGTTCTAAGGTCTTTAAACAAGGTTATGCGTAGGGCACCTAATAATATCAGACTGGCACAGAACAGATGATATAGTATGTAAACGAAATTTTGGGAACAAAGCACACTCATTATACAACTCAGAACATTAAACGACACATATACAAAAACTTTTAAATTCTGTAAACTAAAGTAAATACGAATTCACACTAACATACTTCTTCACCATTCACAATTGTATTGGCTTAAATATTACCCTTATCCTCTATGACCAAAAATTATTAATCAAACAAGTGTTGAGACAGGTGAATGATTTATTATTACCAGGGGACATCATCCTTCTTTAGAAATGATGTTTTTTAATTAAGTAAAATAGTGAAAGATTCTCATGAACCACTCACGTTTATATGAAGTGAGAATGTGGGCAATGGTAAGTCCACACACAACACCAGGTACGTAGCCTATTGCAGCTGCAATCCAGCTAAATACTTGATCTTTTTCTTCATCTTGCTCTTGCTTTGTTGCTTCTTCTTCTCCTCCGCAGGTTTCTTGGAGAGGAACACCGCATAGCCCGAGATTCTCTGCGAATGAAGAGCTCTTTTGACTTTGAATCTGAGTGCCTTGTGGTATTGGACCTTCAAGCCTGTTGTAAGAGAAGTTCATTTGTGCTAGAAACGTGAGTTTCCCGAGCTCTGGTGGGATTTTTCCGGATAATTTGTTTTTAGATAGATCCAATGATTCAAGATCGGTCAAGTTTGACAAAGCTGGTGGAATAGAACTTGTGAAACCGTTGTTTGACATGTTGAGTACAATCAGTTCCTTAAGTAAACCAATGGATTCAGGAATACCTCCTTCGAATTTGTTACCGGAAACATCGATGGTTTTGTAAAATGCGAAAACACTCCCAACCAGCTCCATATTTGATCCTTTAGCTGTCATAGTCACTGAGTTTTGATAGTTTCCAGAGTCGTCACGTCCCGCATACCTACTCGGGATAACGTCTACAATGTCTATGACTGATGACATTGCACTCCAACCAGCAAAGTAATCTGATGGCAAGACTCCACTGAAGCGGTTTTCAGAAATGTCAAAGATCCGCAGCTTGTTGAAGTTCGAAGACTCTCCAGGAAAAGCTATCGGCCCATGGAACTCGTTAGAACGGAGGACAAGAATCTGTAGATTGGGCAACGATCTCAACCATACTGGAAACTTGTCACTGATTATGTTGTCTTCCACGTTAAGAAACTCGAGACGAGTGCAGTTGATCAAAGACTTGGGAAGCTCTCCTGATAACCGGTTGCGACCAACATCAACTGATCTCAAGTGTTCACTTACAGATTCCTCTGGAAAAGTACCTGAGAAGTTGTTATTACGAAGATGCAAGACCGAAAGAGTAGTATTAAAATTCTCAAAACACCGAGGAATAGAACCGTTGAAGTTGTTGTTGGATAGAACAAGTGTATCAAGAGAGACTAATTTGCATATTGTCCTAGGAACCTCTCCCGAGAAACGATTATCAGAGCCTAGAAAGATCGTCGTAGAGTTTGGTAACAAAGGAAACGGATGGTGGAATGTGTTTGAACTTATATCAAGCATGATTAGTTCTCCACATCTTTGAATAACATCCACTGGTCCTTCGAAATCACTGAACGAATTCTGAGAAATGTTTACATACTGCAAATCTGGTAGACTCCACAACCATTCTGGTACTTGGCCTTCAATTCGATTGGCAGAGATGTCTAAATAGTACAAAGTGGTTTGGTTCTCTAGAAGTTTGGGGAATTCAGAAATATTGCAGGATGCTAAAATCAATGTACCCATGGGCGAGGGAAGACTGAGAGTTGAACTGCTCTTCAAATTAATCCCGGAAAGATCCAAGTAACCAAGTGACAAGAGAGGTGAGAATATGCTTACGTCAAGTGTGCTTCTTGTATTAATATAAGAGAGGTCAAGGAACGTAAGAGACTCCAGTTGCAAGAAGGTGTTGAAATCAACCATGGCTCTCTCTGTATTCCATAAAGAGAGGTCAAGATAAAAAAGTCCAACTAGTTTCGATATAGACTCCGGGATTGGACCATTGAAATTGTTTTCTAGAAGAGACAAAACTCCAAGGTTAGATGGTGAAGTCATATTCCCAAAGTCAAGAGGACCGTTGAAGTTGTTTCTTCCCAAGACAAGAGAGGTCAATGAAGGAAGCATGAAGAGAGACGATGGAATAGATCCAGAAAATGAATTTCCAGTAACCTCAAAATACACTAGTTTTGAAAGGCTACTCATATTAGATGGGAGCATACCTTCGAACTGGTTAGAACCAAGGTTGATCAAGGTGAGCTCGCTCATATTGAGTAGCACACTAGGAAATTTCCCACTGAGCTTGGCTGATCGAAGATGCAACTCTGTTAGCTTGTTTAGATGTCCCATTGAATCCGGTAGCTCACCGGTGAACTCATTAACAGAAAGATCAAGATTAGTGAGATAAGTAAGATTTCCAAGCGAAGAAGGAATCTTTCCAAAGAGATTGCAATCACCAAGGCTCAATACCCTTAAATCTTTGAGGTTGCCTATAGAATCTGGTAAAGTACCCGAAAGATTATTCGAGCCAAGAGCAAGGCTGTGAAGATGTTGTAGTCTAAACAGGCTACTATCATATCTCAATGGGCCATTGAGAAAACTGTTCATGAGGTCTAACTCTACTACTTTACCCGTTTTAGGATCACAAGAGATACCGTCCCAAGTGCAGCAGTCAGTGTTGTTCCTCCACTTCTCTGTCTTCTTATCACCAACAATACCATTGGAATTGAGTTCTTGAACATAGAACTCGTTCTTGAACTCCAAAAGAGCATTCTTCTGGTCTCCACGACACAAGTGCCTAACATGAGAAGCCAAAACAAGTATCGAATTAGAAAGGAACAAGATTAAACAAAAGCTCCATATTGTCATCTTCCCCTGATTACAAGAATGCAACATACTTTTTTTTTTTTTTTTTTTCTTCTGTGAAAAATTAGGAAACGAGTGGTGGCTCTAGTAAACCCGCGGATCGTGTCGTAGTACATTCGTGGAAAAAGAAAATAAAGCTTGACTTAATAAGTCTCTTGTAAAAAATGGTGGCAGCTTCCACAAAGAATATTAATTTCCTAACGAACAAACGCTCCACAAAGTCAATTTAAGTCTCCTCTAGAATAA
Organism: Camelina laxa; assembly: GCA_024034495.1. Lineage (NCBI taxonomy): Eukaryota > Viridiplantae > Streptophyta > Magnoliopsida > Brassicales > Brassicaceae > Camelina > Camelina laxa. Next base: position 22,526,848 of record CM043880.1, on the reverse strand, counting down.
AAGTAACTCATGAGGTGTGGGGTTACCGTAGCACAAAGACTCTTTTGATTATTCAAAAGCGCAGACGCAATTTCCACGGCTATATGGTGAGCTAGTGGTGAGAGCTAATCGATTGCCTCTTAAATAACTTTTAAGTACTAAATAAGAATTAAAATACCTAAAATACTTTAGATTAAAATACCGATCGAAAGATTGTTGGGGCTAAGATATAGGCCATGAAGATGTTGTAGGCTAAACAGGCTATTATTTTTATCTTAAAGGGCCATTGAGATAACTGTCCTTGAGGGCTAACTCAACCACCTTACCCCGTCTTAGGAGTACAAGGGATACCATCCCAAGAACAAACAACAATCAGTGTTGTTCCTCCACATCTCTGTCGTCGTATCAGACTTCATGTTGTCGGGTTTTTGGACATATAATGTAGAATGTATATATGGAAATGCTAGTATTGTAAATGATAGAACCCTAATCTCTATTGTATCTCTACTATATAATGTAATATCTCCATCTAATGAGAACTATTCAGCCTCTCATCTTACATAGAACTCAGTCTTAAACTCCCACAAAGCATCCCTCTGGTCTGAACGACACATCTGCTAAGCATAAGAAGAACCAAACACAAGTATTGAGTTAAGAAAATGACAAGATTAAGCACATCTTCTTCACACTACAACAACGCTTTTTCGGTTTTCTTTTGACTTTTTTTTTGCGTGTGAATGTGTAACAAGTGATGTCGATGATTTGGTCTATAGATCGTCTCTCTGAAGGTTGACGTACGCTAGATCCATTGATTAATTGCTTCCACATGATCAATAATTTCCAAATAAATGATCAACTCTACAAAGTCAAATCTTCTCTTGGAAGAAAAAATATATATTAAAAACTTAATACCAGGTGGTGTCCTTGACTTTTAGCAGCTGGTGCGAAACGATTAATTTGCTATCAACATAAACTATCTGTCGAAAGACAAGTAATATTCGGTCAGTCCAAAGAACTCTCTAACTGGACTCGGGGAAAACGAGCTATTTCTCCCCCCCAGAACTATCTTATCTCGCTGGATGGAACCCGAACTTTAGCCACAATCTATATAGCCATCTCCACTATGACCAGTCTCTGTTTCCCCCCAAATTAAAAGTTCTACACCTATTTCCCCTGAAAAAAAAGTTGTATATCTAGTTATATTTAGACTTGATTATGTGACGGATTACTATTTGCTTAACCGTCTAACGAATAGCCTAAACTAAATTTGACCAGATTTAACCTAATTTTACCGGAATTTGTCGAGTTAACCAGATTATGACCCGAATATAATCGGTTTAACCTAATTTTGACCCGACTTACAAATATATTATCCTTTCAAAATCGAGAGAACCCTAAATCGAAAAATCCTCAAATTTCTCCCAACAAAACCCTAAATCGACAAAATCCCCAAATCTTGAAGAACCCTAAAAACTGTGATTTCGAGTTCTTTCGAGTTGAGAGACGATGTCGTTAGTTGAGAGAGATCCCGGCGGTGATTACGACGAAGAAGGTGAAGATCGAGACGAATTTCACATCGAACAGCTAGTTGAGAATTTTAGCGACGAACCTCCAATCCGCCACGATGTGTACCCAGAGAGTGAAGACGATGATGAAGACGGTCCAGTAAGAGCTCGTACGAATATGAGGCGTGGGAATGGGGAGTTGTTCTATAAGCAGGCGTTTTTCAATGGAGTTGCATTCAAGGAGGCGGTTCTCGATTATGTTCTCAAAACCGGGAGAAATCTGAAGCAGTACAGGTATGATAAGGCGAAAATAGGGTATAAATGCGTTGGTGTTAATGATGAGGATGGATCTAAATGTGAGTGGAAGGTTTATGCGTCAATTCTGTCAAATGATAGAGTATGGAAGATCAATAAATTTGTTGATAAGCATAGCTGTATCCCAAATAGAGAGTGTGAGATGTTAACAGTGCCTCATATAGCTAGGTTGTTTGTTGATAAGATTAGAGATGATCCCGACTATTTCATGCCTAGGAAGATTGAGGAAATCGTAATGAGAGATTGGAAGATTAGTATCACTAGGCCTCAGTGTCAAGCTGCTAGGAAGACTGCCAGAAAGTGGATTGAGAGGGAGTATGATGAGCAGTTCCATAGATTAAGAGATTATGCGGCTGAGATTAAGGCATCAAACCCGAATTCACATGTCGAGGTCGAGTGTATTACGGACGATGAAGGGAAGGACATGTTCAACAGGTTCTATGTTTGTTTTGACACCATTAGAAGAACATGGATGGCAACTTGTAGACCGATCATAGGAATTGATGGTTGCTTTTTGAAGAATAAGATTAAGGGTCAGCTATTGGTAGCTTTAGGCAGGGATGCAAACAATGGGATATATCCAATAGCATGGGGAGTTGTCAAGGTTGAGAACTATGACAATTGGCTATGGTTTGCTAAGTTGATGAAAGAAGACTTTGGGTTAAACGATGGTGATGGATTCATCCTGATGTCCGATAGGCAAAAGGCAAGTTAACTTCACTTATGCTTTTTTATTTTGGCTTCTCTTTTTTAACTTGACTTATGCTTTTTTATTTTGGCTTCTCTTATTTAACTTGACTTATGCTTTTATCACAGGGATTGATCAAGGCTGTTTCTGAGGAGTTACCAAAGATAGAGCATCGGATGTGTGTTCAACACATCTACGGTAACTTGAAAAAGGTTCATGGAAATAAGACTCGATTGAAGCCACTACTATGGGATTTGGCATGGTCTTACAATGAGACAGAGTATTTGCGGCATTTGGAGAGGATATTTGCTTATGATTCTCGCGTTTATAGTGATCTAATGAGGACAAATCCAAAGAGTTGGTGTAGGGCATTCCACAAGGTTGGTAATTACTGTGAAGATGTCGACAATAACCCGACTGAGTCATTTAACAGCTCCATCAACAAGGCAAGAGAGAAGCCTTTTGTTGCAATGTTAGAGGCAATAAGACGACTGGCAATGGTGCGAATTGCAAAGAGGTCTGCCCTATCTAATTCTCACACAGGTAAAACATATATTCTCTTTGAGACTTATGTTATTTTTTTTTTTTTGTTTATACTACTTATGTAATCACAAATGTTTGCAGGGATCTGTACTCCATATGTTGTTAAGTTTCTTGCGGCTGAGCACAAAGTAGCATCTACGGCTAAGGTGTCAACAAGCACAAATGGCACATTTGAAGTCAAAATCAGTGGAGACCATCATCGTGTCTGTCTAAAGAAGATGACTTGTACGTGTCAGAAGTGGCAAATTTGTGGCATCCCATGTGAGCATGCATATGGTCTCATCATTCACAAGACGCTAAAGGCTGAAGACTACGTCTGCCAGTGGTTCCGAACAGCTCTATGGAGGAGAAATTATGAAGAAGGCCTAATTCCACAAAGAAGTGCAAAGTTTTGGCCTCGTACAGATGGGAATAAGGTGTATGCAGAACCACGTGAAGAAAACCAGACCAAGGCTGACAAGAAAAGGAAGAAGGGTGTGAATGAGTCACCTACTAAGAAGCAACCAAAACAGAAGAAAAGAATAATGCATTGTGGCATTTGTGGGGAAGCTAACCATAACTCTAGGTTCCATAAGGCTGAATTTGCCAAGGTATGATGAATTATTGCTTTGATGGTTTAAATTTCTAACTTTGATGGTTTTACTAAATTTCTAATTTTTTTTGGCAGCCTTCTCGACAGCCTTCTCAAGTTGAACCAAGTCAAGGTTCACTAACTCAAGAATGATCAAGTAGCTATTTCTAACTAGGGTGCTAATTTTGTGGTTGCCTATAATGTATTTTTCGACCACATAAACTCTTGTCTTCCCCTAGGTCGCTTGGTTTCTTTTGTCTCAAATGGTGAAATTTGTGGTTGCCTCTAATGTATTTTCGACCACATAAACTCTTGCCTTTCTTATCTCTTTTGTATGATCTATTTTAACGTTAATGACATTGAATTTAATCTCTTTGCTCCCTATCTATTTTGTATTATTTTGTGCATAGCTTCATGTTTAACTTCATGTTTGACACAAATGGAGCTTCATGTTTATCACAAAAGGTTTGAAATACAAATTTCTTAACACAAAATGTTACAACCATGACCATACACCATAAGGAATCAACCAACTACTTTGCTTAGTCCTATCATGACCATACAGACTAACAATATAACACTCATCATCTTCTTATTCCATGATTTGGCTTCACCTAAACCATCTTCAACCTTCTCCATGACCTCCTTCTCCATCTTCTCATAAACCATAGTATCAAACTCCAACCTCTCTGTCCTAAGCTCTTTCAGCTGTTGCTCAAGTCCAGCATTCCTCGAGATCAATGCATCCACCTCATTCAGCAAAGCTTCATCGACCCACTTGAACGTGTGTTCATCGTTCCGAAGCTACCAATTTCCCAATAATTAGAACCAACCAAAATCATGAAACAAAAAGAAAAAAAAACATAACTTTTACCTTATTTGTTGCAGCAAAACTACAACGGTAGTATCTTCGGTAAGGATTCGGATCAGATTTCGAGATCAACGCCACAGCAGCTTCCCCGCACCAACATCTCTTTGGCACACCGAAAATTCTTCCTCTCGCACGAGAACTAGAAGATCTGGTTGACTTTGTTGATAAATTGCTCATTCTGAAGCTCTAATTCGATAATGGGAACCCAGAAAAGAAGACACAAGAAGAACAATGCCAAGTCGATTGTAGGGTTCGTGATATTTGAAAATTGGGAATTTGTGGGTAAGGAATCGGGTCGTAACTATGTAGGGATCGGGTCATAATTGGTTTAATTTTGGGTTTATATCGTTTGGTCTGCGGTTCACCGGATAAACCGAAGCAATTCATTTTCAGGGGGATATAGGTGTAGAACTTTTAATTTGGGGGGAAACAGAGACTGGTCATAGTGGAGATGGCTATATAGATTGTGGTTAAAGTTCGGGCTCCATCTAGCGAGATAGGATAGTTCTGGGGGAAATAGCTCGTTTTTCCACTGGACTCGTGGAAGTATAGTAGTAGCTCAAGCCCAGCAAAATGGGATAAGGATTATTGCCAGCAGCTTAGGCCACCGAAGCACACCGCTTAATATCGCTTCTTCCATTGTGTCACCAAAACTGCACGAGAATAACGGAGAGAAATGAAAACAATATAGTATCTCAATAATAAAATATGAGTTTGTTAGCGCAGTCTCGTCAAGTTGCCTCTCCACTTTATCTCTCTTTTCAAAGATTTATCATGTGATCGCATCGTGCTATTTTAGGTGTACTGATTTCATAAGTATGCTTCATTAAATTTGTTAAACTTAAAATTAAACAATTTTATATTTAATTAATATTTACAATCTTAGCAAAAGAAAAATGAGAGATGAAAACTTAAAAGTGAAATTTTCAAATCAAACATAATAATGTTACGTTATCCCGTATGTTTCAATATTCAAAATTTAAAATATATTATAGACATCTTTAATTATGAAAAAATTTTGATAATAAAATTTAACTTCTTATGTGTTGAATTATTCAACAATTATAATCATTTTAAAAATTAGTCGATCAATTTCGATTCTGTTTATTTTTCTAAACAAAAAAATATATAAGTAAATAATATTCTCTTTCTAAAATTTCAAAGAAAAAATATATATATTTCTATCAAAATTTTCTTTTGAGTTTGTATTTTCGGATGTCAAATATGTGTATATAGTTTGAGTTTGTCTTTCGATGTTGAATATATATAATTCATTTATAGTTTGTTTATATTTTTTAACATTGAATATATATGTGAGTAGTTTGCCTTTGTGTCATTTTATGCTGAATATGTGTAACTAGTTTGAGTTTTTGTCTTTTGATGCCAAATATGTGTACTTAATTTGAGTTTTTTTTTTTTTTTTTTTTTTTTAAAGCAAAATAGTTTGGTTTTTCTGATGTGCAATACATGTAATTCATTTGAGTTTGTTTGTGTTCATCTGATGTCGAATATGTATAAATAATTTATTTTTGTGTTGATGTCGAATATGTATAACTAGTCTAAGTTTTTATCTTTTGAAGTAAAGTTTTTATCTTTTGAAGTTGATATGTATAATTAATTTAAATTTATTTGTTTTCTCTAATGTCGTGTAACTAGTTTAAATTTATGTCTTCAGTTATCAAATATGTGTAACTAATTTTAGTTTGTATGCCGAATATGTATTAGTTTAAGTTTGTATTTTCTTATACTGAATATGTTTCACTAGTTTGATTTTTGTATTTTTTATATTAAATATATGTAAACTAGTTTAAATTGGGTTTTGTTTATGTCGAATATGTGTAAGTAGTTTGAGTTTCTAATTAGTTTGAGATTGTGTTAGCTGATGCCAAGTATGCCTAACTAGTTTGAATATGTATTATTTATTCTAAAATTTTATAAAAATATATATTTTATACAAAATTTGTATTAAAAAACCATAAAAGAATAATAATTTACACAAGTTCTGACATAAATTTTGAAACTTCGATAAAACTTAGATAATTAATATTTAGGTTACAAATATTTAAAATTTCATATATATAGTCAAAGAAATGAAGATTTTGGTATTTTTCACTAGAATTTTAATTTCTCATTATTAAAATTTCAGAAGTTTCAAGTCCCAAAACGACGGCTACCTCTCGCATTAATACAATGACAAAAATACCTCCTCAAATCCGTAGATTATACTCCTCAACAGTCTCATCTACCTTTCATATCTCTCCACAGTTCCCAACTATTACCATTTCCTACGTTACAAACCAATCCACAATACTCAAAACTCCAAAAGCCAAACATACCACAAACAAAACCCTACAAAACGATGAAGTGTTGTTACAAATCATCATCAATCCTCTCAACCAATCACCACCCATTCCTCTACAAACAACCAATCTCCTCTCTACCACCATCACCAGCTTCGTTCCCATCAACTCTCTCTTACCCAACCCGTTCTCGATTCACATCCACCCGGATCCAATCTCGTCTCATCCACGACGATCCAGTAAAACAAACACATGACCTAACCTTCTACGATCTTCTCGGCGTCACCGATTCAGTCACTCTCCCGGAAATCAAACAAGCCTATAAACAACTCGCTCGAAAATACCACCCTGACGTATCTCCTCCTGATCGGGTCGAAGAGTACACAGATCGGTTTATCAAAGTTCAAGAAGCTTACGAAACTCTCTCGGATCCTCGCCGGAGAGTTTTGTATGATCGTGATTTGTCTATGGGCTTTTCTTTTTCTTTCTCCGGTCGACGACACAACCGATACGATGAGGTAATTAATTATTAGTAATAATTTACTTTTCATAATTTACAATTATTTTTTGTGATGAACAAAAAAAACTAATGTTAGGGAAAAGAATAAAAAAAAAAAAAAAAACAGAACCATTGTTTTGGTTTATGGTTAAGATAAATTAGTTTATGTCTTTTTCATAAAATTTATATTCACTGATGTTGAGATGTTTGATTTGGATATTTCTTTTTGGTACGTATATGGACAAATATGTGTGTGTAGTATTTATCCGCAATAATTCGAGTATTATTCTTTTATTTCGAATTTTAAAGATTTACTCGGTAAATTCGAGAACCATTTGTATATTTGTGTGTATCTTTGTCGACAGAACTGACCTTATCTTTTTTATTATGGTCCCAATAAACTGTTGACGTGTGTGTCGATTGAAAAATTGTTGATTTTTTATTTTATTTATTAAAAGGTATGATTAGTGGAATAGAGAATGTTGACAATATGAACTCATTTGATACTTTCGTTGGTACAACCATGGGTCCAAAATGTTGATTTTTTTTTTTTTAGTTTTTAAAATGTAAATGTGAATGTTGTGATTTTAGGAAGTGGCGGAGGAAAAGAGTGAGTGGAAAGCAAAATGGCAAACTCAGCTCTCAGGGCTAAGGAGAAGAAGCAATCAGAAAGATAATGATAACTCAATGTCTTGGGCTGCTAGAATGCGTCGTCAACGTCAAGATTCTTCTTGACACGCAACAACACCAACCAAGTCTCTCTGGCCTTCTTATGTATAGTTTTTCAATTTGTTTGTATGTATACCATACCCCGCAACTTTGTATATATATGTATAAACTTTTCTATGTGCCTATGCTAATCGGCAAGCACACTTGAGTAGATATAAACCCTGAGTACTAAAGAATAACTCTTAAAGTAAGGCTATACCTATAGAGAAATGTTCTCAAATAGCATATTTTGTGTTTTTTTTTTCAATATTAGCACATATTCTAAAATATTTCAAAATTAGCATTATTGAATTGATTATAAAATAATAAAATTAATTATAATTTTTTAGAAATTAGTCCAATTTTTGTTGTCTATATTCACGAGCTTTTCTTGTCGCTAAGGAACAACAACAACAACACTGCAGCAATTCCAGGTGGTTCGAGAAGCTTCGATCTCCTGACTAGTTCTATCGTCCGGTACATTTGAATAGCTCGATGTAGCTTGCCAATCACCTCCATCCCTATCTCAACATGTCTCTCTGCTCTTGAATCGGAGTCGTTGAATCTTCGTGAACTTCTCGCCGAAAAGACAGTCGCATGTTGAGTCTGTCGACGCTCCTCTCTTCGATGTGTTTCATGAGTTTGCTCTCGCCTATGGTGAAAAGGTCTATCTCAAATAATCGATTGGCCATAATCAATTTATCTCACAAAAGGATGTATCTCAACATCATGTAACTATCTCTTATATGGAGCCATGCCTTCGATTTCACAATGCATTTCCAACTGTTTGTGAGGAGGATTTCCACTCTGGCTTTGGCATTTTTATTTCGTCAACTCCTCAAGAGGAGAAAGTAGAAGTTTTAGATGTCTCTGAAATGGTTAAAGAGTGGCAAGCAGTAAACAAAACTAATCATTTTGCACACCAGGTGTTCTACATAATGCTTCATAGAGGCCACCATTTACATCAGCAGATGATGGAAGAAAAACTGTCCAGATCATGGAAGTTCAAGATCAAATCTCAACCACAAGGTTTTGTTTATAAAGCGTTATGTGTTCAAGAGATAAATGCATTGAGATATGATAAATCATATTATGTGAATGAATTAGTGATAGATGATGTCACGAGATTAGAAATATACACACACACACACTCGAGTTATCAAAACATCAAGCATGGTGAGGTTGATGATGCCATGTTTTATAATCACATGCTTCTATGTCTCTTATTGTTTTAATTGTTTCAATTTTTTTAACTTATCTATTGATTATGTTTGTAAGAAATTTATCGATCAATTGGAAGTGACATCTCAGTTTCTTAGTTTTTATGAAACTCATCCTAAATTTTAAAGGATTCTTCCTACACATCATTCAATCTTTCATGAATCATTTATATTTGCATCCAGCATGATGTTTTACCTATATTATGTTTATTGTTACTTTACATGAATGAAAAGTTTGCTTTATTGGTTACACTCTCTTAGATAGTTCATAATTTTTTATTTTATGAAAGTCATTCTAAAATTTAAAGAACCCTTCCTAAATATCATTTAATCCTTCCTAAATTTACTGGAGTCTCAAAATATTTTTTTATGAATGTCATCATGAGATCTCAAGGTATATTTCCTAAATTTAAAGGAACTTTCTTGAATTTAAAGGAACTTTCTTGAATCTAAAAAACCTACAATTTGCTTCATTTAACATCGAATTCAAATTATTTTACAAAATACATCATCCAATATACATGTAACATAAAATCCTAATTTGAAAACAAATAATTAACCCCTAAACATCTCAATCTCCTTTAAATATGAGCTCCTTGTAGATATAAAACACCATCTTTGCTTTTGTGTTTTACCCTACAAAAATGAATGACACAAGCTGTTAAAAATGATTTAGGGTGGCTGTCACAAATTAAATAGACTTCTTCCTTAATTTTAAACCGCTGACAATTTTCAAAATAAACCGCGATGTTCATATAATTTCAACAATCACTAGTAGAAGGGTATTATGAACATCTTTACAAGCTAAACACAACACGTTACATTTACTCTTGATCTCAGCTTAACTAACAGTACATATATATATATATATATATATATATATATATAAGTAAATTTCATACACCAACAATAGCAATACAAAATCAAGCAGACCTTTAAAAGAATCAAATTTTAGAGAACACCTATAACCAAGCATGCCTCCTTTAGTCATTCAACAATTAATATTAGTTTGCATCTATTCTCAAGTTTCTCTAAATTATCATGGATAAAATTGACAATTTAGGGAGGTAATTCAAAAATTTATGAAGTTCTTCTTGAATTTTCAAATCAAGCATGTAAGTCCACCAGTTAAGTTAAATAAGATAGACACAACCATTCATCCCAAGTTTCTCTAAGTTAGCATGGAATCAACCTAAGAACATGCTCAATTATGACTCTAGCCAAAGTTAATGCAACACAAAAATACTTAACTAAGTCAACAAACTAAGATTAATTTATCAACCGAAAGACAAGCTTGATGTATAAATCAGTTTTAATAATTGTGATATGTATAAGCTAATCTCCCATATAAACAAAAGTAATAAACATGTTTTCATGAAAATGGAACATTAAAGAAATTCAAGGAACCTTTCCTGAATTGTGTGGAATCCTTTCTGAATTGTTTAAGGAGTGTTGGATGTTGGGTGCTGGTTTTACAAGTTGTAAGAACAAGAGAAAATATTTTTAAAAATAGAGAACTTCAACAAGAAGGAAAAACAGAGTAAAGATCCTTGTTAAGAGAAATTCAAACAAATCAAATGCTCTCAAGATAACAAAACAAATAAGCTTGAGAATTACACTATCGTTTTCAAGCCTACTAAACCTAATAATGTGAGACATTCCAAGGAGGAAATAGAGCGTTGGAGCAATCCTGAAAAAAACTTACAAAAATTCAATTTCTCCATCAACCGAATGTTATAAACTAAATCAATACAAACACAAAATAACAAAATCATTTGCTTAATAGCCAAACTTGCCCCCCAAAAAAGATGAATAAAATCTCCAACTATAATCACAGTTTCAAAAATCAAACATCATTAGAGAGCAAACAAACCAAACAAAATCAATAAATCAAGTTTTTCATAAAAGAGTAATTCAAGCAAAATCAATTACTCACTAGAACACGTAATTGGAACTCTAAGCGAGAGAAGGTGAGTATGACACATACCTTAGCAGGTCAAATAGAGAAGTCTTTGACTTTAGCAAGAATGAGATCACGCAATCTCAGGTCTCCTATCTTCGACTTTGTTCGCTCCTCTTTTACTTGTTTCACATGCTCCATCATATCTGATCTAATTCACAAAAGATAAATAAGGCGAGACGACGAGATTAGCGAGACGAGAAGATCGGCGAGGACATATCGGCGATGGGAATACGGCTAGGCGAACACAGCAGCGAGAATACAGCGATAGATTATCGATGAGAGTCGATTGGCTAGAGGTCTAGGATGCTTCAAGGTCTTGTAGAGTAAGAATTCTATTGGCGGAATTGTTTCTTTGTCACGATTCGAGCTCATTTGTTTGTGAAACTGCTTCATCGTTCCTATTAGAGCTCGTCGTTGATGAAATAAAATCTCAAACTTAAAGTTACGATTTCTGGAGCGATAAAAGATTGAGATTTTTATTAAATATTTTAATTAATATTTAAAGTCTTTAGTATTTAATTAGAGCATTGTCCTAATTTTAGAAAATAGAAGAATGTGTGCTAAGTTTGGAATAAAAACTTAAATTTGTGCTATTTTTGAGAATCTCCCATACCTATATATATATATATATATATATATATATATATTTCAATTCTAAATTAGTATTTCGCTTCAATTGATGAATCGATAAAATTAATAACACTAATAAAATATTGTATTTTGGATGTTATTAATTTTTTTTTTTTAACATCTGATAGATTTTTATAACAAAAAGAGTGGTCCTCATTGAGGACATTTACAAAAAAAGATGGAATATAATAGTAACTTATAGAAGAAATATTATTTGGTAATGGTTCTTTAGCCAATCGATCTGCAGCTTTGTTGTTTAGTCTTCGTGTCCACACAAATGCAACTTCCTTGAACTTCTGTTCCCAGTACTTGACTTCACGAATCTAATTATGGACACGGAAATTAAGTTGTCTATCCGCAATCAATTTTATGACTGTTGCATTATCTCCTTCGAAAATTACTTTCTCATATTCGCGTATCCAAGCTTGCTGCATTGTGATAATCAGGGCTTGAAGTTCCGCTTCTAAAACACTATCGCATATCTTTCCTTGACTGTGTCCAGCTGTTACATATAAACCGCCTGTATCCCTTATTATCCAACCTGCTTTCGGTGAATTGCCATCCTGTCAAAATTGACAATCATAGTTGCACTTAACCATAGTATGAGGGGGTCGTTTTCATTGAGACCGATGTTGTTAACGTTTTTGGTGTTGTTCATCTTCTGTAACATCATGCCAACAATTAACCCACTCTTTCGCTTCATTGACCGCTTTATTGAGATCTTGTTGCCAGTTGCTATACTTCTTTTGATAGACTATGAGGTTGTGAATTTTCCATATTCTCCATAAAATCCAAATAGGTAGTTACCATTCAAGGTTAGTAAGTTATAGCAGTCTATTATACCTTGGAATTTATCCTCAAACCTACCTGTCGAGTTGGTGAGATTGCTGGTTAAGTTTTGGCTTCCTCTCCAAATTGATTGTACATAGCAGCAAGTGAAGAATCAATGTTCTGTTGATTCTTCATGTTGACAGCATCTCTTGCATTCAGTATCTTGTGTTATTCTCCGGTGTCGTAGTTCAGTGCATGTTGGTAGTTCTTTTGAGAGCATCCGCCATAAGAAGTGTCTTAGCTTTGGAGCTATATCCATTTTCCAAATGGCTGTCTTGAATCTCTGTGACCCCGGAGGCGGATGTACATTGTCTTCATCTTGCAAAAGAGTAGCTAGCCAGTAACTAGATTTTACTGTATAAAGTCCTGAATCATTGTAGTGTCAACCAAGAAGATCTGGTGTTGTTTGTGAAATCAGATGAATCCTTTGTATTATATTTACATCTTCATCAACAATAATACCACGAATAAGGTCCATATTCCAAGCTCTCTGTTCAGCCAGAAAGAGATATTTCACGTGGAGATTATTTCAAATCTACTTCGTCAATGCACCTTGGGTCTCTGGGTGGATTTGTTGGCAGCCAAGGATATACCCAAACATTGATACTAGCTCCATCACCAATCAAATATCTCATGCCTTTTTTTTATGATATCTCAATCTTCAAGTAGAGATTTCAATATAAAAGATGGTTGATTACCAGATCCTGCAGTGAATATATTATCATCGTGGAAATATCTTGTTTTCAGGAAACGAGCAAGGAGACTGGTTGGAGCCTGAAGTATTCGCCATACTTGTTTTCCAGGGCTAAGTTAAACTTTTCCAAGTCCCTGAAGCCCAATCCTCCTTCCCTCTTTGGCAATCCCATTATTTCCCAAGAAACCCAATGCATAGATCGTTTACCAGGGTTTTTGCTCCACCAATAGTTTGCCAAGATATTGTTTATCTCATCACGTGTTCCTTTAAGGAGTTTAAAGCGATTCATTGTATAAACGGGAGAGCCATTGCAACTGTTTTTAGGAGGATTGCTTTACCTGCTTCTGATAAGTAGCGATGTGACCATTCTTGAGTTCTTTGTTTTACCTTATCTATAACATACTGAAAGATTTCCTTCTTCTTTCTGCCAATATGTTCTGGTAAGCCCAAATATTTACCATAACCTCCATCATTATGTATGTTTAGTATTCGCCTTAGTCTCGTTTTGATGTGAGGTTGGACTCAAGCTCCAAATGTGATTGAAGATTTGTTGAGATTGACCGCTTGACCCGAAACTCGTTCATATTCGTGGAGGATCTTCATAATTGTAGAGCAGGATTTCGGGTGTGCATGGAAAATGTAAAAGGCGTCATCAGCAAATAGCAAATGATTTATTGATGGACCTGTGTTACTTATCTTTATCCCTTTGAGTTTGTTATCATCTGCTGCTTGTGTTAGTTGGTGACTAAGAACTTCTGCACATAGGATAAATAGATAAGGTGAAAGAGGATCACCTTGTCTAATACCTCTCTCTGGAACTATCTGACCTTTTGGAGTTCCATTGATCAAAACTGAATAGCTTAGAGATTCAACACAATACATCACCCAATTTATCCAAGTCGAATCAAAACCTAGGTACTGCATAGTGTCTCGAACCAAACTCCATTCTAGTCCATCATAAGACTTTGAGATATTTGTTTTCACTGGCATATAGGAATTAGCCCATCTCCTTCTCTTCTTTAATGAATGAATCATTTCATGAGCTATTATGACATTGTCCATGATATTCCTCCCATGGATGAAAGCTAGAGCTGTCAAAATGGGTGGGCTGTCCATGGTCTGTCCATGTCCAATTCATTATGGACGGGTCATGGACAAGCCCATATTTGGAACGGATTTAAATGGGCTTGGTTCTCTTTTTCCCACGGACAAAATTGGACGGACAGCATTGACATTGGGCGACCCATTGGTCAGAAAATTCTAGGTTAAAATCGATTTGTGTTTGAAACATTCTAGATTTGGTACATTTTTGTTTATGCTTTATTTTTTCTCATTTTACAAAATCTTATATATATTGTCCAATGGACACCCATGGACGGCCCATAAAAATATGGGCACTAGCGGGCATGGTCGTTAATGGTCGTTAATGGACACGGACAGCCCATTTTGACAGCTCTAATGAAAGTTGCTCGGTGTTCATAAACAATAGAAGAAAAGTGTTTCTTTAGCCTTGCAACTAATATTTTTAAAATGATTTTGTAACTCACATTACAGAGTGCAATGGGTCTAAAGTCACTCATTATAGATGGGACTTCAACTTTTGGGATGAGGCACAAGTTTATGTGGTTCATCCTTGCTGGCATATATCCTGAGGTGAAGAAACATTCGATTTCCTTGACAATTGGCGCTTTAATGTCCTCCCAGAAATGTTGATAAAAGGCTCCAGTTAAGCCATCAAGACTAGGCGCTTTCTCTGAATAGATATCAAAGACTGCATTCTTAATTTCATCTTCTGTGACTGAATATTGTAGTTCTGCATTCATCTGAGGTGTAACTTTTCTCTAAAAACCTCGGAAGACATTTGTATACTCTGCTGTGGGGTCCCTTGTTGTTGTATACATATCCTTGAAATAGCTTTCAGCAATATTACCAATTTCCTTGTCTCCTCGATAGACCATACCACGATCATCCTCTATTGCTATGACTCTGTTACGAGCAAGTCTTTGTTTAGCCTGAGCATAGAAGTATCTTGTGTTTCGGTCCCCCAGTCTCATCCAAGTATTTTGACTTTTCATTTTCTAATAATGTTCCTCATTTTTGTATGCTTGATTCAGCTCTGCTCTGATGTGATCAACCTCTGCCGTAGTTGTGTTTCCATTAGTTAGTGCCTGATCCAAATCCTGTTTTAGTATACCAATGCATATTGTAGCATTCAGACAGTTTCGTTTCTTCCAGTCTGATATCTTTTTTGAATCCTCTGAATCCTATCCGCCAGCAACATTGTAAGATCATCAGTGTTCCAACTATCAACGACAACAGCTATGAAACCCTCCTTATGCAACATTAATCGGCTATCATATCTGAAAAAGCTTCTTCGTTGCTCTACTACATCGCAAAGGTTAGTCACTACAGGTCGATGATCGGATCCTTCAAAAGGTAGATATTAAGTCTGTGCTGAAGGGAATAGAGCTAGCCATTCAGAATTCGCCATTACTCGATCCAGACAACACCAAACTGTATGAGTATATCTTTTGCCTGTCCAAGAGAATTTATTGCCGGTGTATCTTAAGTCATAAAAGTCACAGGTTGTTAGCATTCGTCGAAAGTCTAGGAATGTTCTTTCTCGTCATCGTGGACCTCCTCTCTTCTCTTTGTTTCCTTTAATCTCATTGAAGTCACCCATTGCTAACCATGGTTCAGTACGAGTTGTAGCTATTCGCTCAAAACTTTCCCACAAATCATTTATGAGGCTTGGTTCTGGATGACCATACACAAACGATAAATTGAAAGGACTTCCATTGAACACAACTTGCATATCTACAAGATTAGGTGAAGCAAATACAACTGAAGCAGAGGCTGTATTCTTCCAGATAATAGCAATTCCACCACTTATACCTTGTGGTGGAACTGTAACAAAGTTAGGGAAACCTAGATCACAGTCACTTCACTGATCTTGTCATCAGGCTGCTTTGTTTCAAGGCATAACATGTCCGGGAAATAATGTCTTTGTATTTCCTCAAGGCATCGAACTGTAAGGTCTATGACCAAACCTTGATAGTTCCAACAGGTTGTAATCATGGAGACTATGGTGGTTTAGGGCCCACCGCGCCTTTGCACTGGGTGTTCTGATTAGAACTGCTAGCTTCACCAGCCTCTCGGATCAGTAACTTTGAAGTTATTCCTATCTTCGAAAACTCCATGGTGTCCTCTCTTTTTCGTTTTCCTCTTTCCATGGCAATCTGTTCTTGAGTGTTGACTGCTTGATCCATCACATCAGGTCGTGGGTGGATGTTCAATGAGTAACGCCTATACTCCTCACTCCCAGGGATGTCACCTGTTGCATTCTCATAAATGGGAACAGGGTTAAGTAACTCACTGTTATTTAGCTCACCACTAAACAGACCATAATGCATGTCGGCTTTATGAAGATCAGCTTCATCAGGGTCTTCCTCAACCAAAGCATCATGGTGTAGATCAATATCATCCAACTCTGCTGCCTCGTCGTTTTGGTCATCTGCTTGCCCATTTTGTCCTTCAATAGCAAGGTCTTCTTCAGCATCTATTTCTCTTATCACTACCCCTGGGTTTCGGTTGTCTGGTGGTGGTAAGTCCGGTTCATCCTCATCATCTGAGTGTTGTTCTTCTCCTCCATTCTCGATTAGACATGCTCCAGTATCATATGTTAGATAACCACATACTTCACAAAAGCCACGAAGTCTCTCAAAGTGGAATCGTAACAGAGTATTGATTCCCGCCTGGAATTAGACATTGCGTTGGAAGCGAAGAGGGTCTGCAATGTTCCAGTTGACTTGCACACGAACAAATTCCACACGCGCTGCAGTCTCCGCATCATAGTCAACTTCCATCAGATTACCGAGAGCACGTCCCACATGAGCAATAACATTGTGATTGAGGTACTGGTAGGGGATTCCTTTGATTTGGATCCAAAACGGGATGAAATCGATCAGAGGTGGATTTTGAAGTGGATTCCATCTCTAGAGTACCAGCATTCGATCACTGAATGCCCATGGGCCACGTCGCATCATTGTCTCCAACGATTCCTCGGAAGGGAAAATGAACTGGAATTGGTTTCCAGAAATGATTCTTCCATGAACCAATCCCGATTGCCCCCAAATTCGGGGCATTGAAGCAACAATAGAGCGAAGATTCTTTCGGCGTGGCATCAGTCGGCGTCCAACCCATGAACCGATTCTCTGCTTCCGCTTGGGCCACCACATTCGCTGGAAGAGCTATCAGTTTTTCATCAGCACCGAGATTAATGTCTTGTACCGCTCGTCGAAGATTGTCAGCCATTTTAACCAGAATTTTGTAAAATCTGAATGGAAAAAGGAGTGCAAGAGCAATTAACGAGATTGTAAATGTGGAGTTAGCATCTTCAAAATTGGGATTAAATAGAGAAAACTCTATAACCGCAATAGGAGCGTCACATCGAAGTGGGATCTTCAAGGTGGAGATGACCGTCGGAGAAGTGGGATGATCAACATCTACTTTTCCGGAGGATTCGCCGTAAACGTCACAAAAGTAAGAAATAACCGTTGGCAAAGGAAAAGAAAAATCGCCTTTCTAATCGCCATTTTTTAGCTGATGATAAACTAATGATTATTAGCGTATATAAAAATAACACAACTAAATAAATGTACATAGATTATTAAAAGATAATTTTATCGTAATTTCATTTTGACATAAAAATTAAAATAGAGAGATTTTTTCCTTACAAGAAAAAATATAGAAACGATAAAAAAAAAAAAAATCCAACTAGTTTTTAGGTAAATGAAAATGTCATAAACACCTTCTTTACATACGCTTTACATTTTCTTCTTTATCTTATACTAGATGAATACCCGCGCGGTGTGCGGGTTATCTTTTGACGATATGAATAGTTACATTTTCACTGTCAATATCATACCTTCTATTGAGTAGTCAAAAACGAAAGCACAAATCGTGGTGATCAATATATCATGTGACTGAAGATTTGGAGTAGCCACCATACATGATTGAATCTTCTTTTTCTCTGGCACTGTAGTAGTAAGGAAAATACTGTAGTAAATTTGGCTAATTCCCAAGTCTCATAATCTATTGTACCTCTTAAGAATCAAACACAAAATGACCAATTTCTTCTTATTCTATAGTAAGATTACATTTAACAACACACATATCAACTCTAGATATATAAAACAAAAAATTAGAAACAACACCACTTAAAGATAAAATCCTTAAGGTTCACCATAATGAGAATGAACTTGCAATCCTGTGTATAGTTGAGCAGATAGAGTCATAGAAAAAAGGTTTGAAGAGAAGAAAAACAACACAACAACGTAAACTTAAGAGAGAATTTTGATTTTTCTTATTTGTTATCAAATGAGAATGTATATAATCACTTACATACTATAATTAGAAAAACTAATTAAAAATCTTTCTCTATATATTCAGGACTCCTGCCATATAAGGATTTATTTTTTTCGAACTTGCTACATTGTACCAAAGCAAGAAATATAGGAATATTTATATAAAACAGTAAGCAAAACATAGAATGCAATTCCCATAATGAAGAAACTAACTTGTAATCTATTTTGAGCAAACCAAATAAATCATTACTAATGCATTAACATAGTATAGGTATGCTATAAAAATAACCAATTACAATCAATATAAATTCGTTCATGCGTGGATATAGACTCTTGAGAAGCCTAAAAAGCCACAAGCTGTACCCATCAGCTATTTAGAACAATAAGCATACTAATCAGTTTCAATTAGACAATTTTTGGATGATGTGAAGATTGTCTTAACATCAGTATAAGACAATTTTTTTTTTTAGGAAGTTCAGCCCTCTGTTATCTTCATCATTCTAATCTATATTCTTAAGCTATGTCTTGTTGGTGATTTCTTCAAAAGAGTACTCTCTGAATATGCATGATGTTCAAGTTCGTCTTTCTCTCTAGTTGACCTTCATCTTCCACATTTTCGTTCAATACAAAAAAAAAGAAAGGGAGAATAGCACTCTGACCTACTTTCTCACATGTTTCATACACTATGACCTACTTCTTGCTCTTTGTATACTTTTTGCAAGTTTTTAGCTTAGGTGTCTTTAATTTTTTCCAACAGTGCTCTTCAACTAAATGGATATAACGAGTAACTAATAGGAAGGAAGGGTGAGTAATGATTGAATGTAGACCGTCCGATCGTAACTTGTATTTTTGATCTGATGTCTGTGACTAATTGTGGTAGAAGCTTCCTTTCGTGCGACAAGCTTTATGTTTTTACTGAGTTACCATAGAGTGAGACAGTTTGTGGATAAGAAACAAGAAGCCGCTGTAGGGTTTTGGGAGACATGGCTGCGCAGGTATGTGATAGGTTTTGGTGTGGATAGGTTTTTTTTTTGGTTTTATGTTACTTGTTCTTTGTGGATGGGTGAATAAGCTTCGTTGTTGTAACGTTTTGCAGGATTATTTACCTCCTTTTGTGTTGTTATTTGCGGGAATTGGAGTTGTTTAGGCGATTGCGTTTGGGGGTTTAAGGTGGACAATAAGCTATTGTCACATGTAGTACCTTTGACGGCGTCGACGAGTTTATTGGAGTTGGAAGAAGCGGTGGTGGCTGAATTCGGGCTGTTTGAGAAAAAGGCGATACTCAGTTACTGTATCCCTACGTTTATGCAATTGACAACGGGGGTGAGGACGCCACCGGTTATTGTGACTACCAATGTCGGACTAGAGTACTATACAGGGATGTTGCGTTTGAACCGAGGGTTGAATTTGTTTGTTACGTTTGAAGAGGTTAAGAAAAGATCTAATCCTCAGGGGTCTATGGATTCGAGAAAGGGACGGCACAAGAAGCAGAGTTGTGGTTCGTCATTTGGTCTAAGTAATAGTTCTAGTGAAGAGGGGTTTTTAGTAGAAGCATGTACGGCCGGTTCTAAGACAGTTTTGATTGAGGAGATTAATAAGGGAGGGTGTGTAGTTGATGATGACAAGAGTTCAGACGGCAGGAGTGATTCAGAAGGTTTTGTAGTTGCGGATACTTTTGAAGAAGTTTTGGAGGAAGAAGAAGCTGATTTGACAGAGGTAGCTGTTACCCCAAAAGACTATGATTAAGAGTTTTGGGGGAATTTCATTGGTGATCAGTTTGGTCGAGTTAATGTTTTGGAGGTCATGTGCAATACATTCTCTTGCTTTGACCACATGGTATTAGTTAATGGGACTATTCCTATGAAAGAAGAAGAGAAAGCGAAGACAAGTGTAGAAGTGAGACCTGTAGTCGGTGAACATGTTGGACTGGCTACATGGTCAGATGAAGG
Organism: Camelina laxa; assembly: GCA_024034495.1. Lineage (NCBI taxonomy): Eukaryota > Viridiplantae > Streptophyta > Magnoliopsida > Brassicales > Brassicaceae > Camelina > Camelina laxa. The sequence goes on along the minus strand of CM043880.1, from coordinate 22,506,216 downwards.
TGGTCAGAGGAAACTACCGGTCGTGGTCAGAAGGAAGCTAGAAGATATTGATGATGAGGAGTTTGATATCCCTCCTCTGTTTGACGACACAGAGTATGAGAGGGAAGAGATCCCCGATCTTAATTTTGAGGATGATGGTAAAGGAATTTGTAAAGGGAAGATGTTTGCAAACAAAGAGGATTGCAAGATTGCTCTAGCCATATATGCTATTAAGAACATGTTTCATTTTAAGCAAACGACTACCAAAAAGGATTCGTTCGTAGTGAGTTGTACTGGTGAGAGTTGTGACTGGAGGGTTCTAGCAAGTAAAATCAAGGAGTCAGGTTACTATCAAATTAGGAAAGCGAATCTTGAACACACATGCCCCATAGAGACGAGGAATAACTATTTAAAGAAAGCCACCTCACGAGTCATTGCTGTTGTTTTTAAGGCGAAGTACAATGATTCGACAAAAGGGCCAGCCCCATTGGATCTGCATCAGATGGTTCTTGAAGATCTTAGGGTGGCTGCTTCCTACAGCAAGTGTTGGAGGGTGAAGGGTAAGGCTTTGGATGGGATGTTTGGGTCGGATGATGAGTCTGAAGAGGAGTTGCCTGCGTATTTGCATGTCTTAAAAGAAGCTAATCCAGGGACAGTTACTGATATAAAAACTGAAGTCCTAGAAGATGGGAGAGAAAGGGTTTTGTATATGTTTTTGGCATTCGGGGCATCCATTGAAGGTTTTAGGAGGTTGAGGCGTGTTATTGTTGTGGATGGTACTTATCTGGACGAGAAGTATAATGGAGTGCTTCTTACAGCAAGTGGGCAAGATGCAAATTTCCAGGTTTTCCTCTGGCTTTCGCAGTTGTTGATAGTAAGAACGTTGATTCTTGGACATGGTTTTTTGAGAAGTTAGAGAGAATAATTGCGGATAGCAAAACAGTAACAATTATTTCTGATAGACACAGTTCAATTTACACTGCAAAGAAAAGAGTTTATCCCTTGGCACATCATGGAGCGTGCATTTTTCATCTGGCTAGGAATGTGAATGTCCGGTTTCATAACAAAGGGCTTGCGAAACTGGTGACAAAAGCTGCATTTGCGTACAAGGTAACAGCCTATCAAGAGACATATAGGCAAATAAAAGCTAAGAACAGCAATTGTGCAGCGTAATTGGATAAAATTGGTGCCGGCCATTGGAGCAGGGCATATTTCCAAGGAAATCGTTACAATTTGATGACTTCAAAAATTGCGGAGTCGTTGAACAGAGCTTTGGGTAAGGGTCGATCCTCACACATTGTGGAGCTACTGAAGTTCATCAGAGCTATGCTGACTAGGTAGTTTAGTGCGAGGCGTAAGAAAGCTGCGAAACATAATGGATTAACCACTCCTGAGGTTGATAAACAGATGCAGAAAAATTTGAAGAGCGTTTCTGGGAGCAGAGTTGGGACTATTTCAAGTTGGAGTTATGAAGTTGTTAGTTTGCTAAACGGAAAACACCATGTTTTGCTTGATATGAAACAATGTTTGTGCAAGCAGTATGATCGAGTTAAAATATCATGTGGGCACCATTGTTAGCAGCAGACACAGGGTATACCATATGGGACGTTGGTCGGGGATTTTTATAAGACAGAGTCTTGGAGAGCTACGTATTAAGGGGTAATTAATCCAGAGATTAGTGATGTTGACATACCATTCGAAATCAATAACCGTGTGTTGTACCCTCCGAAGGCTCATCGGCCACATGGACGCCCAAAGGAGTCAAGGATCCCCTCGATTGGAGAATATCCTATAAGTTTTGTTTTGTAGTGTTTGTTAACCGAGTTTTGAGGATGTTTGTTTTGATGTTTTGAGAGTGTTTGTTAATCGAGCTGATGTTTTGAGTTGTCGTAGACAGCTGAAAAATGGTGCAGCAAAGCCAAAAGTTGATAGGTGTGGGAGATGCAAGCAGACTGGGCACAACCGAGCCAGTTGTTCGAACCCTCTCCCATGATTTTGAGGTTTCTGTGGTGTGGTGTAATGTGGACACCTGATGTTTTGGTTGGAATTTTGTTGGATGGTGGTATATGGTGGATACACCAATACAACCATTAATTAGGTTGCAGTTTAGTTACGGTTAGTTATGTTTTTGGGATTCCCTTATTGGAGACGTATCCATGGTTATGTATCCATGTGGTTGTTCGATGGTTCTTGGCTGTGGTGTAATGTGGACAGCTGATGTTTTTGTTTGAATTTTTTGGGGTGGTGGTATATCGTGGATACACCAAGACAACCATTTATTAGGTTGCAGTTTAGTTACAGTTAGTTATGTTTTCGGGATTCCCTTATTGGAGACGTATCCATCGTTGTTTATCCATGTGGATTCACCCCATTTATTTGAGACGTATCCATTGTTTTTTTATGTTGTAATGGGGGGTTTTGGACCCTATCACCGTCTTAGGGGTTATATTTTGTTTATGAAATTAACTGATGAATTTGATTGTTTTAGGTTTATGGTCGATCATTTTTTCTCTGTGGTCGTATCCATGATTGTTTTGTTATTCGGGTAAACATTCTTAAGTGATGGAAGCGTCTATGTTATGGTTGAAAAAAATGGTTCAATCGATATCTGATGTATAATTAGGTTGTACTACCTACGTTATTTTCATTGATAGTGACAACACCTAATAAACATTGAGACATTTTGTCACCAGTATGCATCAATTCTCACCTACTTGTGGGTGACAGCTATCATTTTCCATTGATTAAATCTGATCATATGTTCAACAACTTAAATCATAATCCAATTTCAAACATCTGGTAGGGGTTATAGACATCCATGTGGACAGATGGAAATGGATAGCGACGTAAGCGTTGTCGAATACCAAAGTGTATTGATTTCGTTAGTAAGTTAGTATTCTAAGCCTTTGTGATGGAACCACGTTTATATCCTTCTAATTTTGCACCGATGTGTATAAAGACGCTGGGTTTGCGCATGGGTTTGATTTAGTAGTAGGAATGAATCTATAATGCCTACATGCATCTTTTTGATAAAGGGAATAATTGGATACCCTTATAGGGTCGACAGCACGATTGTTCTTCATATTTGATACGTAATAGCATAAGATACGTTTGTAAAAACAACAGCAATAACACGTTTGGTAAGCATATTTTATGTAGAAGTTACAACTTAGTAGTAGAAACGAACAAACGCACAGTTAATAGCATAAGAGAGAAACGGAATCATGTACGGATTGATGACCACCTTAAAAAAGTTTGTTAAGTAATGCTCGGTAGTTAACCCTAAACTATAAAGCCTAAAACATTAATCCTATACCCCAAATGTTGAAACCCAAAGAATAAATCGTATAACCTAAACCTTAGGCCGTATAACCCTATACCCTAAACCCTAAACCCTAAAACCCTAACCAAAAACAGTAAAACCTAAATCCTAGACCTTAGAATCCTAAAATCCTATATCCTAAACCATATACCCTAAACCCTGATTTATAATATTTGAGCATGTTGTGGATGTAGCAACTGTGTGATCGTATCCACGTGGCCTATATCCACATGGTCAAACAGGGTTGTCCATGGTATCGTAACCATTTTGAAAACATGTTATTGGACTTGAAAACTGTGTTGTTTTGTGTTGATTCAGTGGATATCTTTTGCAAAGGGAATTCCGATTTCGAATATTTATTGAATCGTAACAAATAATTATATATCCAAATTCATTATGTACCCGTTCGATATTCAAATTGATTGTACCCTTTCGATATCTCCACATTCATTGTATCGTTGCCTTTGCTTCATCTTCCTATAATTTTACCTATAATTATCCATTAGATCTCCTCTCAATCTATTGCAACTTCTTCTTATTCTTCGATCATTGCATCTTGTTCTTCGATCGTTGCAGCTTTGGCCGGAGAAGTTCAAGAAAACGTGCTAAACACATGTCAGAGTGGGAAGCCGGAGGGAGTTCCGGTAGTAGTCCATTACGCAATTCCGATTTCAAATGGGAAGAGGAAGCGGTAGAGGCCATGGAAGAAGCATTTGAGAAGACCAGAGTCACGTCTGAGGCAGAGACCACCAAACGGTTCACAGCAATTCTTCATATGATGAAGGATCATATGGAGAAGAAGGAAGATGCTACAGCCCTCGTGCATCCAGTGGAGCTAATTGACGCTCATTTCTCTCAACTCAATCAGATCTTGGGTTAACAACTGGTCGACTTAGAGGCAGAGCACAAGAGGTTGGAGGAGATGAGAGAGGTTGCAGAGGGTGATGCAAAAGAGTGTGTGGTTCCTCCTCTCTTGATTGGTGTAAACTCCCAGTTCGTTTCAACAATTAGCAACACAACTCAAACTCGTATTCATTTTTTAGTTTTTATCTAATGTAATATCCACATTACAAACTCCTATCCACATTCCAAACTCCTTTTCCATTTAACTATTTCTATTGGATACACCGGCCAGTGGATATTACATTAGATGTGGAGATGTGGAGATAACCGTTGGCATTTGTTTGTGTTCCATCCTGTAGGAAGTCAATGTTAACGATGTAGTGGTAAAAAAAAATGTGACAATATCACGACCTATTTCGTCCTGAGGAGATGGCATTAGCAATGGTTAGAAGCATGTACCGCTTGATCGGTGTCCGGTAGAGGTTTCGTGATAGTGTCATACAAAGGGGATCCCTGTAAACAAAAAAATTGGTTGGACACTAAAATAAAAGGTAGGTTTAATACTAAAGATGGTAATGTCTATAACCTTAGTCTCGGTGTCATAAACGGGTTTCAGAACAGAATCCGAATCCAAATTAGGGGACACATCCTGAATTCCATAGCTGTTAGTGGGAGGACTATTTTCAGCTGAAGGTTCCTGCGAAATTAAGGAAAGAGTGTTTTTATAAGGGTCAATGTTTAGTCTGCAAAATTGAGTGTTAGGAGATTGGGTGCAGTAAAAAAAGTGATGGTGAATTACCCTTTCCCCAAATGGACGGACATATTGTACACAGTCGTGATCTCTTAATAGAATATCTTCAGGAGAGGTTATTGGTTTGGTCGGAGATGGATGACTAGTTGAGTCTGCAGCATTATCGGGAGCGGACGCATTCAGATCGTTTGGAACAATGGATGCTGATGAATCCTTTTCAATAGGAGGATTAAAAACAGCAGGTTTCCTTAGTAAACCGAGGGGGCATCGAAGGCGAAGTCTAAACCGCCTACGGATTCTGAGTGCGTTAATCTTAGCTTGAAGTTTCCTATTCTCAGCTTCTAACCTCTTAAACTTACTTTCTGTTGCTTTTTTGAAAGACAGAAACTCTTTTCGCCACAGACACTTTAAATTCAGCCAACCAGTCCTCGTCAGTATTTGAGTTGATCACGCGGGGCCTCCTAGACTTTAAGGATGTGGTTTGGTTCAGAGTGTTTTACACAAAGTTTTACAGAAATTTCTTTACGCCTTGGCACAATGTGCTTCCGGTGTATGCCTGGCCCCTTCTTTTCTGAGAAATTTAGCAACAGCAAAGAACAATCACCACCAGGCCACTCTTTCTTTCTGAAAATGTGCCTTTCCTCAATTTTACTTTGCAAATGGGCAATCCTATTATCTTTAACTTCATCATCCCACTCTCCCCAACCGTTTTCTGATGGAGCCACTTCAAAATATGGGGTAACTGATAACTGCGAATGAGGATACACAATATGCTTAATAAATAGTATCCACGTGGATATGGCATACAAGCAAGAACAATGTTAAGGTTAAACTTACCCCTGAGTTATGCTCTACACATAAGACATCGGTTAGCGGTAGATTGTTCTTTGGAATCCCAATTGTATCCCATTCCAAGAAGGTACGTGGATCACCAGCCCCTTGTATCTTACCAAGTAAGCCAGAGATGTTACGGTATGCGAGCAGTTGAAGGGCTAGAGGGAAGCCATGCAATCAAAAGGTCTTCTGTTGCAGCTTCTCTTTGAAGCTCTATAATGGGTCCGCCGGTTTAAGAACATTGCCCTGACGTCTAGCTCTTTTACGGACAGGTTTTGATTGGGATTTCAAATCAGGTCTCATTGTGGAAATAGTCTTCAAGAAAGATTCTCTACCCCAAGGGAATGCTAGGAACGAATCAATGTCTTCAAGCATCTCAACATACTTCCACGACGGTCTATGCGTTTGGCTGGAGGCAATCAATACACCATCAACAATGAGAAGAAGAGCAAGATGAAGCTTCCGATCTAAATCAGTGATGGCAGGGTCTTCAAAATTTTTGTGGACATCAGCTAAAGTTGCCTTTCGATCTTCCCCAATCAACTTGTCCCAGTAACATTCACCATCAGAATCAGGGAAAAGGTCATCGTTGGGGTCGTAGTCTTCAGGAAATTCGCCACATGGTAAACCAGTAACACCTCCAAACTCCCGCAAGGAAAATCTCATGGGGTATCCACCAAAAACAGTCTACAATTCGTATTTTTTTTTTTGGACAAGACCTGTCTACAAAGGAGAGCGTGGAGTAACTTACAAGAGATAGGGGACTCAGTAATGCGAAGCCGGAAAAGAGACCCCAAACTTGACCGAAGAATCCTCTCAAATTCGTTAGTGCCTTTAAGAACCTTGTATATGGCAGTGAGGATATTTGAACGGGAGTAAACATTAAGCCTAGCATCGGGGTAGCGATCCGTAGCGAACATACGGCGGGGGAGAAGGTCATCCCAGTCAGCAGATTCATTGCCGGATGTACCACCGCAAGCGCTTGACGAAGGTTGATCGGAAAAAGGTTTGAAAAACGAGTGATGCGGCGGTTATCTGCCATTGGCATAGGTTAAGGGATCAAAGTGGTCGTGAAGAGAATCAAGATTGGGCTGTGAGAAATTGGGGATGAATCTCGGGAATCTTGGGGTTTGAGAAATTGGGGATCTAGGGTTTCGGGATTTGGGGGTGGAAGATTAAGTTGAGAAGTTTTTTTACTTATTTTTACCTTCAGAGGCGTGAAAAAATAAAAGAGTGAGAAATCTACAGTAAATCGGGTTTTAGTTAGGAATACAGTTAGATATAAGGGGTTAGAATGAGTGAGGGGTAAAATGTAATAAAACTTGAGAAAAGTATATGAGTAGTAGAAAGTGGTTGTAATGGTGAATAGTTTTAGAGAAAGTAGGTGTGGGTGCAAAAATCTCAAAAAAAATGGCAGGATATGAAAGATATTATAAAAGAACAGTTACTACAAAAATCAAAGCAAGGAAAGGCGATAATGGTCAAAGTAGTCGTTACTACGAAAATCAAGCAAGGGAAGAGGAGGAAGATCAATCAAGCATCATAAAGAAAGATGGACATGTGGCACTCTCTCCATTGTTGATGTTGCAGAAGATTGGAGAGACCAACTTTTATAGTATAGATTCACATGTTCAATGCTCATTTTACCTGTCCGTTTCTACTATATGTTATGCTTATCCATTTGGTTCGTAACCAATAACCAGATAGAATGATTTTTAATGTATGATTATGACAATGCACTATAAACTCTATAAATTAATACCTTAGTAAATAAATATACATAATTTTATTTCATATTGTTTTCTTTGTCTTGTTTTATATATCTACTCCCAACATTATTAATTTATAGAGGCATTATATTGAATAATAAACTAATGGTTAGTAGCGTATATTATAAACTTAGAATATTAAAAGATAAATTTACCCTAATTTTGTTTTAAAAGAAAAAGAAAATTATACATTTTTATCTTTAAAATAAAAATAAACAAAAATGAAAAAAATCCATCCGGTTTTTAGTTAAACAAATTGTCATAAATACCTTTATTTTCATATATAGTATAACCGCTGTCTTTTATCTTCTATTCACATGTCAAAACGGTTATTTCATCCGTCCATTTTTACTATCTATTAGATCCGTCTACCTGATTTGTAACGGATGAATATCAGAACCTTCAAGAACTTAAATATGTGTCATCAATCAAACTCCAAAGGTAACTGCCTCCAACCATTTTTTCTGATCACTTTCTACAACTAAGGGCCTGACTGGTTCAAACGCTGCGGTTGCGGTTGCGGTTGCGAAGGATTGCGAAAGCGGGCGATTGTGGTTTCAAGCGTTATTAAGCATTTTGAATGACTGGTTTAGCGGTTTAAAATTGGTGCGTTTGCGGGATGTTTATGACTGGTTGACCAGCAGGTGCAATAGCGGTTGGAACATAATAAATGTGATATATAATATATAAATATTTAAAAATACCAAAATTTTTATTAAACTTGATTTATAATTAAAATTTATTTAAAAAACTAAAATAATTATTCAAAAAACAAATAAATTTCATATTGAAATACTTATTAAGTAATCTGATAAATGACAAAACATATGCTTTAAATCGTAGATCTTTTCTCTTTTCTCTTAGATCATGGGTCAGTAGTTGCATCGATAGGAATGATCAAGTGAGAGTTGAGAAGAGTCACTAGTGATTATTTTTAATATTTTTCACAAATAATCTTGTTTGCATAAATTTCTGATGAAATAATATATTTATTTAGATTTTTTTGAACTTATGTGCGATTTAAATTTACATCAAGTTTTCCGGGTTATTGTTAATTAGAATATTATTTTCTTCTAACTGTTTATTTTATAATCCTGCAATCGTATCCGTACTTTATTTCTCCCATCCTTAATGAGTAAAATTAGTGGTGGGCATTCGGGTATCGGTTCGGGTTCGGTTCGGGTAATTCGGATTTCGGGTAATTCGGGTTTATAATTTATAGAATCATATAGGTATTATGGAAATTTCGGTTCGGGTTCGGTTCGGGTTTTTTCGGGTTCGGATCGGTTCAAGTATTTTTTTAAAATACCGAAATATATCTGATATATTTTGGGTTTGGTTCGGTATAACTATTTTCTACCCATTTAGAACCAAAATACCCATATATAACTAAAATACCCTATATATAAATTAAATAATTATATCAAATTTCATGAAGTTATCACTAAAAAATCATACCAAAATAACTAAACCCAAGTTAGAAACTAAAGACAAGTAAAAAAAGCAAGAGAAAACATAATTCAAAAGTCTAATCCAAAACATAAACAAGTAGTAAAATCCAAAATCAAATTCAATAGTTTTCTAAAAGCTAGAAGTAGGTATTGAGAAAATTGAAAGAAACAACAAAAATTAAAGACGAGATCGGTTACATATGGTGAAGCATTTTAGGCGTCTTCACTGTTTCCCTGTTTCAAAAGCAGACCAGATTATTACTAATTGTAGTAGTGTACTAACAAGTAACAAGCAACAAAAGACCATGAAATTACCTTATATGTGATTATGAATCTAGTTTCAGTTAACTTCACCATCAAACTCTTGAAGATAAACAACATAGGTTCAGATATACATGGGTACCAATTGGATATCGGTTCGGATCGGGTAATACCCGATACCCAAGAGTATTTACAATTTAGATCCAACTAATATATTGGGGAAGATCCATACCCGATCCGAACCGAAGTTTTTCGGTTCGGTTCCAATACGGATATTTCGGGTCGGGTATTTTGCCCAGGCCTAAGTAAAATGGTTATATAGAAGATATAACAAAAAAAAATTTCATTAGTATTGATTTCTTTTAAGTTTTTCTACAAAAAAAAAAAAAAAAAAAAAATTCCAACCGCAAACGCTTGCGGGAAGCAGCTTTTGGAATTCAGTGGTTTGAAGCGGTTAGAAGCGATTGGAAGCGGTTTATATGATTAGTTCTAATAGCTAGCAACCGCTACCACCCGCAAACGCAGAGTTTGCGGAAGGTAGCGGGAGAATCAGTCAACACCTAAGTCCATGAATGTTTAAGAGATTTTGGTGGTTTTTAAATTATATCTTATAGTTTTTAGATTTTTGTTTTTGGTTTTTACAAAATAAAACTAAAAGCAAATGTAAAATGGATTTAATTCTGTTTATTCTACATACCCCCTTCTTTAATGAAATGACGAAACTACCCCTCTAACAATTTTTAAATAAAATCGAACAATCTAGTTGTACCAGTTGTACGCATTGCACCTTAGTTGTACCCTAGTTGTACCCTAATTGTACCTGTTGCACCCTAGTTGTACCCGTGTTGTACTCGTTGTACCAGTTGTACCCCGCACAGTAGGATTCGAACCCTGGGCGCCCGCGCATGCGCATGAAGGTCGCAACCACTGAGCTATTGTGTTTTACGTTGAACATTTACTGATTTAATTATATTTAACCTTTAACAACCTTCATTAAGGGTAATATTGTCTTTTTACTATTGAGGGGTTTTTGAGAAATTGTTTTGATGAAATAGAGTATAAGAGATTAGTGTCCAATGTAAAATTAAGAAAAATTATATATATATATATATATATATATATATATATATATATATATATCGTACAGAAAATCTCAGAAATCCATTGAAATGAGATTTTGGATTTTATTAATAAATTTGTAAAATCTTTAAAAATCTAAATTCTCTAAATCTTAAAAAAAAACTCCCACTTTTTTATAAAATCTTGAATGGTTGAAAAGATAATTTTTGAAAAATCTAAAACCACAGACCATTTCAAAATCACATCCATTCAAGGCCTAATTTTACTGGTAAACTCCCTAAAAATACTCCTACTAGTCTATAGAAAAAAATATGTTACTTGAAAATTAATTATTTAATTTTACAACAAACGTTACACCTTACAACACTTCAGCAAAAACCAATAATTCATCACAATTTTTAATATATAAACAAACAAAAAAAAAGGAAACAACATTTATGAATTCACACATTTTACACTTATTAGCCGCTTAATACACACTCACGGCGCGATCAAACCACACTTGTTAAACTGCAATTTTACCCTCTCCATCTCTTCCTCCGGCAACATAACCGTCACAACCCTCTCCTCCGATTTTGCCGCCGCGTAAACAACCACCAACCCCTCCTCCCCTACCCCTTCAACATTACAGTAAACCGAATCCGGCGACTTCCCCATCACTTTGGCTCCATACAAATCCTCACCACTCAGATCCACAAACGTCAGCTTCGCACCGTACACAACAAAATCCAAATTCCCATCACAGCTCCCTCCGATCTCCTCGATTCCAAATCTCTCATCCTTCGCTTCCCCCATAGATCTCACCAGTTCCTCCACCGTCGCTTCAGCGACCGGAAAATCAACTTGAACCGAACTTATCACCTGACTGTTACGAATCGCGTTATTAGGTTTCAGATGGTTCGGATCCTTTTTGATGATCGTAACCGTCACAGGCTCTGGCTCCGCCCTAACCTTAGCTATGCATTTCCATATGATCCCAGAGATTATCTCGAACACCGGAACCGAGTTACCTCCGTTAGCCAGAAAATATGGTGATGTCTGATCAGCGACTGAGAGATTGAGACAGTAAGACGTCATTTTCTTGTTGTTTGGAGTGACCCAGAGATCTCCAACCGGGTCGACCCGTATAATCGAAACCGGATCTTTAACCGTTGGGTTTGGACTTTTGAACCCTCTGTCTCCGTTAGAGGGTATTGGGACATGAATCTTTTCTCCGGTAATGGCCTTAGTCCATAAGTTGAAGGCGTAAAATAGTGAGAATGAGTCTCCGATTATATTGGCCCAGCTCAGGCCCAATCCTAATCCTCCGCATTTAAACTGGGTCATCTGCGTTAACAAAACCGATATGAAATTAGCGTTTAGAAGGTGAAAATATGTATCAAACCACCATACGTAAGAGAGTTATTATCCAAAATCCTATCTGAAAACCATTTCAACATTTTCGATATTTAGAAAGTAAATTCATCGAAATTGATCCAATAAACATAGCATATATTTTACTTTATTTTCAGAATTTCGTTTTTTTCTTCTTTCAATCTTCATATTCGAAGGTCATGGATCTTGACATATGATGAAACTCTTAGTTCTAACGAATTAAATTCGTCCCAATCTAGTTCGCAACTCAAGGTTGAAAAGTCGGAATGTTTTATTAAATTTAGTACACCTACTCCGAGTCAGTCTTCTTTCATGCAAGTTGATGGTACGAACTGAATTGTTCGTGTATTCAATTTTGTTGTGACAGTTCATGCATTTAATGTTCTAATGGAGTATATGTTGTTTTGTCTTTCTTGATTAGGGCATACGGTACGAAAAAAACCCTAACATAGATTTCTAATCTAGTTTAAGCTCATAATTGCCTTTTTCCAACTCAATAAAATCAGACCCCATCTACGATCCATATCAGCATGGTTTTGTCTTCTTTTCTGCTTAACATTATATTATAAGTGTTGTATATACCATCTTTTCTTTTCTACATATCTTCTTTTTATAAGTTTTGTTACTTGTTACCAAAGATAATCTGTGAGGACCAGTCCATCTCAATGAAGGCCAAAATATAATAGTAACATTTCTAAAAACACAAGATTTAGTAAAATATATACTATATACATATTTTCTGTCAACCAGAAAATATTAAAGATTTAAAATAATACTTTTTTGGCAAAGGATGCAAGATTGAACAATGCAATACCAAATCATGTATGTATAACCATTTTAAGAACATTTTATAGTCAAATACTGTATATGATATATCTCAGTCAATATTTAATGTGTGTATCTCGAGAAAGAAAGAGAGAGAGTAGTAGCAGTAGTAGTGCATGTGTAAAACTAAAGGAATATAGTAGTCAGATTATCTATACCTGAACATAGATCAACGGAGATATCGTCAACTCCGGTCCAATAGGTTGATGGTAAACGAGAAACTCATCAACTGACCGATCCGGTTGACTGAGCCACTCTTCCACAGTGAGATTGCATTGACCTTCCACGAAACGCGTCCCACAGTCGTTGCATTTGATGTACGGACGCCCCGAGTCTCTCCGTGAGAACCTGCCTGTGGTCCAAGCGATCTGGTCGAACAGCATGAACATGCTCTCTTTCATGTGTCTCACGGTTAAGTCACGTGCCGTCTCGGGGGAGTAAATATACGCCGCCTTGAGGTAGTGGAGCTTCATGGCTAGGTCTAAACCGGTTGGTTCGTGAGTTGTACCTGTCTCTGTCGGTCGGGCGGCACCCACCGTCGATAACCGGATGCTGTGAATCGGACCTTCTCCCTGTCCCTGTTCTTGAGATCGACCCATGATGACTATCTCTTGTCTCGAACTAAGTACAAAGTCGATCAATGTATATATGTATCACTTACATAAATAAATAAAAAAAAGCAAATTTGTTATTTTTCTCTGCTGTACATGTAATATAATATTTGTAGGTGATGAATGTAATGTCATGAGGTTCTTGTGTTATATAGAGACGATCGACGAGCACTTCTAGTGTTGTTAACTTGTTGTCATTTTATAAGTAGGTGAAGCTGTTTAAATTAATAATTAGTTGCCTTATCCTTTTTCACGATAGTCTATGATGAAAGGGTCCATTTCATCGTTCATAATTCATATACACTTAATTAATATTTATCACCTACCTTACTTTTTATCTATATTTCTTTCCATTATTTTATGTCTATTTCTGCATTTAAAATAGAGAACAGTGCCAAAATAAATCGATTTTTTAATAAAAATCAACACTACTATATTTTTTTTTTCACTAAAATATTTTCATTATATTATACCAAGGTGAAATACAAGGAAAGAATGCGTTTTTGAAATTCTAAAGTCGGCTGAAAACAAAGATATCCCCGGAAGCTTAAGCCCGATACACGGGAAACACAAGTGAAATACAAAAGCCAAAAGAAGAGCTCTCAAGATCATTGAAGAAGCCGGAAGAGAACATTAGTCGCGGGACTAAGTTCTCAAGAGTCAAAGTCGAAAGGACCTGCAAAGGGAAGAGATCCAAGGATAGGGGCACCGCGAAGAATTGACCAAACTAAAAACGAAAACCTCGAACGCAATAAGCAAGGAACGAGAATCTAATTCCTACCCACCTAATCTTAAACCGAAAATCCACATCTAGGATTTTGCGTCCCCACAAGTGGTCACTTGCCACAAGAGGTTAGCCTTACAAAAACAGACATGGAACAGACCACGGGAAAAAACCTATTTATTTTTCTAGACTAATGGTGGTGGAAGGAGAATTGGTTTAAAGATTCAACGATCAAAAAAGAGGTAAACGAAAGCTATCCTAAACCAGACAGAAAACCCGGCCGTAACTTCCTCAAGATCGAAAGCTAGACTATATAACCTAGCAAACCAGAAGAATAAACAAGAAACAAACATCTAAGGCCAACATCAAACAAGCTGGGGATATACCAAACTAGCTTAATTTGATGAGATCGGGCTCGATTACCAGACAGAAGAATCGACCGCACCACCCAACTGAAGAGACATCTCCGCCGAACACCACCAACACGATGGACCAGATCTGTTTCTTCCGGGTAGAGCGAGACTCTGAGAAACGGCAAAAAGAGGACGAATCGCTGGCGGTACAAAGCCAAACACACAGGTAGATTGAGCAAGACTTCATTCTCTTCAAATCATCAACAGAACTTCACCTGGAAACCAGAGTAGCTCCACTTCCAATCTCGTCGAGAGAAGCCAAAAACTCGAAAAACTACAGAGCCGACAAGAACACTCCAACAGAAGGAAGAAAAACATAAAGAAAGCACAACGTTGGGGCTAAAAAGCCACCGGGCGTTGGCCAAAAAACAGAGGCGGCGGCTTTTGAGTTTTTTGAAGAGAGAGGCGAGAGAGAATTAGGTTTTGAAGAGAGAGAAAAAGTTCACAAGAACACTACTATATCATTTACGTAAATTTTGTGCTAAATAAAAATATACTATCATTTTTGATAGTTTGAAGAAAAAAGTAGAGTTAGATAACGTGGCCAAACAATGGACACATTTTTTTGAAAGAAAATTTTGCTGTTTAATTTTTATAGTCAGATTAATCTATTAGCTTACTTTTAAATATATAATATTAATATATATATACTAAGAAAAAAATTTCAACGTAATTTTAGAACTATTGATATATATGTATATGTAGAAAGCAAATCTAAATCTTCTAACAGTTTTTAGGGATTTTCGTCACAGTTAATGTCTGGGTTTACCAACTGGTCATCTATCTTGTGTCAATCTTTTAAACTGTTTTGTTAGTCACTTTTATAAATTATAAATATAAATTGTATAACTCAACTAATCCATCATTCATCCATAATCTATGAACTACGAGTCCAGAATCCGTTTTGTGGCGATATTGTTCAGAATTTAACCTTAGTTATCTCCCCCACACTTTCAAGTTTCAATCATGGATGACTATTTTTCGTCTGATTAGTATAACAAGATCCGAAACAAAGTTTGCAAGACAACTCGACCGAACAAGCCAGGAAGGACAAAACAAATCCATGACATGACGGCAAATGCTTCTCAAAATAAAGAAAAAAAGTGAGCCAAAAAAGGTAACATGCTTCTGAAAAATCTTTTTTCTCTCTCTCTTAATATTTTCTCTCACTTCTCTCTTCTAAAGAACTTGCCGCCGCTTTAGGTCTTCGTCTCCGACCGGCGTGTGTGGGCCACCGCGGCCATGACGTCGGTTCGGCTTTAGTCTTATGCTTAGTTCTCTAATTCTTCTTTCTTTTGTGGAAAGATCTCTGATTTTTCCAGCTTTTCTCTTTATAGATCTAGGATTTGGGTTGTTTGATTTTGTTGCAGGATTCATTTTTCTTCTTTGCCTGAGCTTTCTATGGCCTAAACCGCGTTGGCTCTAAGCCACTCACAGTCAGTGTGGTGGTGATTCGGTTTCGGCGACCTATGGTTTTAGGTTTCCTCACACAGCTTCTTACTGGTTCAAGTCACTTAGTTGACACTTCCGACCATGGCGTTTCCGATGGTCTCTGAATTGAGGTTCTTGCGTCACGCCGCTCAAGATTCCCCAAGGTTTCTTTTCTGAAGACTCTAAATCAACAACGTGAGGCAAGTTATTCGTAATCTTTCAAGGTTTTGGTTAACTCTGGTATCCTTTGCCTTCTAGTTCTTGTGTTTTTGGTTTGTTCGAGCAAAAAGAAGTTTGATTTCTCTGTGTAAAATTTACTATCTTGTTTTAGATCTCTTTATTTTCTTTGTTTGGTTCCCCGTGTGGGCTTAATTTCCAAGAACTTTTGACCTTATCGTTTTGTTTTCCCGGGAGTAAAGTATCGTCGACTTAGTTTCCGAAGGTTAAAGTCCTGCTGGCGTTTCATGTAATTCACCTGTATTTCCCTTTAATATATATTTCAGATGACAAAAAAAAAAGACTTTATATTCTCAAATTATTAACCACACTTTGAGTCTCGCTATATTAAAAGCTTTTTCTTTTTGTTGTTATTAAAAGCTTTCTTGTTACTAGTTAGTAGATGGATGATCGAGACAGAGCATATGCAACTGTGAGAGACTCACAAAGTTTCTCAAAATTAATATTTTATTAAAAATAATTTAATTTAGTTTTTATTTTATTTTAATACTCAAAACCAATTATAAATTGTTATATGAAAAATTACTTAAAAATTATCATATGAGAATCTATATATACATTTTTTAAGATATTTATATATTAAATCCTGAAGTTGACACTTGTTTACAAGCATGCTATTGGTATTATATAATTAATTTAATAAACAAATTAATTCTACCTATATTTGATTGTATAGAAACAAAATGTTTTAAAAGGTAACAAACATAATTGTAAATATATACAAATTTTATTTCCTTATTTTATAAGGAGGTCAGTGAACAGGTATTGTTCTTTAAAAATTTGAAAAACTGATTTGATAAAAAGTGACTTTTAGCTTGACATACTATATTTTACTTTCACGCGTTTCGTATGATGAGTTTTAGCTTGAAATATTATTGTAGTTAATATTTTTATGTGCCTAGCATTGCGGGTTTGGACTATAGAACCAACACTAAAACTATTAGTTTATTTCATATACTACAGATTTGTAGTCATAATTTGGAAAATTAACTTATAAATTATTTAGTATATGAACTACAAAATATTACACATACTACAACACATTCTTAATATTCCAAAAAAAAAATTATATACACATAAAAATATACACTATTATATCATATATGTATATACTTCTGTTTAATTATAAAAAACAAAACTAAGTGTTTTAAAATTGTATATTTTATCTAATAACAAATTTAATGTAATTAGGTTATAAACTGTATATAACGTAAGAAAAAGAAAAATCATTCTAAACATAATTATAAATTAATTAGATAAAATTAAATTAATTAAATTTAATTAATTGTGAATTTAAAATTAAATAAATTAAAAATTATTATTTAAAATAAATTAATTTATAATTTAGTCTTGCGCTGGCTCTTACTTTTTATTATTCTCCATTTTTGTATTTTTAAAAACTGTAGTGAAAACCCTGC
The DNA here is from genome assembly GCA_024034495.1 of Camelina laxa. Lineage (NCBI taxonomy): Eukaryota > Viridiplantae > Streptophyta > Magnoliopsida > Brassicales > Brassicaceae > Camelina > Camelina laxa. The sequence continues at coordinate 22,488,893 of CM043880.1, read as the reverse complement.
AATGTACATGATCTAAGCTAACTAAGGTTTAGCTATTTAGCATAACTTTTTTAGATGAATTAAATAGAAAAAATATATGAACCTTTTTTATTATAAAGTACCGGAAATTAATGTAGCTGATGGCTTGAGAATTAAATTAGCTTTAGAATATGTTTATTGTAATTAGCTTTAGAATCCGTCTTGTAAAGGAAAATTTATGGCAATTAAAACGGACATGAGCAAGGCATTTGATAGGGTAGAGTGGGGTTTTGTGGCGGCGTTACTGCGAAAAATGGGTTTTGCAGAAAAATGGATCAGCTGGATTTTATTCTGTGTTTCTTCGGTTGAATACAAGGTCCTTCTTAATGGTCAACCTAATGGTTTGATAGTACCGGAGAGAGGTCTTCGGCAGGGAGATTCTTTGTCTCCCTACCTGTTTATCATCTGTACGGAAGTGCTAATCGCTAACCTTCGCAAAGCGGAAATGGATAAGCGGGTCACAAGGATTAAGGTGGCTAAGAAATATCCACCGATTACGCATTTGTTGTTTGCGGATGATAGTCTTTTCTTCTGCAAAGTCGATAAGGATCAATGTGGGGTTATCTTGGATATTTTAAAGCAATATGAGGCTGTGTCGGGTCAACAAATTAATTTTGAGAAGTCGTCACTTCAATTTGGGCACAAGGTTGATGAAGCGCCCAAACGGGAGATGCAAGGAGTACTTGGGATTTCGAATCTGGGCGGGATGGGTTCTTATTTAGGGGTACCAGAGAGCTTAGGAGGGTCTAAAACGAAAGTCTTCTCCTACGTTCGGGATAGACTTCAGAGTCGTACCAATGGGTGGACGGCGAAACAGCTTTCAAAAGGGGGTAAGGAGGTTATGATAAAGTCCGTTGCCACTGCGGTACCAACGTTTGTCATGTCGTGTTTTCGTTTGCCAAAACCCGTCACATCCAAACTTACTAGTGCTGTGGCAAATTTCTGGTGGAGTTCGGGTCAGTCTGGGGGTCTGCACTGGTTAGCTTGGGAGAAGTTATGTGGTAGTAAACAGTTAGGTGGGCTGGGGTTTCGGAACATCGATGACTTTAACTCCGCTTTGTTGGCAAAACAGTTATGGCGGCTGATTGAGGCCCCTGATTCTCTGTTTGCTCGGGTTTTCAAGGGAAGGTACTATCGTAATTCGACTCCTATGGAACCAATCCGTTCTTACTCTCCATCTTATGGGTGGCGGAGTATTGTCTCAGCTAGATCTTTGGTAAATAAAGGACTGATTATACGAGTGGCTCTGGTGAGTCCATTTCTATATGGACTGATCCATGGATACCAGCTCAATCCCCAAGACCAGCTTTGAGCAAGGGGCCTTTTAAGGACCTTTCTTTAAAAATATCTCATTTAATTGATAACCACTCTAATTCATGGCATCTGGATGTGCTTCATGAGCATTTTGTTTCGGAAGACGTTGCTTTGATTGGGGCTTTGCCTTTGAGTATCTCTCCGGTGGATGATACACTAGGCTGGCATTTTACAAAATCCGGGAAGTATACGGTTAAATCGGGGTACGCTACGGAACGGGCTGTGAAAATTAAGGATTCTCAGGTTCCCAAATATGGGCCAGCTATTACTCCCCTCTTGGCCGGGGTTTGGCGGGTGCCATGCCCCCCTAAGATTAAGCACTTTATGTGGCAAGTTCTGTCAGGCTGTATCTCTGTCTCGGTAAATTTGCGAAGAAGGGGGATTGCATGTGATTCGGTTTGTGCACGATGTGGGGCAGATGAGGAATCCGTTAATCATGCCATTTTTCGGTGTCCACCAGCTCGGCAGGTATGGGCCTTAGCTCAAGTGCCTGTCGGTCCAGTTTCCTTTCCAACGGATTCTGTGTATGCCAATGTGGATCATTTTTTGGGTCCTTCCAATCCGGGGGCTCAGGTGTTTGCTTTTCCTTGGATTATGTGGCATATATGGAAAGCAAGAAATGCTAAAGTTTTTGAGAATCAAATGGAAAAGCCGGAGGAGGTTGTAAAGTTAGCAGTTGCTGAGGCGTCCTCATGGATGCAAGCACAAGCTGAGGATGAGGTTGAGGGATCTTTCCCACTACCTCACGCTTCTAGCCCTCCTGTAAGGGGGCTTATAAGTCACATTCCTTCACCTTCTTCAGGTTTTCGGTGTTTAGTAGATGGATCATGGAAAGCAGGTGATTCTTTCGCGGGTGCAGGATGGGTGTGTTCATCTCCTAATGACTTGTCTATCTCCAAAGGAGCTGCCAATTTCCGTCAAAGTCTCTCCCCACTACATGCTGAAGTCGAAGCTTTTGTTTGGGCTATGCGTTGTATGATTGGACATGACTATAGGGAAGTGGCTTTTTACTCAGATTGCTTAGACTTGGTGAAGATGGTGTCTTCGCCTCAAGACTGGCCGGCTTTCAAGTCCTATCTCGAAGATATTAAGGTAGACAGGGAGGAGTTTTCTTTTTTCTCCTTATCTTTAGTTTCAAGAAATGCAAATGTAAGTGCACTCTTTGGCACGCCAAGCGCGTACATCTCCGCATCCTGTTTTGTTTGTAAACAATTTTCCTACCAATTAGCTAATATAAGCTGATCTTTTTGTTGTCAAAAAAAGAAAAAAAAAATATGTTTATTGTAATTCGCTGATTCAAGATATATGGTGTTGTATACGAAAAAAATAAAATAATTGATTTAGTAACATATGTAATTAAAGTGCTTTTAAGTCAATTATCTAGAAAATGTTTTACAGCTAAATGTGCTTACTAACCTACCGGAAAATGATTATTAGTACCGTGGGAGCGAGTTAACTGTGAGAGTGATGATTTGTACGATCAGTAAAACAAGTCTTTTGATCCTCTCGAAAATAGCATACTGAAAATCAAATAAAATTAGGTTGAGAGATTGAAAAAAGACATAGAACCACTAGGATTTATGGCAGTGAGAACGTTACATTTGTTTCTACCTTTAGATCATTTCAAGAATTATAATGGTTGGCTGCTGAAATTCGCATTTAATGCAGTTTCTCTTCAATTCTACAGAAAATTTGTATTTTTGATACTAGTAACTAAAAATTATGAGATCACAAATGCTGAAAGTATTTTTCTTGTATTAAACAAGAAAACCCTTGGAGAGCATAGCCAAATTAGCCATTCAATTCTATTTGATTTTGTCTGAATGTACGGTTAAAAAGAGTTTTTGTATGGTGAATGTCTTCTAAATTCGAGCTAGCTATTCTAGAGTAATGTTAAAGCTTTGAAACTTTCATAATGTTGGTTCTATGACTTCGTATCCTGAATGAGAATTATTACTACGCTATAGGTTTCAGTGAAATATATGGTTGAATACAAATACTTGAGTTGAACTTAAAATTAATTCAGTGAACATCTGTAGTGTGACATATGACTATGTCTCTGCCACCATTTTCTAGCAGTAGGGTCTATCCATTTATTTTCTCGACTGTTTTTTTCCATATTATTATTAGTTGTTTCTCTTTAACTGTATGTTCGTGTCTATCAATATAAAACTAAAAACTAGCCACCGCAAATTGAAAGCAAATCAATCCTAACACTTGGCGCCAGGGTGTTGAAATAGATTTAACACTAAAAACCAGGGCATGGGCGTTCGGTGATAACCGAGAAAACCGAACCGAGAAAACCGAGTTTTTCGGTTATCGGTGCCAAATTTGAGAGAAGGAGTAAACCGATCGGCAGAATTTTTTAAGGTTTTCGGTTATCGATTCGGTTCGGTTCGGCAAGCTATAACCGAACGGTTATTCGGTTCTCTTCCAACTATCACCTATCCTCGAAGATCTGCCATGGTTAATCTGTTAAAATCAGATTGAGTTGTCGATCCTCCATGGATGACTGAAAGAAGACGACGAAATAAGAGAAGAAAAATAAACAAAACGCTACGTTATTTGCATTTAAACAAATTTAGGTTTTTATTGGGCTTAATATATATACATGGGTGAATTATAAGGTCAGGCCCAATATAGTTACAGCCCACGAACTATTTAATATCATTTAAATAAAATAACAAAACCCTAATCCTAATTTGTTTCTCTTCCACTCTCGCATCTCTGTCTCATACGTTTCTCTCTCTCCTTCTGTCTCTCAAAAGCCAGAGACACAAATCTCTTTATCTTTCCCAGTTTTCAATTCTTTGCAGTATAACTCACCTTTTCTCAGTTCTACTGTCGCCTTTAGCCTAATTTTTCCATCTAATCTCCTAATCGTTTTAAAGCTATGAAACCCTAGTTTTTATGTTTGAAGCTCGGGTTTGCTCGCTATCAAAAGGTCGGACATTTAATATTTTTCATGGATTTAATCGATTATACATGGTTGTAACTTCTTCTTACCTTTTGAAGAGTTTCTCCATCGGATCTTCTGATTTTTCAGAGAGGATTATATTGTTTTCGTATTCGGTTAACCGAATTAACCGAAATAAAACAAAATTCGGTTCAATTCGGAATGGATTTTAAAGCAGATAACCAAACCGAATAAACCGAGTACCGAATGAACCGAACCGAACAAAAATTCGGTTTAATTCGGTAGGATTTTTTAAGAACCGAAAATTTGAAAAACCGAATAAACCGACCCGATTAAACCGATAGAACCGAACGAGTAAAAACAGAAACTAGCGAAAGTTATAAAGAATACGGCCAACCAAAAAGACAAGCCATTACCATCTCGTATCTCATCGGAGACGAAAGTTAATGGATGCAGTTTTTGAACTTTACCCATGAATTTTGATTTGCACAACGGCAGCAAGTTTATCTCATAGACACATATGCATTTGTCTATTAGTCGGGAGACTCCAGATTTTAGTCGTCGGGCTTTTCAACCAGACAATGGTACATATGTTTAACGGAACAAAACAACTATTTATATCGAAATGTTTTAGTCGTTTCGACGTTATTTTGGTCTGTCTCAAGGAAAAAACATGAAAGAAGAAACTAAAAATATTCTTATAATACAATAATTTCTCATATTATTTTCTAACTCATCTCTATAATTCTTCAATAGCCTATCCATAACAAAAATGTTGTTGATTTTTTCGGCAAACAAATACAAAAATGTTATTCATCTTAAACATTTTCATATGTTTTGCTGCCATTTTAGAATTTAATTATTTGCATCTAAATCATCAGTTTCTTTGCTTTGATAATACTATTAGGAATTTAGGATCAGTTATGAGTTAGTACTAGTTGACATTTATACTAGCAACGGTACAAAATGGACCGTGAGAGAAACAGAATTGCAAATATCTTTAGATAAGTGTGAGATGAAAGACAAAACAATCTATATTAACGTTTTTGGAGCAATTTTACTAAAGAAACCTTGAGGTTTGAAATTATTTACAAGTAATGTCGTTGTCATTTATTATCCAAAAAGAATTTAAAAAATGCTAATAATAATTAATATATCAAAAATAAATCTTTGAAATATGGAAATAATTTCATGCTTGAGTCGTTAATTCAGAAACAAATTAATGGCATATTTTTCCGTATATTCTGCAACATATTAGAATATTGCCTAAATCAAATCATCATCCATAATAAAATATTACCAAATCGGATTTGATAAGGCACTTTTTTAAAGGTATAAACGTAACATGAACAATACTTATATTACACGTATCTACACAGTCTTTACAATTAATTATCTACAATTATAACCAAACGTGATTTTATTTTTCACTATAAAATATAGATTTTCATATAATTTTTTTTTTGTCAACAAAAGATTAGCTCAAACGAGCCAGTGAGAAGGAAAATTGTTTAAATACAAACATTATACGGAGATGTGCGCGCATGGCGTGCCAAACAATCCGCTTTTACATTTGCATTTCTAAGAATAAAAGATAAGGAAAAAGAAGAAAATTCCTCCCTGCCCATCTTGATAACGTCGAGGTATGTTGAGAACGCTGGCCAGTTATGTGGCAAAGACACCATCTTCACCAAGTCTGAACAGTCTGAGTAGAAAGCCACGTCTTGGTAATCATGCCCGATAATACACCGCATAGCCCAAATGAAAGCTTCGACTTCGGCATGTAAGGGGAAAGGCTCCGCCGGAAATTGGTAGCTCCCATACTCGGCGTCGGATCCTGAAACTGGATACAGAACCATCCTGCGCCGGCAAACGAATCATCAGCTTTCCAAGATCCATCAACAAAACAGCGGTAGCCTGAAAAGGGAGTGGGAAGTGATACTGCAGCCACCCTCATCCGAGAGTTGGGGTCAATTGGATGGGCGGTGGAAGCCTCATCTTCACCCTCTTCTTGAGCCTGCTGCCATGTCAACGCCTCGCCTTCCGCTACCTGAATCACCTGCTCTGGACGCTCATCATCATTCTCAAAAATGCGTGCATTTCTCGCTTTCCATATATACCATCGAATCCACGGGAAGGCCGAGACATGAGAGGCCGGACTCTTAGTTCCCAAAAGATGATCCACATTTGCATACACGGACTCTTAGTTCATATAATTTTTAATAATTAATAGTTTAGATATTTAAAATACTTTGTTAAGATTTTAAATTATGATTCTTCTATCATTTCTGTTTGCTCTTTTCTGGTGTTGCATTGGACCATACATAACATCAATGTAACAATATTTTTTTCGTGTATTTGTTGTTATTTGAATTTTAAAAAAACGAGCATGTCTTATCCAAGTAAAGAATAAAATTGTGTTTAACCTCTCACATCTGAATGAAAAAAAAAATGAATATAAATCAGAATAATCAAAGTCATATCATATCATAAATAAGAACAAAAGGAATATCAATCAAATGAGAAGTGAGTTTAACTTAACAAGCAACTAAATTTATAATTTTGTAATCAATTTTATTCTGTTTTTTTTGTCTCGATTATAGATATAATAAATTATAAATTTCAAATGGTTCAAATATTATAATTAATTACACTTATTTTAAAAAATATCACGAACATGGTTATATACTTATATGGTAGAACGAGTTTGGATTAATATGAATATTAAAATTATCATTAACTGTTACAACACGGTTGAATCATAAGTTCATTCTTGTGTTATTATTATCAATAATAGAATATTAAACATATTTAGTTAAGTTGATTAAATTACGGTTAAGTAAAAATTAATTTATTATGTTTTATACCTGCGGGTTAAGTCCTAAAATTAACAATCAAAACACATTTGTACAATCTTAAACACTACATAAAGCAAACAAAAGTAACAAATAAATATAACTTAAAATTTTTTTTAAAATAATTTTTAAAAACTCGCCCGTGGTGTACCGCAGGTTAAAATCTAGTCTTAACAAAAAGCAAAGTAAAACCAAAATTAGTAACCAGACTAAATCAGATATAGTACTCTCTAATAGAAACCCCCTATTTAGTTTTAAAACTTCTTTTTATTTGTCTGGCTTTCAGGTAGGCAAATGTTTATTATTCAATTTGAAATGAGTATTTAAAAATAAAGAAATAAAGAAATAAATAAGTAGATTGGCAATAAATTACATAGAAACTGAAAAGGATGTAAACTGAAAAGATGCCACATGCATGAATTGGAATTGTTGGTTGAACATTATTCATAGCCGTGAAGGTTGATATATATTCAAGATATTAACATCAATAAGGACCACTTCACATGGTTGTAAAGAAGAACTTAATTGTGAGGCAAGATTGAGACTGTTTTTTTTTTTTTTTACATGAAACTAATGACTAACAATCCATTTTTTTCACAAAGTAGTTAGCAAAAAAGACGATAAATTCATCAGAAATTATAAAAACAACAATGATGTGACAACAAACAATTATTCGATGATTTTAGTTGTTATATTATGCTTGATTCTTTTTACTTTTCATTTAATTTTTGATGTGAACATCTAATATCTAAATTTTAGTGCATATTGTAGTTTTATTTTTTTTAGTCAACAGTGCATAGTTCTACACTTCTATTAGTATGTATACTAACGAACATAACTTTAGCTTCATTAAAGACCTTGCTGCGGAATTAACTTTAGCAAACTCACGAAGTTGTGTTCAGAGCATTCAGAGACGGAGTGTTGAGCAGCAAGTTGGTTGGGTGGCTCTAGCACAGGGTTGGTATAAACTGAATACAGATGGAGCCTCAAGGGGTAATTCAGGATATGCAGCTGCAGATGGGGTGTTACGGAATACGGATGGTGAATGGTGTGGGAGTTTTGTAGGTAATATTGGGTGTTGCACATTGCAGTTGGCAGAGTTGTGGGGATGTATTATGGTTGGCCTGGGAGAAGTGAGTCACGCAGTTGGAAGTAAAAGTGGTTGCTAAATTCCTATTGACAAGGATAGATGATATAGAATGATGAATGTTGTGTGTATTACAGTGACGAGGTTATTACAATATATATATACAATGTACAGAGTAGACATTAGCTTAATATGACTTACATCTCTATCTTTTCCTTATATATCTCTTATATGCCCCCTCAAGATGGAGGAGCTTTAGTGACTCCAATCTTGCTTATGATCTCTTGAAACCTTGTTGTTGGTAGTGGTTTTGTTAGGGGATCAGCAAGTTGGTCGTGTGTGGAGATATGAGCAACGCGAAGTGTGCCAGCTTGTACATTGTCACGGATGAAATGGTAGTCCAATGCAAGGTGTTTCATCCGTGAATGAAATATTGGATTGGCGGCCGTGTGTAGCACCAAGGTTGTCACAGTAAATGACTGGGGTCGCAAGTACCTCAAGTCTGAGCTCCTTGAGGAGAGATATGATCCACCAGAGTTCAGAAGAAGCATTGGCGACTGCGCGGTACTCGGCTTCAGTAGACGAACGTGCAACACCCGATTGTTTCTTAGAGGACTAGGATATGGGACTACCTCCAAGATATATCAAATCAGCATTTGTAGAAACAAAATCATCAGTGTCACCTGCCCAATCCGCATCAGAGTATGCCTTTAGAGCACCAGAAAAAGCATGAACAGAGATCGGGGTATTCGTGCGCAAGAGAATTCCATGAGACTGCGTTCCCACCAAGTTACGAAGTATACGTTTCACAGTGCTCCAATGGCATCAGTGGGGCAATTCATATACTGAGATAAACGACTTACCGAAAAGACAATGTCAAGCCGGATACATGCTAGGTACTGAAGACTCCCAAGGACTGCTTTATATTCACGCGGATCATCCAGCATAGTATCCATATGAATGGAGAGCTTTGGTGTCGGAGACATTGGCGTCAAGACAGGTTGTGCAGCCAGCATTTGAGTCTTTGTCAGAAGATCAACAATATATTTCTGTTGTCTGAGGTGGAGTCTCACCAAGTTCTTTCAAAGAGAAACGAGCACCAATAGAGTGAATAATCTGTTCAAGACAAGAGGGGTTGCTACCTGTGATCAACATATCGTCAACGTACACAAGAATATAGAAGATATCATGCCCTTGACGTTAGATGAACAGAGAGGTATCAGCAACGGAGTTGACATAGCCCAACCAAAGTAAGTGAGCTCGTAATTCTTGATACCACGCACGTGGCGCTTGTTTGAGTCCATACAACGCCTTCTTGAGACGACATACATAGGTTGGTCGCTCAGGATCAACAAAACCAGGAGGCTGAGCCACATACACCTCATCATGGAGCCGACCCTGCAAGAAGGCATTGTTAACATCAATTTGCTTAATGTGCCAGCCCTTGTTAACTTCAACCTGGAGCACCACACGAATGGTAGTAGACTTGATCACAGGGCTAAATGTATCTGTATAATCACATCCCGGTTGTTGATGAAAGCCACGAGCAACGAGTCTCGCTTTGTACCGGTCAATTGAACCATCAGGTAAGTATTTGATTATAAAAATCCATTTGCAACCCACAATATTCTTAGCCAAGGAGGAAGGTACCAATTCATGGGTGCCATTGTGAAACTGGGCATTGATTTCTTCAGACATCGCATGTCCCCACTTAGGATCCTTCAATGCCTCAGCCACTGTCTTTGGAATAGTCGGTCTGGGCAGAGATAAAGCATGTGCATAGTGTCGATTTGACATATGAATATTGTTCTTGGCACGAGTCGTCATGGTGTGATTATTCGGAGCTGGTGGCGGAGGAGGAGACAGAGAAGGTTCAAACGGGGTGGAAATATCGACACAAAAGGTGTGAGAGATGGATTGTGGCGAGCGTTTGTAGATGGGCCTGAATTGGTTATTGGGCCTGAACGTGGGAGTCGTGAGTGAGGACCCCAACATTGACGACGAGGGATCCATTGGATTGGAGGCTGAGGACGCAGGATGGTCGGAGGACGACGGTTGTGCGGAATTTTGGGCCGGAGACATGGATTCCAGCGAAGAACTAGAATTTGAGTCACACTTGCGGAGATTGATTCAGTATACTGTTCAGGTGGAGATGATGGCAATGTGGTAGCAAACGGGAATGTGGATTCCTCAAATCGAACATGACATGATACGTAGATCCGACCAGAACATGGTTCCAAACACTGATACGCACTCTGGGTGAGTGAGTAACCCAGAAAAACACATGGAACTGAATGGTTATCAAGCTTGTGCGTCGTGTACAGTCGTTGCCAGGGAAAGCATAAGCAGCCAAACACCTTGAGTTTGAGGTAATTGGGAGCTTTGCCAAAGAGCCGCTGATACGGAGAGTCGCCATTAAGCACTGGTGTGAGAATTTTGTTTATGAGGTATACCGCAGCTGAAAAAGTATAACTCCAATACTTTGTAGGCAAGGATGCTGGGCTGAGGAGCGTGAGGCCAGTCTCCACTATATGGCAGTGTTTTCACTCTGACACCACATTGTATTAAGAGGTATGTGGAGGCGTCGTGAGGTGACCAATACCATGGGAGGAGAGAAATGAACCAAGAGGTACTAATTCCCCGCCATTATCAGAATAAAGTGTGCCCACAAGTTGTTTAATCGGTTCTCAACAAGAGCAACAAACCAGGTAAAAATCTCTTTCACTTGTGATTTTTGCTTCATCGGATACACTACAGGAAATAAGAGTTTTCTTAGCATCGGAAAAACGCTATTGGATGATACTAGAGCGGTGTAGAAAGCGCTATGTATGCTTCCGTTATAATAGGTCGGACACTTTATATAGCGGTTTTTGTAACTGCTATTAAGATATTTGATAACATAGCATTTTTCTGTATGCAATCTTTAAATAGACAATAGCAATTATTATTTGCTATTAATATGTAAGTTATGTATTTATACAATATTTATGTATTTATGTATTTATACAGTATTTGTGGAATTATACTGTATTTGTGTATTTAATAATTTTATTGATATTTTAATTTTAATTTATTAGATTTTTGGATAAATTATAATAATAAAAATGTTATGTTTTATTAAATTGTTTGAAATCGTAATTCCAAAAAATATTACATAGTAAATATACAAAACAAACTAAATAAATAAAAATTACACAAATGGGTCCTCTATAGTATTTGGGTTGTATTTTTGGTATCCTAATGGGATTTTGTCGAATTCTTCTTCTTCTTCTTCCACCGTTAATGGATATCTGCAGAACCTGATAATACATATTCCATTGATCAGTCTATGTTATGGATTCACCTTTTTAAGACAAATGATACTAATGTATAAATTACAGCAATCCAAATACTGTCTAAATGGATAATCAATTGGATTACCTACTCTTGAAAGTAGCATTGCATCTTCGTCTGCAAAAGCGAGCAACCATCGAATCTAGTTCATTATGTATGATAGAAGAGACAGAATAATCTTCCTGCAAAAGAGCAAAACAACCGAAACAGATAAAACCCATGATGACATAAACACTAAATCATTGTAACATAAAGAAAATCATGTGACGGTTAAGGGGGGCATTAAAGATGGGTGAAACTGAAAATCAAGATCTCAAGGGGTTGAGATTGAGGGGTACGACTACGAGAGTGATCGAGAATGAAAGAAGAGAAACTAATTGTGAGGGTTTTCAATCGACATTGAGATAGAACGGAGAGAGAACGGAGAGAGAAGAGAGCCAAAAATAAAAAAAGGGTTAATTTTGTGTTCGTTGATTTATTTTAATCAGCGGTTCATATTAGAAAGGATGTGATCCTTACTTTAATGATTTAGCCAATGAAATTATTAAGTGATGTTAAGAATTTGTATCCCTTGGATTCGTTCGGATCCTACGGTTCCATTGTACGCCACGTCATCTATCTGAGTGATGTCTTTCCATTGGCTCACGTTTTGGGTATATTTTCTCATCCCCTTTTAATCACTTTTCTTAATTACAAATGTTTTAAAGTACTATAATCAAATGAAAAATGTGTTATAATCATGAGAATATAATCATAAAATATTTTTAAACAAAATTTTTATTATATAAGTCATGTTTTTTAAATTTAAAAAACCATAAAACACAATGTAAACTATTGATGAAAGAATACTTACAACTAAACAATTTTTATAACTAATTTTTGTATTTGTAATTTTATATTTATTCCTATTATATGTAATTATTATTACAAGATAATTTTTAATTGCATTTTTGTTAGTTTATAAATAATAAAATATATCTTAATATTGAACTCTATACCCTAAACCCTAAATCCTATACCCTAAACCCTAAAATCTTGAAACACATTTCACTAATTTCAAATAACAAAGTAATTTTCCAAAAAAATATATGAAAACTATTTGTTGTGTATTCTATCTATTTTGTAAATCTAAATCTTAAATTTCTTATATTATTAATAGCACGAAAACTATTTTCAAACTCTATATCCTATATAATTATACTTTGAATCTTAAAATCCAACACCCTAAGCTTAAAATTTTATTTTTATAGAATAAAATATATTTCGTATTATATTAACTAGTTTGCATTTATATAGCCAAAATTCTAATTTATTCACTAAATTTTTTTCTTTCTTATCTGTATTTTGTAATATTATTTAAATGTTTGAACATTTGAGAATATTATTTGATTATGTATAGTTAAGAAATAAATGTATGAGAATAATTATGAACAAAATAAAAGTTTTATATGTAGTTACATTATGTATTAAGTATTTTTCATTTTTATAGATATACTATATATTTGTAGTTTTCTTAAGTTCATATATTTGTTGCTTTAATTATGTATTATTATTAGTATATATATTTGTAGTTTTTTACTTATATTTGTTCAAACAGTAAAATGTTAGTATTCAGAAAATGGTTTTACAAAAAACAAAAATAAGTTATGTTTTATTTAATTATCGCATTAATAAAGGTTGCTTGCAAACCGATGGGTTTAACAAAAAGAAATTGCACGAACAAGAAGAAATTGACTAATTAGCATTTTACATTCCATTAAAGAACATTACACTAAAAGAGAATAAAAAAGCTTGATGAAACGTGTTTTCTCCACTGTACATAATATATTCTTTCTTGAATATGCTTGAAATCATAGCTCCTGCAATCAGGTTTTTCAATTCAATACAACGATATAAGCAGATTGATTAAAAAAAATCCAATAAACTAAACAGGATCAATAACCACACCATATAACACATTAATCAATGGTTTGAGGGCAGCCATTGAAAAAAAGAAGAGAAATCAATTCAATTTCAAACTTCTTTTAATCTTATGGTGGCTTGCGGTTTTTGCTGTTCTTGGACAACATTCTCTTCTTGATACATCAACTTTCTCCTAGTGAGACCATACCAAGTGTACTGGTATATTATGCTAAACAAGCATTGCCTTAATCCGAGCACATCTTGCTTAAAGCTGCTTTTGTTTATATCTGAGATGAAAGATTCAAAAACCGAAATCTGAGTAGATTAGCCTTTCTATCAGAGATTGAGACCAAAACACATCAACACCAATAAAGCTATGTGAAATAGAATGATTATAAGAACGAAAGAAGTTCCATAAATTCAGAGGAGAGTTTGTACCTGTATGGGATACCTCAAACTCCATAAGTCCAACAACGTCTTCTCAACTAAGGACGAAATTAAAAATACACGATAAAAATTTCCATCACAATATAGCAGATATATCAACTAGATAGCAGGTTTTTCTGCAGAATTATTGAAGTCCATAGATTCATTTTAGGTAGAGAAGTTGGAGAAGATAGAAATATGACCATATGTTTTGGTTTAGCTTTCCAAAGGCATGTATGTACTCTGTCATGATCAATGAAAAAACAAGGTTCTTGTTCTGTCAAAAAGAGCATAATCAAATGAAGCATTGACAGAGAAAAATTACGGAGCAGCATTTACTAAACATAATTACTGGAAGCTCAATAAGTTCTCATTGTTTCAGAATGTCAAATTGAAACCAAGACAAGAAACAAAGCTGTGTGATATTATGCTTCAACCAGTTCAGTTTTGTAGTGAAAAGCTATTTCTAGAGAACCGAAGTGAGCTTACTTAGCTTATAGAAATCAGGAGCCCTCGGCAACACAACACGATTATCAACACAACACCCAACACAACATATTATCAGCTACACGAATAGCATCAGAAAATATCAATTCAATTCACAGAAACATTAATCAAAAACCCAATTTAAAAGTAATACACTACCAATTTCAATTATCTTCTACTGAAATTTAACTTAAATTTTCCTGCAAAAGAGCAAAACAACATAAACGGATCAAACCCCCCATGAAATAAACACTAAATCATTAGAAATAACAAACACCCAAACACATAGTTTACCTTTATAAGTAAGTTTTGACTTCACCAATTTCATTTGGATCGATCCATGTGACAATTAAGAGGGCTTTGTAGATCGAAAATGAAACTGAAGATTGGGACTGAGTGGGATTGAGACATAGAGGAATTGAGGCTAAGACGGATTGAGATGGAACGATACTGAAAGAAGAGACAAACAAATTGGGATCGAGTGTAAGGGTTTCCAATCGAGTTTCAGAAAGAGAGAAGAGATGGCCAAAGCACCAGTAATTAATGTAACCTAATCGATATATTTCTCTTGTAATTCTTTTTTTTTTTTTTTTTTTTTTTTGTAGTAACTTATAATATTTTTGGAGGCAACGAAAATTTCACTTTTTCCGGTTACCCCTACGATAACGTTTTCATTATTATTTATGCTATCATAGAACTAAAAACTAGGCGCCACTACAGAATGTTTTCGCGGTAATCTTATTATAGCGTTTGTCTTTTTAGAAACGCTATGCAAATTTTCTCAAAACTCAACTATAGCAAAACTATTAAAAACGCTATATTCTAATGCTATTAATACCTTATTTCCTTTAGTGATACATCCACACATATTGTGTATAATGATCAACCAGAACTAAATAGTACTTCAACCCCTCAATAGACAAGATTGGCGATGTCTAAACATCACTGTAAATATAGTGGAGCGGATGAGTAGACAAAGACAAAGGCATTATCCTTGTTGAAAATTCCTAATCGAAAGTTATTAAAGCTTAAATCTTTTTCGTTTTTTTGTTTTTGATTTTGGGTGTGTGAAATTGGTTGTAATGTGCAGCAAAGATTAGTGCCTGTGAAAGCCGAACAAGCATATCAGCACAAAATTCGAAGATGCGACTCAAGACAATAATGGCAGCGAGCGATGGCTGATGATCTCTTACCACCGTCTACGACGGAAAAAGCGGGAGCAAATTCAAAAATCACACTATTAGCATTACATAGCCGATACATCGAGATTAAGTTCTTTGTGATGTTTGAAACATATAAAACATCTTTTAAAGCAATATGATAAGTAGAAGTAGGAAGGAGAGTAGAACCAGTTTCAGCATTCTTAATAGCAGTGCCATCCGCAACAGTGAGATCATCACCACCATTGTATGGTTGGTGAAGCGCCAAGTTATTCAGATCGGAGGTGACATGATGTGTGGCTCCGCTATCCAGAAGCCAGGGCGACACATCATATGGGAATGGCATGACCATATTAGCACGAGGATGATGTTGCGGAGGAGAGAAAGCACCATGTTGCTGAAGTTGGTAGCAGGTATGGGCACTATGTCCATGTATCCCACAAAGCTGACACCTGCCTTGATAGCCACAAGATTGGCCTTGAATTGGACGAGGGCCAGACTTCTGTGGAGAAGACAAGTTTTGATTGTCTTTGTAATTGTTACCCCTGGGTTTGTGATGGTTGCGAGATCCATTATAGGAAGGAAGATAATTCACGACATTTTTGGTCACTGGAAATGACTGATTAGCAGTGGCAACAAGAGAATGAAGGGTGGTTTCATGGTACCGCAATTTCTCATACACCTCCGGAAGAGTTGGTGTTATATCACGGCCAGCGATCTGATCTACCACAGGTTTGTATTCCTCTTGCAGGCCTTTGAGAATCGCCTCAACCTGATCATCATGATCCATCTCTTTACCAAGAAAAGCCAACTAATCAAAGCGTGTGGTGAACCCCTGTAAGTATTCTTCAACGGATCGACTCACCTTCTTTAAAGTCCCGATCTGTTGCTTGATCTGGCGAACATGACCGCGACTTGGTGCAGCGTATGTATCGGTAAGAGTGGTCCAGATCTCAGCTGTTGTAGTAGCACGGGAAAGGAGGGATTGCACAGAGGTGGTGATTGCACCAAGGAGAGCACTGTAGATCAGCTTATCATGGCTTCTCTAGAGAGTTTAGTCTGGAATGGGACGCTCGACACCATCGGTGGTGACGGTGGAGGGAGGAACAGAGACAGATCCGTCGATGTATCCTGCAAGACTATAGCCATCAAGTAGGGCATGAACTTGGCGGCTCCACATGGTGAAGTTGGAAGCAGTCAGCTTTGTGCCATTGGTCATATTAACACTAAGGAGTGTAGGAGTAGTAGTAAGAGGAATAGATTCACTTGTGGAAGACATGATTTCAAATGACGGCTAGAAAAAAAAATTAGGTATAGATCGAAGGCTCTGATACCATATAGAATGATGAATGTTGTGAGTATTGCAGTGACGAGGTTATTACAATATATATACAATATACAGAGGAGACATTAGGTTAATAAGGTTTACATCTCTATCATTTCCTTATATATCTCATATAGATGGATCTCATCCTATATCGTTTCTGTTATGTCTATGTCATAGCTTTCTTACAAAATATTGGATAGTCTGTATTCGTCATGTGTATAAGGAGGCTAACCGTCTGACTGACGGGTTAGCGATCTATGCGTTTACTTTATCACTTGGTTTTCATGAATTTACTTTACTTCCACATGTTGGTAATTTGTTGAATTTACTTCCACATATATGGTCACTTTACTTCCACATATGGTCACACATGACCACGAAAAGTTCGGGTGTAATTTTTATTATTCTTTACTAATGAAGTTGGGGTAGATCTACCCCCTTATTCACAAAAAAAAAAAAAAAGCGAACATAACTAGCGGGCCAAAGGTTCATATACTGTACATTGCCAAATATGACTTCTCTTCCATGGACAATCAACGTTAATTATCCATTAACATACGGGTTTCCAAGCCCAATATTAAAAGTCTTTATTTTTAGCAATAAAATCAGATTAAAAACGAAAAAAAAAACAAAAAAAGAAAAACCAAAAATTGGATAAGTCCGAAACATAAATCTCCTACACCGACTCCATCGTACACCCCATAACGCAGTACTGACTTTTAAACACACACACTTGACTCTGCTACGTGTATGTATATATTACATTTGCTGTACACAATAACACAAACACCTACACACAGCAGATTATGAGCAAATAAAAGAAAAATCTGAAAAGAAAATGAGATATTTTTTTTTATAATAAAATTCGTATATATAGCCCCTTAAACCCTACTTCTTGGCTTCATTCTTCTTCCCATTTCCTCTGCCTCTTTCTCAAGATCACACAAAAACCCTAGTTTTAAGACTTTATCCATCAGGTACCTTTCTGCTGCATTTTCGATTTCCTGTGCTTTGTTCTGTTCCAGATCTGTAATCTTTCTTTTGAGAATTCGTTCGTGTGAGTGAGTCTCGTGTAGATTTGTTTGTTTCAGTTTGCCTGTGACTTAAATCTCTAGATCTGTTGGTTCTCTTTAGATGATGAAGATTTAGTCTCAGAAGGGTTTAGGGTTTTTGTTGATCTGGTGTTTTGTTTGTGTTTTTGAATGTTATAGAATGTCTTTCTGCAACAAACTCGGTGGTCTATTGAGACAGAACATAACCCCTAGCGGAGGAAATGTTCCGGTTACATCTATGCTTGGATCTCTTCGGTTGATGTCTACCAAGCTTTTCGTCGGAGGTAAGATCTTTGTCTTTCTCTCTCTCTCTCTCTCTTGTCGGTGAGATTTGAGAGTTGTTCTTGGTCGGTTCAAGAATTGGTTTTGTTTTGTACTGAGTTTTAAATTTGCTTTAGGTCTGTCATGGGGAACTGATGACGCATCCTTGAGGGATGCTTTTGCACATTTCGGTGAAGTCGTTGATGGTATTGTATTCAATAATCCTTAGCTGTTTTTGTTGATCCTTGTGTTGTAGTTTTGTGATTGCTTTGGAGATGAACAAATGTCTTCTTTTTTTCTTTTGTTTGTTTCCCTATTGTGCAGCTAAAGTCATCGTAGATAGAGAGACAGGAAGATCGAGGGGTTTTGGATTTGTCAACTTCAGTGATGAGACTGCTGCATCTGCTGCCATATCAGAGATGGACGGAAAGGTTTGTATTTGGAATCCTCGTTTTATTGTTAACTGTTTCTGTTTTAATGCTGACAGCTAGTTCTATTGGTTTTTGTAATTTCAGGATCTGAATGGTCGTAACATCCGAGTGAACCCTGCTAATGATAGACCAAGTGCTCCCAGGGCATACGGAGGTGGCGGTGGTAGCTACGGAGGTGGTGGCGGCAGCTATGGAGGAGGTGGCAGCAGCTACGGAGGAGGTGGTGATGGTGGTAGTTACTAAACAGAGGAGTTGCTGCTTGTGAAGACGAAGAGTTAAAATGGTTCTGTTTAGTTGGTTTCTTCAATTGAATCTTTGTGTTAGTATAAAACCTGAATGGGATTTGCTTAAGAAAAACTCATTTTCTGTTTTGGTTGAATATTTTATTGCCCCCATTAGGTGCATTTTAATATGGCCTTTCCCCCTCACTTGAGGTTTAGATTCTTCTTCCTACCATTGCCTGTGATTTGGCTCTAAGGTCTCGTTTAAGTAAAGGTTTTATCAGAGGTTAAGTATCGTCGGAGATGAAAGCATTTTTTGAATCAAGGACAGTTTAAAGATCCTTAGAACTCATGGAATCAGCCCGAGATATCACGAGCGTTGAGAGCTTGCCAAATCTGCTATGTGACACACCGACACGAGTTGAAATATTTCCTTAATATAGCTACAAAATTAATTTGGTTTTAAATTTTCCACGAGTGGAGATCAATGGCCGTAGATTAAAAAAGTTAAAAGTTATGTTGAACATCGTATATGCATCTCCATACAAAGGTTTTTCTTCTTGTGTTTGCAGTGTTAGTTTTTGGTGTCCTTATTTGGTTTTCTGATTGTGATCCTACTCTTCCCTTTCGAGGGTTCGTTTGATCTTGTGCTGTGTTTCTGAGAATTTATTAAAAGTCTGAAAATGGTTTTATCAAATCTGTATGCCCGTAATCAAACCTCATATTGCAGAACTTAAGTTGTTAGGTTTTGTTTATCTCGGGGATTCCAAAAGCTTTTCTTAGGGTTTCAGATCGTTACAAGACAAGAGTAGCAATAGACAATAGGTACATGATACATCGATCTAAGAAGAGCTTACCCTATTAGAATCTGGATGGTTAATCGTACCAGGACCTTATCCAGTCTATATAATAATAACAAACCGAATAAATGCGATCAACAGTTGTGTTTTTTCAATCATACATTTTAGATATTTTCTGAAAAGTCGTGTAGATCATTAAAATGGTTATTTATTAAAAGTTACAACTGTTCAATGTAAAGTTGTATTAATTGGAACATTTGTATCTTTTGAAATCTATATATATTTGTATGTTTGAACTGTTTTTATTTTTTTGCCAATACACAAAATCAACTAAAATTTCAATCTCAACAGTTTATTCATTTTTCTAAATTATTTTCTAGCATTCATTCTTTTAAAAATAAAGAAATTCCTCTAATTATTGATTTAACAAAAGATTTTTGGAATGATGAATCTATCTCGAATAAATGACACCTAAAGTTGTGTTTTTTCAATAGTTCTTTTTGGATAATTTTTCAAAAAAATCTGTAGAAAATTTAAATTGTGTTTTACACAAAGTTGCGATTGTTCATTGTAACAGTTTTTTTTTTTTTTTTTGGTAAAGTTGCAACTGTTTATTGTAGAGTTGTGTCTATTGGAATATTCAAATCTTTTGAAATCTATATATTCGTCTTTTTGAACATTTTTTTTTTGCCATGACACAAAATAATATAAATTTTAATTCTCAACGGTTTTTACAGCTCTGTAAATTATTCTCTAGCATTCATTCTTTTAAAAGAAAGAAATTCCTCTAATTCTTGATTTAACAAAAGATTTTTGAAATGATGAATCTAATTTACAACTTTTAGTTAGTTTTATATATAAAAAATTAATGAAAGTACCTATATATAGTAGCAATCCGAATAAATGCCACCAAAATTGTGGTTTTTCAATCATACTTTTTGGATAATTTATCAAAAAAATCTGTAGAAAATTTAAATTTTGTGTTCTACACAAAGTTGTGATTGTTCATTATAACAGCTTTTTTGTAAAGTTGCAACTGTTCATTGTAGAGTTGTGTCTATTCGAATATTCATATCTTTTGAAATCTATATATATTTATCTGTTTGAACTGTTTTCATTTTTTTTTTGCCATGACACCAAATAATATAAAATTTCAATCTTAACGGTTTTTACAGCTCTCTAAATTATTCTCTAGCATTCATTCTTTTAAAAGTAAAGAGATTCCTCCAATTCTTGATTTAACAAAAGATTTTTGGAATGATGAATTTAATTTACAACTTTTAGTTAATTTTATACATAGAGTTTTTTTCCAAGAGTTAGATGGATTATATAATGAGCTTTTGGATTTGATTTTTGAATATAGTAATAAAGATGTCTTCTATTTAAAAGCAGTTTATATGAGTTTGTAGGTATAATCAAGTGTAGACACAACAGTTGCGTTTTTCGTAGTATCTTTTCGTCAAAAAATGTTTTTATTTGTTTTTTTTTTTAATTCAAACAGTTGTATCTGTTCATTGTAAAGTTGTGTCTTTTCACTATATTTTATTTATATTTTTCCATCACAACTTTTCGTTCTAATAGGTGTGTCTATTTAAATAGTCATGCTTTTTCAACCCCTTTATATTTGTCTCTTCATCACTAACTAACAAGTTCGTTGAAACAAATTTTCCATTTTATGTTGAGTCTAAATAATTAAATATATTCTATAATCTAACTAAAATTTTAGAAATGAGCAATAGAGAAATTTTATACAACTTAATATTGAAGTCCAAGGCCAACCCGGTCTGTTGCCAATGAGTTGTGAGGAAGTCCACCGTCAAGTGCCAGTCGTCATGGAGAGCCAACTGGAGAGCACGCTTGACATCCTCTGCATCCTCGAGAGTTATCCCACGTTGATGCAGGAGGATGTGGGCTTTTCGTATCATGGCGGCCTCTTCATTCTCGCATTAACTTTTCGTTTAAAAAAATTTTAATATTTAAAAATAATAATAACAATCTTAATAAATGAGAACAACAGTTGCGACTTTTCGTAGTACTTTTTTGTAAAAAAAATTAGTTTTATTTGTTCTTTTTAAAAAACTCAAACAGTTGTATTTGTTCATTGTAGAGTTGTGTCTTTTCACTATATTTTATTCTTTTTTTTTACTCATATTCTTTTTTTTATTATTCATATTTTTTCATCACTACTTTTCGTTCTAATAGGTGTGTCTATTTAAATAGTCATATCTTTTGAACTCTATATATTTGTCTCTTCATCAATAGCTAACAAATCATTGTTCGTTGAAACAAAATTTTCATATTATGTTAAATCTAAATAACTTGAATTTATTTTTTTATTTTTTATATCTAATATTCAATGTTATTCTGTCACCTAACTAAAATTTTAGAAATGATTATAGTAATATAGAAATTTAATAAAACTTAATATAGAATTTACAGTTGTGTCTATTTATCGTAACTTTTTGTTAAAAAACTATTTTAATATTTAAAATTTATTTTATTTTGTTTTTAAGACTTATGTATTTTAATTTTAATTTTCCGTTGATACTGTTTCACTCATTATTAAATATATTTTTAATTATAGTTATTTAATAGAAAGTTACATTATTCATTATAACCATTAGTTCAATATTTTCAGTAAAGATCACTTTGTCATAATAATTTTTTTTAATTATACCTCTTTACCATAATTCTTCATGAAATTATCTTATATTTATAATACTTTAAACAATATGTTTTGCAAAGTTGCATCTATTCTACATAATATTTTTTGTTATAAGTTTTCATTCTGATGATTATGTTTTTATTAACAGTTTATGTATTCAATTATTCTATTATATTCAAATAATTTCATAATGTATAATTTTAAATTTTAAATTTAAATTATTTTTTTTTCTAAAATACTTTCCCCGCAACATCAAGCCGATCTGAGTCCTAGTAAGTAGTAATAGTATTATATCTTATATCAACCATAAATCAAATATCCTTTGCAAATCCTATAAGAATTGTATCGACTGGACAAGATTAAATGTATCATATCATTTGATGCAAACTCTATAGGAAAATCTTTGAGCTTCCTCCTTCACGTCATGAGCCATTGACAGCATGAGGGAGGACCTTTAGAACCTAAGTAGATGGAACAATGCTCTCCATTAGCTTCTTACTCACCAAAGACAAGCTCGGGGTTTTTGACAAGTAAGAGTATTATAACTGGAACAATGTGAGACTTTTGCTTCAAGGTCGTTGAGTATGAAAAGATGGTTTATCTTTGATGTTACCTGGTAAAGATGCCATGACGCATAAGCATCTGTTGCTGCGTATTGTAACTGCTGCTTTGATAGAGGATAAACCTCCCAGTTCCCAAGCCTGATTCTATTTGGTTTCAGGAGCTGAAAAGTACCAGTGAAGATGTTAAAGCGAAATAAAACCAAGATTCCCAGAGGTCCAGTTCTCACTAATGTACTCAAGCTTTAGATATCAACCCACTGAGGTGGAAACGCATACCTCTTTACAAACAAGTGTCTCTGTTAGTGAGGCAAGTCCCCATTTTTTTGAATCTCCACCAATTTTTCGGTTGGCTAAATCTGAAAGATCCTCAACATCTTTGATGGAGACTCCATAGTCATGGAAAAGCTTCACAGAGTCACCGTCAATTCCAATACCTACCTATATATATGATACAGGACTATGTTAAAATTGAGCATATATGGCTAACAACAAGAACTCTGATCACTTGAGAAAAATTAACAAACCTTGACAAGTGTCGAATCCTCAATAAGATGTTGGAGACTTTGTGGGATACCAGAATGGACAATGTGCATAACATCACAATAATTATTATCAACACATATTTGGACAGTTGCAACCTTCCCAGGGAGAACACCTGAACAAGTCATATTTATCACAAAATATCATTAGTCAGATCATGAGAACTTCTTTCAGGATAATGCATATATTAGCAAACATCAAAGAGTTCATGATTATGTCCCACTGAATTGAGATGAGTTGAAGCACCCGTGAAGTAAAACAATCTATTGAACTGTCGACCAAAAGATTAATGCATGGTTTGGTTTGAGTTAGGATCCACTCTCCAAAAACACAAACCGGGAAAAAGAGCAAACTCGACATAGAGAAGGAGTTTTAACTTGAAGGCAGGACCACACATATAAAGTTTACAACTTCAGAAGAAATTATCAAACAGCTATCATTACAAAGTAGTAGAACAATGTAGCATATGGAAAGCTTGCAGCAATGAGATTTGAGACAACACAAAACTGCACAAGTGAGACATGTACACTTTCTTCTGAACAAGTAACAAGGAGACCAACAACCATAAGCTCTTTCTGATCTAAAGAAAAGAGAACGTATCATAGAGATTTAAGAAGAGGAAATAGAAAAAGACAACATATGCAACTGATTGCAACATGTCATACATATTAAACTGCAAACAGATGAACTAATAGCAGCAACTGAAGTAGGTTGTCTACGGACACAAAATACGTAAAAGAAGCGTACCTTTTCTAAAACTAGGTCTCCATTCAATATCTAAGCCAACAATAGCTTTTCCAGATTCATCTCGCTTGGTATCAAGAACCTTAAGAAGCTGCATTGCTCGCCTATCAACCTCACTAGCAGTCTTACTATACAAAATCCTACCACCAAACCTCATAGCTGGAAAATTCCTACCTGCAATTAACAAAAAAAAACATCAAATAATCAATGGATAAGTTGCTTTGCCACATAACATCCTCACTTCAAATAACAAACAAAAACTCTGTTTATTAAGGAATAAATCCTAAGTATATAGATTAGGATACGAACAGGTTTGTACATTGAGACGGTGACAATTGAAAAGAAAGAAAAAAACAAGAACTTGGGAAAAAAATGTGAGAGAGAGACAACAAATGAATCGAGATAAACACGAACCCAGAAATGTCAAAGCAAAAAAGACGTTAAAAGATCTGTAGGGAGAGAGTGATGAAGACCTCGGCAACGAGAGAGGGGAAATCGTCTATAAGCTGTAGGAGAAGTGATGGAACGAGGCAATTCGCGGCGGTTACTATTATTATTATTATTAGGGATTTGATGATGTGGAACCTCGTGCCCATGGCCGGAGTTTATAGCCCCTACGGTCGGAGAAGAAGAAGAAGAAGAAGAAGAAGAAGAAGAAGAGTGGGAGAGTTTATAGGAAGCTTCGATTGCGTCGATAGCCAGAAGCTGCTCCTCTGTAAAATCGTCGTCGTCGCCGTCCCAATTTTTTGTCCTAGACATTTTTTTTTTTTTTTTTTTTTTTTATGAACAAAAAAGTGTATTATTATTAATTGTTTGCTTCTAAAAAACATACAAAAGCACATTGATAAAATAGAAAGGTTACAGAGAGACTATAGAGATCTCTACTCTAATCGTACTTGGTCGTCTCAGAGATGAGAAATCCAGGCATTTCAAAAGAGTAAGTGAACTTGTCGACATCAGCCTTTAGCTCATCGATCTCCTTGTTGTTCACCAAACCCTTGTTGAAGTCTTTCGTCAGCTTACCGTACTGATTGATTCTGGATATCCAACGTGAGTGTCACGGCACGGCTCAAGAACTCTCCTATCTTCTCAAAGTCTTTCTCCACCAATCCTCGCGGGTGTACCTTCAAAAACACACACACACACACACGTATTTTACAGATTTTTTTTTAATTCCAAGATGCAAATGCAACAATGAGATTCAACTTAAAACTCAGCTCATAGTATACCAATTCTTACACCTCCAGGAGCAAGAAAACTAGTGTCTCCAAATACTGCATTCCTGTTCAATGTAATGTAGCACAAATCGCAGAGCTTCTCAAGCTTGTTACCTGGCAAAAGCATATCTAACATGAGACATAGTTCGGTGTATAACAAATTATAGGTGGATTATTCTCACTGACCGGTTAATCCAAGAGGGCCAAGATCCCAGAGAATGAGGTGGTTGTCAGTTCCACCGGTTACAATACAATATCCCTTCCCCATTAGGTAGTTAGCAAGGCATGCAGCATTGGATTTCACCTCTTTTGCATAAACCTTGAAGCTAGGAGCCATGGCTTGCTTCAGTGCAACAGCTAGAGCACCGATCTCTTGTTATTGAAGAGCAGGGAATACAGCAAAGTTGATTTTTTCGTCAAAATCGTAGACTTCACCCTCGAGTTGGCCTTTATTGGCTGGTTTTGGTCCCTTCCTATAGAAGATCATACCAGCCCTTGGACCTCTTAAGCTCTTGTGAGTTGAGGTTGTCACAATGCATGTCACAATACTCAAACGGGTCTGCGGCTTCCTGTGAACATGTGACATAGACTCAATTACTTCTAAGGCTAAATTCACAAGACTATAATCTTTGTCAAGTCAACTAATATTGGAGGTCACACCAGACCCCACTTATTAATTCTAACAAAAAGGATTTTATATATAGCATACCTGAGCAGCAACGAGGGCACTGTTGTGAGTAAAAGATAGAAAAGACTGAAAAATATGAATAACTTCCTTTGTATTACTTGTTTAGAAAAATCTCCTCTCAAAAACTAAACAATGTTTTGCACTCTTTTCTTATATCATGATCACACCTCAACCATTGATATATATAGTGCTTTAATTCCTATTCCCATTGGGACTAAGTAACTCCTAATCCTTTAAGGAATTATCCTAAACCTTTCTTCTTATCCTTATCTTCCTTGGTAAGGATGTCTTAGACTTCAAATCTTTGAAGTTTATCCAACATTTTCCCCCTTAAACTTCAAATCTTCCTTCTTCACTTCATGAACTCCTATCAAGCTCCTCATCTCTGCAAACTTCACTCTCGCCAATGCTTTGGTAAGAATGTCAGCCTTCTGTTCCACTCCTGGAATGTGCTCCACACGAATGAGCTCTTTCTCAATACATTCTCTCACGAAGTAGTACCTCTTATGTATGTGTTTGCTTTTCCCATGAAATACTGGATTCTTTGCAAGTGCAATTGCAGACTTGTTGTCAACATACATCATGATTTGAGCTTCCTTCTTCCCTGTAACCTCACTGAACAAATCCTGCAGCCACAAAGCTTGTTTAGCTCCTTCTGTTACTGCCATGAACTCAGCCTCACATGAAGACATAGCAACCGTGTCTTGCTTCCTTGTACACCATGTGATCGGAGTCTCACCGAAGAGGAATAAATGCCCTGTAGTACTCCTCCCATCGTCTTGATCGATGTTGTGACTGCTATCACTAAAACCAACAATCTCTTTCCTGCCTCCACGCTTATACATGAGACCGTAAGATGTTGTTCCTCTGAGATATCGCAGGATTTGTTTGATGATTTCACCATGAGACTTCCTAGGACTCTGCATGTATCTGCTTACAACACTCACCGCAAAGGACAAGTCAGGTCGAGTGTGCAAAAGATATCTCAAACAGCCAACATTCCTCCTAAACCGAGTAGGATCTATCTCTGTTTCATCAAGAGACTTAGAAACCTTCAACCCGAACTCCATTGGAATCACTGTTGAATTGCAGTTTTGTAGTCCAGCTTCTCTCAAGATTCTTAGTGCATATCCTTCTTGCTTAATAGTGATACCATCAGCTCCTTGATGAACCTCTATGCCGAGATAGTAAGTGAGCTTACCGAGATCAGACATCTCGAACTTAGATGACATCCCTGTCTTAAATTACTCAATTGTTTTGAGGTTGTTTCCCGTGATGAACAAATCATCAACATATACGGCAACAATCAACAGGTCTCTTCCCTTCTCTTTTCGATAGACTGCAGTTTCCTTTAAGCATCTTCTGAAGCTCATTTCTTTCAAAATTTGATCCAACTTGGTGTTCCAGGCTCGTGGAGCTTGTCTCAAGCCGTATAGGGCTTTTGTCAGTTTATAAACCCTATGTTCTTCCCCCCTTGATCTCAAAACCTTCCGGTTGATCCACATAAACATCCTCCTTTAGCTCACCGTGCAAGAAAGCTGTCTTTACGTCTAAATGATGGATTTCCCATCCTTCTGATGCAGCCATTCCAATTAACATCCTTATAGTCTCCATACGAGCTACAGGAGCGAAGGCTTCTTCGTAATCAACTCCACTCTCCTGCACGTAGCCTTTAGCAACGAGCCTAGCTTTGTGTTTGTTTATTGTACCGTCTGCATTCCTCTTAATCTTAAACACCCATTTGAGACCTATTACTTTCACACCCTGCGGCCTATCAACAAGAAACCAAGTTTTGTTTTTGTTGATAGAATCAATCTCATCTTTACAAGCCACCCTCCATACCTGCTTTCCTTTTGCTTCCTCATAGAACCGTGGCTCATCATTCATCAACAGAAGCATTATCTCACTTTCAACTTCTGCAAGTAACACATAATCCTCAAGCCGTTTTGGTTTCTTAACCTGTCGTTCTGATCTTCTTAAAGTCGTTTGTTGGTTTTCTTGAGCAGTAATAGCCTCATCTTCGACTCTGTTTTCAGTTCTATCTTCTCGAGGCAAATCACCCTCTGAGTCAGCCCTGTTTTCATCAACATGATCTTGTTGTGCAGAGCTTGCCGATATTGGTCCTTTACCAGCATCCTCTATCTCTCTCCATTGCATAAGAAACATCCCTGGTTCTCTGCTGTCTCTGTTTTCTGCTCTGTTCCAGCTCCATTTGTTTTTCTCATCAAAAACAACGTCTCTGCTGACCACAATTCTTCTAGTTGACGGATTGAATAATCGATATGCCTTGGATCCAGGTTCGATACCAAGGTGAACTAGCATCTGCGAACGATCATCCAATTTCTTAAGACCTGCAGTATCAGCCTTAGCATAAGCTATGCACCCAAACACTCTCAGGTGATCAATGTTTGGTTTTCTTTCTCGCAAACATTGGTACGGTGTGATATTGTTTAGTGCCTTAGTGGGTATCCTATTGATCACATACGTACTGTGGCGAACTCCTTCTCCCCACAAGTAGTTTGGAACCTCCATAGCCTTGAGAATGCTCCTTGTCATCTCCATGAGAGTTCTATTTCTTCTCTCCACTACGCCATTCTGCTGTGGAGTATACGGAGCTGTCAGATGTCTCTTAATCCCAGTTAATTCACAGAAAGCATTGAATTCGTTTGAAGTGAATTCACCACCTCTGTCTGTTCGGAGAGTAATGATTTCTTTTCCAAATTCCTTCTCCACACTACTCTTGAACGCTTTAAAGCTCCCATACGCCTCACTTTTCTCTTTTAATAAGATCGACCACATATACCTTGAAAAATCATCCACAATAACAAATATATATCTGTTATGTGCTAAGGTCGCAGGTGTGATAGGCCCGCATAGATCAGCGTGAAGGAGCTCTAATGGTTTAGAAGCTCGATACATTGTGGCTTTTGGGAATGTTTGCCTTGTTTGCTTCCCTACGAGACATGACTCGCACAACTTCTTTTCTTCTTTAATCTCTGACAAACCATGAACCATCTTCTGTGTTGACATAGTTCTCAAAGCCTTAAAGTTAATATGACCAAGTCTAGCATGCCACTTCCAAGTATCATCCTCGATACGATAATGTAAGCAAACTGGTCTTCCCACCTTGAGACTGATCTTATACAGTCTGTTAGTTGATCTCAGCACTTTTACTAACAACCTGTCACTAGGGTCATGTACAGTCAACCAATTTTGTCTCATTCGTACATCACAACCAACTTCTGTAGCTTGTCCTAGACTCAAAATATTGCTCTTGAGATCAGGAATATAGTATATATCATTCACTAGAACCTGTTCCTCACCTTTACTCTGAA
The DNA here is from genome assembly GCA_024034495.1 of Camelina laxa. Classification (NCBI taxonomy): domain Eukaryota; kingdom Viridiplantae; phylum Streptophyta; class Magnoliopsida; order Brassicales; family Brassicaceae; genus Camelina; species Camelina laxa. Next base: position 22,459,551 of record CM043880.1, on the reverse strand, counting down.
AGATTATTGAGCCTTTTCCTTTTATTTCCACACAGGATCCATCTCCGAACTTAACCTTGCCTCCAATATCTTCATTGAGATCAGAGAAGTAATCCTTATGGCCTGTCATATGGTTACTAGCTCCATTGTCCAAATACCATATCCCATCCTCCTTGGTGTAATTTCTCGGGATAACCCTTTCTTCATTCAAATATACAATCTCATGTAAGAACAAGGCTTTATCTGCTTCCTCTGTTTCTAATGTTTCGATCTTGTTAGCTTCTTGATTTCGTTGAACCTTCTCCGGACATTGTGAAGCATAGTGACCAGGCTTGTCACAATAGAAACATATAATTGTCTTCTCCTTCTTGTCTTTTGCTTTATTCTGTTCTGCTTTCGACTGATCCTGTGTGTTATACTGATTGTTATACTGCGAATTATTTCTGCCTCTACCTCTTCCACGGTAGCCTCTTCCTCCATATCCTCTCCCTCTACCGCGTCCTCTGCCTCGAAAAACATTGTTGCCACTGTTATAGTTCGTTTGGTATTGATCTGAGTTGGAGAACATTAGTTTTGTTTGATTATCTTCAGGAATTCCTTCTCCTGCAATTCTTTCTTCAAACGCTTTTAGTCGACCTACTATATCTTCGAAGCTTGTGGTGTTGAGGTTGAGTACTTGTTCAAGTGAAGCTACCATATGAATAAACTTGCTTCTAGGTAGACTGTTCAAGAACTTTTTCACGAGTCTTGGTTCTTCAATGACTTCACCAAGAGCCCCTGCCTTGGTCGCGATCTCTGACAGTTTTCCAGCAAAACTGTCGACCTTATCACTTTCTGTCATTCGTATCTTCTCGAATTCTGACATGAGTGTTTGCAAACGAGCCTCCTTGACACGTTCAGCTCCAAGATTCCTAGACTGAATTGAGTTCCAAATTGCTTTAGGAGTACTCAAGTTACCAACTTGCATGGTAAGTGTTTCTGGAATCGACTGAAACAACAAAGCAGTAGCGATGTCGTTCTTCTCTGGATCATCGGATCCTGGTTCTATTGTTTCCCAAACTTTCTGAATACGCAGCATGATCCTCATCCTCATGGACCATACAGTGTAGTTCGTTGAAGTCAGAATAGGACACTGCAGGGAGATCCCTTTCTCCAGCTCCTTCGGACGTGATGACTCAACTATCTCTCCCATAGTTGTGGTTTGTTATTCAAAAACTTCTGTAATCGAAATACTGCTCGATCAATTTGAACCTAGAAGCTCTGATACCAAATAAAAGATAGAAAAGACTGAAAAATATGAATAACTTCCTTTGTATTACTTGTTTAGAAAAATCTCCTCTCAAAAACTAAACAATGTTTTGCACTCTTTTCTTATATCATGATCACACCTCAACCATTGATATATATAGTGCTTTAATTCCTATTCCCATTGGGACTAAGTAACTCCTAATCCTTTAAGGAATTATCCTAAACCTTTCTTCTTATCCTTATCTTCCTTGGTAAGGATGTCTTAGACTTCAAATCTTTGAAGTTTATCCAACAGTGAGCCATGTCGCAGAGCAAAAATGCTCCAACCTTGTCCGCGACAGCCCTGAATCTCGCGTAATCCCATTCCCTAGGGTAAGAAGTGCCTCCACAGATGATTAACTTAATTAGGCCTAAAATCCGTAGCCTTCTCCTCAAGCTTGTCGTAATCAATGTAACCAGTGGTGGAATCAACCTTGTACGGAAAGTTTTCGAAGTAGATTGAGGTCGCCGAGATGTTTTTCCCACCAGATGTATAGTAACCATGAGTCAGGTGACCACCTGAAGGCAGATCAACCCCCATCATACGATCATGAGGCTGGAGCAAGGCGGTGTAGGCTGCGAAATTGGCAGGGGAACCAGAGTAAGGCTGAACGTTAACGCCCCATTTCTCTGGATCACAATGGAAAGCCTCGAGAGCACGTGAGCGGACTCGGTACCTCCGTAGTAACGATTACCAGGCAGACCTTCCGAGTATTTATTTGTGAGCGGGCTTCCGAGAGCTTCCATGACGGCCAAGGAAGTGAAATTCTCGGCTGCGATGAGTTCGATTCCTCGACATTGCCGACGTTTCTCCTTCTCGATTAGGCCGTTGATCTCCGGATCGACAGAGTCAAGATGCGTGTTTCCCCAAGAAGAGACTGCTTCCATATCTGACATTGGAGGGATAGAGACTCTTGGCGGGTCTTATGATAAGATATGTGTCGTGCAAGCTAAACTAAGCATTTGACCTTTTTTGGGTTATTTTATAGAATTAAGTATGACTTTTTGGTTGCTTTAGAATCAAGTAATTCCAAGTCAAGTCTGTCTTTTAAAGAGATGAAAAGACATTATCCATTTTGTTACTCCAATATGTTCACCAAAGAAACTAATTTGATTTTGCCATGACAACTAATATTGATGACAAGTTTAATATATAAAGACTTAGATACGTAGTTCCGCAAGCAAACAATGACTTCTTTTTATTTATTTACTAGAATGAGTCCCACGCGTTGCGTGGGTTTAATAATATAGAAAATATACTATGAAGCTTAATATATTGAGATTTGTTTAGATTTTTTTTTTCAAATTGATTATTTTTTATTTCATATCAGTTAGAGTACAAATTATCTTATAACTTCTTAACAAAGTACTTGTAGCAAAATATTAGATATGTGCAATACCAAAATGTAGGAAATAATACATTTAACAAATTGGAATACAAAAAATTTGAATGTATAATTAAGTTATGTAAAGTAAAGTTTTTGTTTTGGAATATCAAATAAATTGGCAATAGTTAAGTAAGAATTTTCTTACAAAAAAACTATAAAGGAATCTTAATGATAAATGTTGAGATATAAAAATATATAGTAAGTAAAACCTAATATTTGTTAAACAAAAAAAAAAAATGTCTCTATTATATTTGTGTTCCTATGCATGATGGAGAGGTCCACTGTTGATAACATGATTATATTTATTATATTTATTAAATAAATTTGTGTTAATTTGGTTGTAGTGACTCATTTGATGGAATATTGAAAATGTTGTTATTTATTATGCAAGTTGGAAAGAGTAGCAAAGTTTTTTTTTAAAGGTTAGTTCTAGAAAACAGAAAAAACTATTATTTATAACAAATATATTTTGTGGAGTATTAATGTTTTTAAAAAAACTTCATACGTTACAATAGTAACTGCTCACTCCTTAATTTCTTTAAGATTAATTGCTTTCATACACTTAAGTTTTTGAATTTTTAGAATTAAATGTATTTATTATGGTTATTAATTCAAAAACTTGCTCTTATAAACTTCCATGTAGCATCTCTTCTTTTAACAAGTGTCTTCTAAAAAGTAAATATATTATTACTTTTTGTAAACTGAATTTATTTATATAATCATACTTAAAAAAAAAAAATCAAATTGCATAAAAAAAACTTTAAGATACAAAAGTTTTGGTTATTTCTTCATATTTAAAGTTAAAAATAAATATCAAATTTGATAAGGCTAACATAATTTAAAGATTTAAGATAATAATAATTTTCCTTAGAAACACATTTTTCTAGATTTTCTTTGTTTTTTTCTTCATCATTTCAAGTGAAAAAAAAAATCATATTATGGTAAATATTAAACCAGTAATATATTTTGCTGATTCGAATTCTCGTTGAATTGAAAAGATAAAGAGGAAGGGTGGGGAAGAGAAAACGGCGAGGAGGAAGAGAAGTCGGAACTTAGAGATTCTGTCGGTTTTTCTTTGAGAATTCGTCAAAATTATGTGGCCCATTAACCATTTACAGCTCATTACTAATTGGCTTAAACATAAGATATAATATGTAGAAAATAAAATAAATGTTCAGAGGTGCCACGTGTCAGATAGATAGAGCTTCTTAGAGGTGTAACCCTACTTTATTATATTAGATTTATTTTTTATGATTGATTATGTGCATGTGCAGTAATTTAAAAGACCATACTTCTACTTTTTATATATAAGGACTCCAATTCCACTTATATATAACTTTAAGCAATGAAGCAAACATTACTCATTTTTACGATTGACCATGTGCAATAATAATAGATAGTATCTTGTATTCCCTCCTTTTCCCCCATACTTGATAAGCAAAGCTACCATAGAAAGATTTACGGTATTAGTTTAGACGTTTCCCTCATACAGATCGAGAGTTGCATGTTTCAATTACGTACTAGGAATTATAATGTATACTATTTTGTATCATTGACAATACTTTAACTATATTTGCTACATCACGCTACTATTTTTGTATGATTGTAAAAGCTGACTAAATAGAGACAGCATATATGTGTTTAGAACCACGTCTATGGGACTTGTGCAACCTCCTTTAATTGGTTCTTATATTTATTTATAATTATATTCATTGATTTTTAAAACCAGATGAGATCAGAAAGTATATTATATACTTCGAATGGAGAAAGTATATCAACCGGAGCAGATCAAGCGGATCAAGCAGAACAAAAGTGGACCAAGCAGATCAAGCAGAACAAAAGTAGATCAAGCAGATATGGCTATTCAGATACTAATTAAACAGTTTATTGAAAGCTGCTTTTTCAAGTGTCAGTAGTCGGAACGTTCTGTCAATCGGGAAAGGTTTTTGGTGACAAGATTGGAATCATATAGTCGAGAACAACATCTGCTCAGTAAAAGCTTACCGGAAAATATATGTTAAATGGTGAAAACGGATAAAATATTGTAGATCAAATATTTATGGAGTAAAAAATATTAATTTATTTAAATTACTTTTAATTTGGATATCATATAAAATTAAGTTGTTTTATTTTGATTCTTATAGTCTAAATTATACTTTAAATAGACTATAAAAATTATTAACTTAAATTGATAAAACGAATCAAATAATGTGGATAATATACATGATAAAAATAAAATAAATTTTTAGCTTTTTCTTTCTTTAAATCATGCATAAAATCATGTTTAATTCAAATGGTGAAATATCATTGATTAGCTCAAAACATATTTTTTTGTATTTATCATATTTTTTGGCAATTTAAAATTTTCATATATTTTATGGTGATTCGAACCTGCCACCTGTTTGATTAGTCAATCAATACTTAACCAAACACATATTTATATTCTTTTCGCTAATCTCTTATTTGGACTTTCTCCTTCTCACGATCCATAGAACCGTGTACTAATCAGTAAAATTTTCTTTCTTCCTCATTTAAGCCTTTCCGTTGACCAATTCGAATATGAATTTTTTCTATTTCTCCATTATAATTTATTAAATTTCAAACAAATAGTTTATTTTTCACCTCACTTTCCAGATTTCATGGCGGAGATCACCATCTCCTCGCTGAGACGTTCCCAGGGATGGCAGTGGAGTTCATATGACGATTCTCACAGAATCCATTGGTGGCTTAAATCTAAATTTGAGAAAAATCTAGGGTTCAAATTCTTTGTCAATATACGCAGCGGCTCTGTTATTTTATTTTTAACTTACAAATGACGTTGTTTCATTGTGTAACGGAAGTTATCAACATTGATTTACATTGTAGAATTTGTCTGTTAGTTGACTTAACTATGTGTCTAATTTGGTAAAGTCAGTTTCTTGTAAATTAATCATTAGTAGGTTGTTTGGTAGTTTAGATTGTTGTTCTTTTTATTTTGATGCTCGTTGATAGTGTATTATTTAATGTGTTATTGTGAAGAGTTTCGTTTCTTTTTGTTTGGTTTATCTAGTTATTAAGTTGATTTCTATGAATTAAAAGATTAAACTGTGTTGGTCCAACCTCCATTTTGTTTTAATTTTGTTTTCTTTGAATCTAAAATATACATAGAAATACCATTTTGTTTTCTTTTCCTGTATATTTCGATTTTTTTTTTACTGGTTTTAAAGTTTTGGGCTGATGGTTTATCTTAGAATCATATCGATAAAAAATATCTTGATAGTGATATTTCTATGTTTTTAATATTTTGTCAGCAAAATATTCTGGAAAATTAAAGTAAAAAGAGTAGCCTTATAAAACTGGACAACCCACATAATTTCAAATTAGAGAGAGAGCCCTGCAAAATACTTATGTTCTGGAAAATTAAAGAAAAAAGAGTAGGCTTATAAAACTGGACAAAGCCCACATAATTTTAAATTAGAGACAAAGCCCACAAAATTTATTGAAAATTATGCTGAGGTGGAACTATCTAACGAGAGAAAACTCTGCTATTATATATACTAGGATGTTGGTCCGTGCGTTGCCGTACGGGAAAGTGAAAACTTGAAATGGTTAACATTGTTAATTTCATATTTAGAGTAAAAATTTTATGATAATTTTTTAACTATATAATATAAAAGTCATAAATAATAACTAATTAAGATGAATTAACCAAATTAGTTAAATAAAATATTTATTGTATATATAAAAATAAAAAATTGATTTAGTGACAATAAGAGAATAATGTTAAAGATATAAAAATCTAGGTTTACTGAATCATACTCAGATAATCAATTTTGAAAAATATTTACATAAAATAAAATTTAACTCATTGTTTTATCGAAATTTATAAAAAAATAATAAGAGAATCAGGGAGAAAGAGCTCATAGCTGCAACTGCAACCAACCAAATTGACTAAAAAGATAAATCTATGAAAAAAATTAGAAATCACAATTAATTACCTAAATAAATACTTGAAAAAGATGATCAATACGGTTAGATGGAAAACGACACCAAACAAAAGTTAGATGAATGAGTCAATAAATAAAACAATCCAATTTTTAAAACAAAGATGAGTGAATCAATGTTGATTAATAAATTATAAGAAAATAATACTCAGAATTTTTAAATTTGGAGGTGTTAAACAATACTCAAAGAACAAAAACTCTTTTCAAGGTCATAAATATATATATATTTATGACCTTGAAATATAAAGGTGTAAAACATAGAGATGTGAAAAAGGTGCAAAAATTAATATGTGCGATTTTGTAATATGGGGGTACGACGAAGAGTAGCAAAAATATGAAAATAAAGACGTGTGAAACAAAAAGGTGTGAAACAAAAGGGTGTGAAAACTAACAAGTGCAAACATTAAAATCAAGGGATACGACGAAGAAACGCAATTGTTGGATCAAAACACTGCAACTTTATATAAACAAAGAGGTCTAAAACAAAAAGGTGTGAAAACTAACGGGTGCCTACATGGAAAGTTGAGGGTGGGATGAAGAAACACAATTGTTGAATCGAGTCTTTGCAACTTTTGAGATCATTAACAAAGGGTGAGATCATTAATAATACTTGAATAATAAAAACTCTTTTCAAAATCCATAAAAATATGTATATATACAAAAACAAAAAGGTGTGAAAACAAAGAAGTGTGAAACAAAAAATTGCGAAAACTAACAAGTGCAACCATTGAAAGTTAGGGGTACGACGAAAAAAACACAATTGTTAGAGCAAAACATTGCAACTTTATATAAACAAAGAGGTGTAAAACAAAAGAGTGTGAAAACTAACGGGTGCCAACATAGAAAGCTGGGAGTGCAACGAAGAAACACAATTGTTGGACAAAAACTTTGCAACTTTTGATATCATTAATAAATGTTGAGATCATTAATAATACTCAAATAACAAAAACTCTTTTTAAAATCTATAAAAAAACTGTATCTATATAAAAACAAAGAGTGTGAAAACAAAGAGGTGTAAAACAAAAATGTGCGAAAACTAACAAGTGCAACCATTGAAAGCTAGGGTTACGACGAAGAAACACAATTGTTGGATCAAAACATTGCAATTTTATATAAACAAAGAGGTGTAAAACAAAAGGGTGTGAAAACTAATGGGTTCCAACATGGAAAGATGGGGATGCAACGAAGAAACACAATTGTTAGACCGAAACTTTGCAATTTTTGAAATCATTAACAAAGGGTGAGATTATTAATAATACTCAACTAACAAACACTATTTTCAAAGTCCATAAAAATCTGTATACATATAAAAACAAAGAGTGTGAAACAAAAAGGTGTGAAACAAAAATGTACGAAAACTAACAAATGCAACCATTGAAAGCTAAGGGTACGACGAAGAAACACAATTGTTGGATCAAAACATTGCAACTTTATATAAACAAAGAGGTGTAAAACAAAAGGGTGTGAAACTAACGGGTGCCAACATGGAAAGTTGGGGGTGCAACGAAGAAACACAATTGTTGGACCGAAACTTTGCAACTTTTGAGATCATTAACAAAGGGTGAGATCATTAATAATACTCAAAGAACAAAAACTCTTTTCAAAGTCTATAAAAATATGTATATATATATAAAAAAAAAAGGTGTGAAAATATAGAGGTGTGAAACAAAAAGATGTAAAAATTAATAGGTGCAATTTTTAAAACATATGGGTACGACGAAATAACACGATTATTAGGAAAAAAAACTTGCAACTGTTAGGATCATTAATAATTCTAAACTGTTAGATGAGATAATAGAAACAATCTCATCCATTAGATTAAAGATGACCCCCAAATTCCATAAAATTCTACTTCAAAACTAAAACTATGAAAATTTAGATATTTGCATTTTTTTAACGAAAGAAATCTTAGAAGAAACTATTTATTGACACACTATTTTACTCTTGCTACGTCGTAATACTAATTACAATGTATAGCATTATTTTACTCATGCTATGTTTTAACTGATAAAGAAAAAAATCATTTGAGACAGAACTTCCTATAATTGTATTGTAAAAAAACTTCTCATCAAAAATTAAAACGAACAGGCCCAATATTTAAAAAATTACGTCCCTTTGTTACGCCCTTTTGTGCTATAGATATTGATATCATGTCCTTTTGTTAGTCTATTTAACTTGAAGAAATTAAATGTAAGTGCTATCTTGAGTAAATAATTAAATGTAATTGCTATCTTGAGTAAATTATCTAACCGACAACATAAAGACAAACAGAGTACTTAAGAAGAACCAAACTTTTCGTTAATCTATAATCTAATATATGAGAACAAACGGATGAGGGAACAAAACCAACTTTTTGGAATGGACACTAACTTGCTAGTTCATAAAAATACCTTGATATAGATATTGATGCAGGTTAATTTAAAAACACTCCAATAAAAAAAATTATTTGTTTTATTTTTTTAATTTTAAAAATACTCTAAAAACAATAAGTTTGAAACTTGTTTTTGTAGTCCATAAAAGTTTATATATAATAAAAAAAGAGGTGTAAAATATAAATGTGTGAAACATAGAGGTGTAAAACATTGAGGTGTGAAACAAAAAGGTGTAACAATAAAAATGTGCAAAAAGATGGGGGTACGACGAAGAGATGCAAAAGTGAAGAGGTGTGATAAAAGATGGAGGTACGACGAAGAGATGCAAAAATTAAATGGTGCAATTTTTGAAAGATGGGGATGCGACGAAAAGAAACAATTTGAAAGAAAAAGCTTGCAACTGTTGGGATCATTAATAAGTTTCAACCGTTAGATAAAATAATGGAACCAATCTCAGCTGTTGGATTAAAGATGACACAAAAAGTGGGTTTGCTATTATATACATATAGACTTTTAAAAATACTCTAAAAACAATAAATTTGAAACTTGTTTTTGTAGTCCATAAAAGTTTATATATAATAAACAAAGAGGTGTAAAATATAAATGTGTAAAACATAGAGGTGTAAAACATTGAAGTGTAAAACAAAAAAGTGCAACAATAAAAATATGCAATTCAAAAAAGATGGGGGTACGACGAAGAGATGCTAAAGTGGAAAGGTGCAATAAAAGATGGAGGTACGACGAAGAGATGCAAAAATTAAAAGGTGCAATTTTTGAAAGATGGGGGTACGACGAAGAGATGCAAAAGTGAAAATGTGCGATAAAAGATGGAGGTATGACGAAGAGATGCAAAAATTAAAAAGTACAATTTTTGAAAGATGGGGGTGCAAAGAAAAGAAACGATTTGAGAGAAAAATCTTGCAACTGTTGGAATCATTAATAAGTTTCAACCTTAAGATGAAATAATAGAACCAATCTCAACCGTTGGATTAAATATGACACAAAAAAGTGGGTTTGCTATTATATATTGATGATTATTTAAACATCTACCGCCAAAGTTGGAATATGTAAACATTGCTCAGAATTCCTTCAGTGGAGAACTAACTATGTTACCAGACTCTATTGATTACTTCACAGGCTCTGATAATCAGTTTTCGGGAGAGATTCCTAGAGCAATATGCGAATTAGATAAACTTTACTTACTTGTTTTATCAAACAATAACTTCAGCGGTTCTATTCCACGGTGTTTAGAGAATTTCTATTCTTCTCTTATAATCTTTGCATCTTCAGAATAACAGTCTCTCTGGTGTTATTCCAGAGGAAATTTTTAGTAATCGCTTGATGTTGGTCGCAACTGGTTATCAGGACAACTTCCCAAGTCCCTGATCAACTGCACTCGTCTCGACTTTTTGAACGTGGAAAATAACCGAATCAAGGACAAATTCCCATTCTGGTTGACTTCGTTGCCCAATCTACAGATTCTTGTCCTTCGTTCTAACGACTTTTATGGGCCAATATTTTCTCCGGGAGATTCTTTGAGTTTTCCCAAACTACGAATCTTCGATATTCCGGAAAACCGCTTCAGTGGGGTCTTGCCATCAGATTACTTTGTTGGTTGGAGTGCAATGTCATCGGTCGTAGCCATTGATAATACGATCTTTACGTTATTTAGTGCAGGAGGTTCTCGAGAACTCGATGACAATTATATGTTTCTGACGTGACGACCAAAGGATTAAATATGGAGCTGGTTGGGAGTGGTTTCAAGATCTACAAAAGCTTCGATGTATCGGGAAACAGACTCCAAGGAGATATTCCAGAATCCACTGGTATGCTCAACATGTCAAACAACGCTTTCACTGGCCATATTCCACCATCCCTATCCGGTCTATGCAGGTGCTCCGATCCTCTCCTAAAAAAAATGTGGTGGAGAAGAAGAAGAAACAAAGCAAGAAGAAAAGGAAGAGAAAGATCAAGTATTTAGCTCGATTGCAGCTGCAATAGGATATGTACCTGGTTTGTTATGTGGACTCACCATCGCCTATGTTCTCACTTCATAGGCTAAGAGTTCCTAATCTTTTCTACATTTCTTCTCCCTGGCCTGACGCTGAAAAAATGAGCAATAAGTAATCTTCTCTTTTAATAAAATTGTTTGTGTCTCTTATGATCTTATCTTGGAAATCTGTAGTAATGTTGAGATAATTTTATCTTTACCTGAAATCTTTATAATGGAACAGTAGTAATCCAACATCTCCATTCAAAGACCGAAAAAACGTCCGTATGACCTTCGCTAATCAGTCGATCTGAAACTGATGCAGACATGTCAGATGAATGAACAGAGTGTGGATGGTTCTGTTATGAACAGAGGTTGTGGATCCCCGACAACATAACCACTCAAAAAGAGAAACTCTCTATTGCCTTTTACGATCATTCAAGATCTTTTTCTAAGTTATCCTTCATATATACTCTTTATTTTCCTACACAATTCTCTTAAGACTCTAATTCTAACACCTTATTCTTCTCGACCTGCAAAGGAACAGTTTTAAAGCAAAATATAACCAAAGTTCTAAATAGAAACAGCAGACCAGAAGAGTGGGAAATTTTAATATCTCAAAGTTAGAAAACCAAGCTTTGAAATCAGCAAGACAATGGGTACCTTTTTGCAAACAAGTCTCTCAGTTAGCGGAGCATTTTTTTCAAATCTCCGCCAAGTCTACGTGTCAGCACATCCGTGGCGTCCAACATGAACTTTGATCACTTCAAAAAAAAGTTAACAAACCTTGACGAGTGTTGAATCCTCAATAAGATGTTTAAGTCTTTGTGGAATACCAGAATGGATAATGTGCATAATATCTGGACAACTGTAACATTCCCTGATATAATTTTCATCATTACTTCTGGCACTTCTCTAAGGATAATGCACATATAAGAAAACATCATAAGAGTTCAAGAAAATGTTCCATTGTTTAATTATAGAGAAAAGTTGCAAATTAGTACATTTTCAAAGAATTGACATGAGTTTAAGCATCCGTGGTTGAGTTGCCAAAGTACAAGATTAAATACTCTATTGTATTGTTTGAGTAAAAGATACATCTTTCACTTGTCGGCTCGACGAGAGCAAAACTCGGCATAGACACACACAGATAAAAAAAATTTACAACTTCACAAGAAATTTGAAAAGCTTTGCAGCTATGATGAGATTCGATACTACACAAAACAGGACAAGTGAGCCAACTACACTTTCTTCCGACCATTTACGAAGGAGATATTATCTCCGAGATAACAATCAAGAGGAGGATTGATTTTAACAATTTATTACCTCCGGTCAGAAACCAGAGATTTTGAAATAGTGGGATCATTTATAAGAAGCTTAGATAGCTTCGAAAGCTGTTCCTTAGAGCATCTCCAATGGCCCTCTATTTCTACTTCTAAAGTCTATTATAGAATAATTTTTGCTCCAATGCATCTCTATTTTCATCTCTATAACCGAGATTGCTATTTTTTCTCTATTTTTAGGGGAACCCTATTTTCTCCTCTATAAATAGAGGTGAACTATTTTATTTGCAAAGTAGTCCTTTTAATCTTTAACTTCTTTTATTTATGACCAAAATAAATAAAAAAGTATTTTAAAGAACTAAAAAAATAAATTTAAGTATAAATATTTATTTTAAAATATTGAGACTACCATTTGCAAAAGATAATTTAATAATTTATATAAATAATTGATCATTTGTGGGAAAAATACAATAGTGTTGATGGTTAAAAATCTAGTATATTTATTTTTGTATGATGTGATGCTCTTTATAATAATAAATACTTAATTTAAATAAAAATAATAATTTTATGAAAATGTTACAAAATTTAAAGTAAAATGGATTAGTTTGCAATTTTTATAAATAAAAGGTGTTAATTACAAAATAAAAATAGTATCTATTTAGAATATTCTTTTATAGAGGAAAAAATAGGGAAAACCACTCGAGCAAAACTCATCTCTATTATAGGGATCCTCAATTATAGAGAAAAAAATAGGGAAAACCATTAGAGATGGTCTCAGTGAAATCTTTCTCGTCATCAGTTTGTCCTAGATGCACGGCTCCTACGAATCTTCTGCCTCTTGGAATTTTTGTTATTTTATCGAGATTCTGTAGTGTGTATTTAAAATATAAAAGGAGAATTATAAGAAAATTAAAAAAAGTGTTTTTTTGAAATGAGAAACTTTTCGAAATACTAAAGTCTTTTTGTCAAAAATATTTTACTTTTCTAAATTTAAGAAAAATACCAGAAAAAAATTATTTTCTAAAAATACCACAAACACAAATATATAAAATGATTTTTAAAGATAATTTTAGCGAGTAGCATTAAATTTTTAAATTTAGAGTTTAGTTTTGAATATAGAAATTTTCGTTTAACTTTGTAGTATTTTTGAAAAAAAAAAAACTTTATTTTAGTTGTTTAAAAAAAAATAAAGTTAGAACCAAGGTCGATTCAGATGAGCGAGGTCAAGTTGAGTAGCACAAGTTGAAATTAAATGAGTAGCCTCTCCAAACTGGAGTATTTTGATATTAATGACAATTCATCTTCTGGAACCGTTCCCTCTTCTCTCTTCATGATCCCTTCGTTGACTAGACTTGACCTAAGCAGAAACGACTTCAGGGGTTCACTACTTGAGATTGGGAATATCTCTTCCCAATCTAAACTTCAAACATTATACATGGGAGCAAACAATTTCAATGGCCAATCCCAAGATCTATATCGGAACTAGTCGGGCTCTCGAATATTTGCCTCTCTTTCTGGAACACAGGAGGGGATATTGTTGACTTCAACATCTTCTTGCATCACAAATCACTTAACTCACTTAATCTTTCAGGGATTAATTTGAATATCAGTTCTATGCTCCATCTTTCCTCACCAATGAAAATCTTGGTTTTAGCATCCTGCAATATTTCTGAATTTCCCAAGTTTCTACAAAACCAAACCAGTTTGCGGTTTTTGGACATCTCTGCCAATCAAATTGAAGGCCAAATACCAGAATGGCTATGGAGTCTGTCAGCTTTGATGTATTGTATGTAAACATTGCTCATAATTCCTTCAGTGGAGAACTAACTATGTTACCAAACTCTACTATCACCAGTACCTTTATAGCCTCTGATAATCAGTTTTCGGGAGAGATTCCTCGATCAATATGCGAATTGGATCATCTTCGTATGCTTGTTTTGTCCAACAACAATTTCAGCGGTTCTATTCCTTGGTGTTTTAAGATGTTCAATTCTTCTCTTTCGATCTTGCATTAGATTAGTTGGTTTAGTATTGATACTTTGGTTAACTTAAACCGTTGTAATTTTACTTAACCATGTATAGCTGTAGTATAAGTATTCTTTGTACAGTTAACTTTACCAATTAATGAGAAATAAGATTTCATCTTCAATCCTAACAAACTTTCTCATCTCTGATATGGTATCAGAGCCATCGTGCTCACTTCTCCATTGATTCCGATTTGGTTTTCACTTCTTCCTGAGCTCTTTTCATCTCAAAATCATGGTGGCTGTAGCTCGTGGTATCAGGAAACCTACTCGATCGAAATCAGGAGCGATTTCCGCTGCTCGCAAGCCGTCGCGATCTACTGGTGATGTCGATTCTCCTCCGAACTCTCCTCCGGTTACAAAATCTCGTGATTCCGGAGTTTCGCGAGCCATCGCACCACCGCGTTTTACAGATCCGACGCCTTCTTCGTTCTCTATGCACAGTGCATATCATCCAGGTTTGATTCTCGTTGCTATTCGTTTAGATGGAACAAACTATGATGATTGGGATGCTGCTATGCGTATTGCTTTGGATTCAAAGCGAAAACTAGGATTCATAGATGGTAGCTTATCTCGTTCTGATGAATCGGACCCAAGCTTCGCTCTATGGTCATGTTGCAATAGTATGGTAAAGTCATGGTTGCTTAACTCTGTTTCTCCAGACATTTATAGAAGTATTTTGCGATTGAGAGATGCTTCTGATATATGGAACGATTTGTATAGTTGGTTTCATATGAGTAACTTGCCAAGGACATTTAATCTCACTCAAGAGATACAAGATCTACGTCAAGGATATATGTCTTTGATGGCATATTACACAAAGCTGAAGACGTTATGGAGTAGCCTGGAGAGTTCAGAAGAACCAGATGAACCTTGCATTTGTGGTAAAGCTACTCGTCTGTAACAGAAGGCAAAGAGAGCTAAGATCGTTAAGTTTCTGGCTGGTCTCAATGAGTCTTATGCAATTATTAGGAGACAGATTATTATGAAGAAGGTTCTCCCTAATCTTGCTGAGGTTTACAAGATTCTGGATCAAGATGATAGTCAGAAGGGTTTTACAAATGTGGTGGCTAACCCAGCTGCTTTTCAAGTGTCTGACAATGTGTTTTCTAATGCATCTGATCCAACCATTTGCTATGTTCAAACTGGACAGAACAAAGGGAGACCTATTTGCTCATTCTGTAATCGTGTTGGTCACATTGCAGAGAGGTGTTATAAGAAGCATGGGTTCCCTCCTGGTTTTACTCCGAAAGGGAAAATGGCTGATAAATCTCAGAAACCTCGTCCTATAGCTGCACAGGTTGCTTTGGTCAACACTGAATCAGATGAGACACCATCTACTTTGGAGGATATGGTTGGAGCGATGAGTAAGGATCAGATACAAAAGTTCATTGCCATGTTCAGTTCTCACCTTCATACTCAAGGTCCGACTAACAATACCACCGTTGCAAGCACATCTCAGTCTGACAACATTGGTATTACTTTCTCACCTTCCACTTATTGTTTTGTTGGTATTTTGACTATTGCTCAACATGCTCTTTCAAATAAGACATGGGTGATAGATTCAGGAGCAACTCATCATGTTTCTCATGATAAGAGTCTTTTCTCGACTCTAGATACTACAATAGTAAGTTCAGTGCATTTGCCAACAGGTCCTACTGTACAGATCAGTGGTGTTGGTACTATCCAGATTAACAAACACATTATTCTTAAGAATGTGTTGTTTATTCGGAGTTTAGGCTGAACTTGTTGAGTATCAGTTCTCTGACTGATGATCTCGGTTTCAAAGTGATTTTTGATACATCTACTTGTGAAATCCAGGATCCTATCAAGGGCCAGATGGTTGGTCAGGGTAAAAGGATAGCGAACTTATACATACTCGATGTTAGAGACTTGTCTATTTCAGTTAATGCCGTGGTGGACATCATTGTGGCATCGAAGACTTGGTCATGCATCTTTACAAAGGTTGGATACTATCTCAGAGTAGTTGGGAACCACTCGACACAAGAATAAAGGATCAGACTATTGTCATGTTTGCCATCTCGCCAAGCAGAAGAAGTTGTCTTTCCCTTCTCCAAATAATGTTTGTAATGAAACCTTTGAGTTGTTATACATTGACATTTGGGGGCCCTTCTCTGTAGAAACTATTGATGGTTATAAATATTTCTTGACGATAGTTGATGATCATTCTAGAGCCACTTGGGTTTATTTGCTTCGAAACAAAGCTGAAGTTCTTACAGTTTTTCCTGGTTTTATTCAACAAGCTGAGAATCAGTATAATAAGAAGGTAAAAGCTGTCAGATCAGATAATGCACCAGAATTAAAATTTGGAAAGTTGTATCAAGAGAAAGGTATTGTAGTATCACTCTTGCCCAGAAACACCAGAGCAAAATTCAGTGGTTGAGAGGAAACATCAACATATTCTAAATGTTGCAAGAGCACTAATGTTTCAGTCTCAAGTTCCTCTCTCTCTATGGGGTGATTGTATTTTGACTGCTGTGTTTCTTATCAATAGGACTCCATCTCAACTTCTATCAAACAAGACTCCATATGAGCTTCTCACTGGTCAAGGAGTAAAGTATGATCAGCTTCGCACATTCGGTTGCCTTTGTTACAGCACAACTTCACCAAAACAGAGGCATAAGTTTCAACCCAGATCAAAGGCATGTATATTTCTGGGTTATCCTCCAGGTTACAAAGGTTATAAGTTGATGGATTTGGAGAGCAATGCAGTTTTCATTTCACGGAATGTTATCTTTCATGAAGAGGTTTTCCCATTGGCTGTTGATCCACATTCAGAGAGTTCTTTAAAGCTCTTTTCACCAATGGTTCATGTGCCCTCAGGTATTCAACTTCCTTCTTCTTCTTCCTCTCCATCACAAATTTCTGATCTATCATCACAAATTTCTACTCAAAGAGTAAGGAAACCACCTGCTCATTTACAAGATTATTTTTGCAATTCTTTGCATTCTGATACACAATATCCCATTTCTTCTACTCTTTCTTACTCCAAAATTTCTCCATCTCATATGTGTTATGTCAACAATATCACACAAATCCCTATTCCTACAAATTTTGATGAGGCACAGGATATTAAAGAATGGTGTGATGCGGTTGATACTGAAATTAATGCTATGGAGGCTACAAATACTTGGGATATCACTATTCTTCCCAAAGGTAAGAAGGCTGTTGGTTGTAAGTGGGTGTTTACACTGAAATTTTTGGCTGATGGCAGTCTTGAAAGATATAAAGCTCGCTTAGTGGCAAAGGGATATACACAGAAGGAAGGGTTGAATTATCAGGAAACCTTTTCACCAGTTGCTAAGATGGCTACAATAAAATTGCTTCTGAAAGTTTCTGCTTCTAAGAAATGGTTTTTGAATCAGCTTGATGTGTCTAATGCGTTTTTGAATGGAGAACTGGAAGAAGAGATTTATATGAAGTTACCAGAGGGATATGCGGCTAGAAAAGGGATTTCTTTACCTAAGAATGCTGTTTGCAAGTTGAAACGGTCCACCTATGGTCTAAAACAGGCCTCACGGCAATGGTTTAAGAAATTCTCTTCTTCTCTATTTTCTCTTGGTTTTATAAAGACACACGGGGATCACACATTGTTTATCAGAAGTTGTGGTCATGAATTTTTGTGGTTTTAGTGTATGTTGATGATATAGTCATTGCTAGCACCACTGCAGATGCTGCTGCAACTTTGACTAATGCACTTCGCCAGAGTTTTAAACTTGGCGATCTGGGCACTCTGAAATATTTTCTCGGCTTGGAGATAACTCGTAATGAAGCAGGGATTTCTATTTGCCAACGTAAGTATGCATTGGAGCTTTTGACATCTACTGGAATGCTTGGTTGCAAACCATCGCCTCTTCCTATGATTGCTAATTTGAAAATGTCAAAGGAGGATGGTGTTTTGTCGGAAGACAGGGAAATGTATCGGCGTATAGTTGGGAAGCTGATGTATCTCACGATTACGAGACCTGATATAACTTTTGCAGTGAATAAGCTATGTCAGTTTTCGTCTGCACCACGAACATCTCATTTGCAGGCTGCTTTTCAGGTTTTGCAGTATATCAAAGGATCCATTGGTCAAGGTTTATTCTATTCTGCTTCTGCTGACCTCACTCTTAAAGCATTCGCGGACTCTGACTATGGATCTTGCCCCGATAGTAGACGTTCCACCACTTGTTTTACAATGTTTCTTGGTGATTCACTGATCTCTTGGAGATCCAAGAAGCAACCTACAGTTTCCCGATCCTCTGCTGAGGCTGAGTATAGAGCTTTAGCTCTCGCGACCTGTGAGCTTCTTTGGTTAAAAATTCTGCTCAGGTCTTTGCGAGTATCTACTCCGGTTCCCGTTCTTTATTCTGACAGTATTGCAGCCATCTATATTGCTACGAATCCTGCATTTCATGAACGGACCAAACATATTGAAATTGACTGCCATACAGTTCGTGATCGTTTGGATAATGGTGAGCTTAAGCTGCTTCACGTTCGCATAGAAGAACAAGTTTCGGACATACTAACGAAACCCCTTGAGCCACAACAATTTGAATATCTCAAGTCAAAGATGAGTCTTTTGAATATTTTTGGATGCTCATCTTGAGGGGGTATTAGATTAGTTGGTTTAGTATTGATACTTTGGTTAACTTAAACCGTTGTAATTTTACTTAACCATGTATAGCTGTAGTATAAGTATTCTTTGTACAGTTAACTTTACCAATTAATGAGAAATAAGATTTCATCTCCAATCCTAACAAACTTTCTCATCTCTGATATGCATCTTCGGAATAACAGTCTCTCTGATTGTGCTCAACATGTCAAACAACGCCCATATTCCACCATCTCTATCAAACTTGAGCAATCTCCAAACACTGGATCTATCTCAAAACAGAATATCCGGCAGTATTCCACCAGAGCTCGGAAAACTCACGTTTCTAGGGTTGATGAACTTTTCTTACAACAGGCTTGAAGGCCCAATACCAAAAGCCACTCAGATTCAAAGCCAGAATATCTCATCATTTACAAGGAATCCCGGTCTATGCGGTTTTCCTCTTCTAAAAAAATGTGGTAGAGAAGAAGCAACAAAGCAAGAAGAAGATGAAGATGAAGAAAAAGAAGAGAAATATCAAAGTATTGAGCTAGATTGCAGCTGCAATAAGCTATGTACCTGGTTTGTTGTGTGGATTCACCATTGCCTACATTCTCACTTCATAGGCTAAGAGTTCTCCAAGCTTTTCTACTTTTCTTCTCCGTAAAGCTGAGAAAATGATCAATAATAAAAAGTGTCTTCTCTTTAATTGTATTGTTTGGATCTCTCATCTTGAGAATCTGTCTTTTCTGTTGTGTTACTTTTATTCTCTACCTTTATCTTATATGGTGTCTCTGAAGACATGTCAAATGAATGAACATGTGTGGGTGGCTCTGTTAGATTAGAGGCTGAATTACATACAACAAAACTACTCAACAGAGAAACTTTCTATTGCCTTTTTACAATTTACCACTCAACAAAACCATTCAAGTTTATTGTCTCAAAAAAAAAAAAAAAAAAAGACCATTCAAGTTCTTACGTTTCCCTTCAAATGTACTTTTCCTTTTTAGTTGCTACCACGTAATTTTCCATCTTTTAAGAGATATTCTTCGGTACTCTAGGCTTCTCAAGCTCCATCTCCATTTATGGTAACTCTTTTGTCTATATGCTTGTAACTTATGACTGCTTTTTCTTTTTTTTTTTGTGAGACTGAGACTCCGAGCTAGAGCGAGTCATACTACACTCAGTAGTCATGTAAGACAAGATCCCTATGATCATGGCGTATAAAACATAAAGTCCATTGTCACGTTATGAGCGATTGACAGCATCAAGAAGCTAAAAAGATATAACAATGCTCTCCATTAGCTTCTTACTCACAAAATACAACTCTCGAGTTTTTCAAAAGTAACAGTGTTATAAAATTATAATTAGAAGTTTAGAACGATGTGAGGTTGTTAGTTATGAGAAGATGGTTTCTCCTTGATGTTAGCCATTGTAGATGTCAAGAAGGATATAAGCATCAGTGGCTGCATATTGTAAGTTTGTAACTGCTCCTTTGGAGGATTGCACTCCCAGTTTCCAAGTCTGTCCGTTTGGCTACAGGAGCTGTAAAGCAACAGTTTTGAAGCAGGATATAACAAAATCCCTGAGTTGTAATAGTTTTTTATATGGATCCTCCTGTCCTGGGCATGGCTGGAGGTTGTAGCCCGTACGATCCGAGAAGTAAGAAGAAGAGTTTTACGTCAATAGCGAGAAGCTGTTCCTCTTTAAAATCTTCAATGTCGTCCCAACTTGTGGAAGACATTACTTTCTAATTGCAAGACAAACTATACTAATTGTGTGTGACTAGTAATTCTTAAGCAATATCTTTGCTACATACACCACACTCACTCTTTACATTAGAACTGAAGATGTAGACAATTGACAATGAGAAACCAAAATTTAATCTATCAAAAACAATATACAGTACAAACATATTTTAAAGCTGAACCGGGGAAAAGAGAAAACTCGCTGATATTATTATTAAGAAAGCCAACAAAATACAACAATTTCGAAAAGAAGACAAAAAAAAAAAACATTAAAGAAATAACTCAAGAAAACCCTTTTTTTTTTTTTTGTTTTTACTATTTCTTTCTTCATTTCTTCGCCTTTAAAATTCCAATTAGGCGATCCTACAAAAGCATTTTATATATATGGTAGGTAACAGAAGATTACTCTTAGATAAAGAGAGAGAGATCTCTACTCCTGGTACTTCATCTCAGACATGAGGAATCCAGGCATCTCATAAGAGGCCGAGAACTTCTCAACGTCAGCCTTGAGCTGCTCGAGATCTTTGTTGTCCACCAAACCCTTGTTGAAGTCCTTCAACAACTTACCGTACTGCTTCTGGATGTCCAATGTCAATGTAACTGCACGGCTCAGGAATTCTCCAATCTGCTCAAAGTCCTTCTCCACCAATCCTCTTGAGGTCATAGCGGGTGTACCTACAAAAACACACACATATATTAGCAAGATCCGACAATGAGATTCCATGGCTGGCTAATGTCATGAACAGTTCAGAATTCCCTCTTACCGATTCTTACACCTCCAGGGGCAAGAGCACTACTGTCTCCAAATACTGCATTCTTGTTCAATGTAATACTGCACAGATCGCAGAGCTTTTCAACCTTGTTACCTGGCAAAAGCAGAATCATACATACATCCGGACATAACATAAGGTCACAAAGGTGGTTCTCTTTTCTTTAAAAATATTATTCACTCACCGGTCAATCCAAGAGGGCGAAGATCCCAGAGAACAAGGTGGTTCTCAGTTCCATTGGTCACAATCTGGTATCCTTTGCTCATCAGGTAGTTTCCAAGGGCAACAGCATTGGCTTTCACCTGTTTTGCATACACCTTGAAACCAGGAGTGTTGGCCTGCTTCAATGCAACAGCTAGAGCACCGATCTGGTGATTGTGGGGACCACCTTGAAGCGCCGGGAATACAGCAAAGTTGATTTTGTCCTCAAAGTCATAGACTGCACCCTCGGGTTGACCCTTCTTGGCTGGTTTTGGACCCTTCCTGTAGAAGATCATACCAGCCCTTGGTCCCCTCAAACTCTTGTGGGTTGTGGTTGTCACAACGTCACAGTACTCAAACGGGTTTGCAGCTTCCTGTAAACATGATCAAAACTCAATCAGTTCTGTCGGTGAATGCAAAAAAAAAAAAAAAAAAAAAAAAACTCAATCTTGGCAACTAACATAAGTGTAGTCACACCAGTTTTTCCGGTTGGTTTTAGTTACTGAATAGAATTGAAGATTTCCCATCAGTATATTCACTTACACATGCGAGTTGAGAAAAAAAAGAAACAACGAGAAACTACATGGAACACACAAGTAAAATAAAACAATGTGATATGTATCTTTCTTAGTAATAACTAAGCTCATTTGATAATACACCCTGAAAACACTAGACTTTAAACATGAATGCAAATAGATATATGAGACGAGACAGATCGCTGAATTGTAAATAGATATGAGATATGTATAATTGAGTTTGATGGCAGAGTTCCACAAATCCAGATCTTGGTTCTAGACAATTCAAAACGCTTAACAAAACCAGATCTAACAAGAGGAAAAGGTATATGAAACACTAGTTCTCAATACAAAAGAGAAGAGGCTTATAATATACCTGAGCAGCAACGAGACCACTGATGTGAGCCATATCACAGAGCAAAAGAGCTCCAACCTTATCAGCAATAGCTCTCAATCTAGCGTAATCCCAATCCCTGGGATACGCACTACCACCACAGATGAGCAACTTAGGCCTAAAATCCAACGCCTTCTCTTCAAGCTTATCGTAATCAATGTAACCAGTGGTGAAATTAACCTTGTAGGGAAGACTCTCAAAGTAGATCGAAGTCGCAGAGATCTTCTTACCACCAGATGTATAGTAACCGTGAGTCAAATGACCACCTGAAGGCAGATCAAGCCCCATGATACGATCGTGAGGCTGGAGCAGAGCGGTGTAAGCGGCGAAATTCGCCGGAGATCCAGAGTAAGGCTGAACGTTAACGCCCCATTTCTCCGGATCGCAGTGGAAAGCTTCGAGAGCTCGCGAACGGCAAAGGTTCTCGATCTGGTCGATGAACTCGTTACCTCCGTAGTAACGGTTACCAGGCATACCTTCGGAGTATTTGTTGGTTAAGGCACTTCCGAGAGCTTCGATGACGGCGAAGGAAGTGAAATTCTCGGAGGCGATGAGTTCGATTCCTCTACATTGACGACGCTTCTCCTTCTCGATCAGGTCGTGGATCTCTGGATCTACGGTGGTGAGAGGGGTGTTTCCCCATGAAGAGACTGGTTCCATCTTTTGGATGTGTTGTTGGAACGATGGATCTGAGATCGGAGTTTGAGATTGAGAGGAGAGAGATCTGAGATCGGAGAGTGAGGGAAGTGTGGAGAGAGGCGGTTGGGTTTAAAAGAAGAGAAGAAGTGGTGTACATTACGGATTTGCCCTTCTTTGCTAATTTTGGTGTTGGTTGGTTAGGTGTGTGTGTGTGGTAGGAGAAACAAGCGGATGTGTTTTGACTGTTTTACCCTCTTATTAGTACTTTTTCTTTAATTAATTAGGATTAGATAAATCTCATGAGACACAATTTGAATCATGATTACTTTAATACCTGAGTGCGTTTAAGGGTAAATCTCACTCTCTCGGATTATTTTCTTCTTTTTGACATAAAGAATTTCATTTGTTTGTAGAAACATTTACAAATATTTAACTTGTTTATTATTATTAAGTCACAAAAAGAAAAAAAAAAAATGTTTATAATTCAGAAAGTGAAATTAAACATAGTGAAAAGGCTTTGAGGGCCCATGGAATTGATTCAGCCCAGTGTTTTAATTACGTTTTTGACAAGAAACTGAAACTCTATGGTTTCAAATGATCGTTACATCTCTTTCCCAATATGGTTGGCGTGTTAAATTAGAGCTTATGAATTAATATATATATATATATTTTTTGATGCAAAGGCACTTACCCAACGTTTCAACATTGTCTACCACGAAATTATTCGCCTGCTTGTGAATATTGCAACAATTTGGGTCGTTGCAGTTTTATGTATATGTGATTAGTCCATATAACACCTTGGCTGGCTACAACTTCTGTTTCAAAGAAACCGCAACCAGTTAATGATAACTTTATCCATGTAATCTTCTCAAGAAGTATTTTTGTATTCATATAGCTTCATTAGCTTAGAATGGCATATATCTTACTGAATATCAAGAGCATTATGTAGGTTTCTAATAATTTTGTCACTTAACCAACGTTTCAACATTGTCTACCACGAAATTATTAGCCTGGTTGTGAATATTCCAACAATAAGGGTTGTTACTGTTTTGCAGTATTATGTGATTAGTCCCTAAATCATTTATATGTCAAAAACACACACACATTGGCTACAACTTCTGTTTGAAAGAAACCGCACCCAGTTAGTGAGAACTTTATCTATGTAATTTTCTCAAGAAAGTATCTTTCACATTCATATAGCTTCCTTAACTTAGAATGGTATAAATATTATTATATATCAGGATTCAAGAGCACAATTGTTATTAACTTCTGAAATTTTTGTTATGTAGGTTTAAAAAATACTTCTCCCAGCAGACTCCCATTTGCTCTCTATCTAGTGGATATCCAAATAATATAAATATATACGGTAGTAGCTTCAAAATTTTGAAGATCCACTTATAACCAATGAAAATTTGCTTCAAAATGCAACAAGAACTGAATTTCATTTGTAAATCTCATGTTTACTCATGGCCAAATAGTTAATAGGCAAAATTTACTCACATATTCTTGTTAACGGTTTAAGTGGCAAATGAAATGACAAGTTGTTATTTTGAATATTATTTTATCATTTAGTAGTGACAATATTTTAGTTGTCATTCGCTAATTTAAGTTTTTTATATTGTCTATCACCAAATTTATATCACACGAGCCATTAAACACACATTTTGGTAAACAAGTAATAGTAGATTAGTAGTAGTAGTAGTAGTAGTAGTAGTAGTTGGTACTTGGTAGCCTCTCTTCGGAACCTTTTCTGACGACATAGGAAGTATGCTACACGATGGAGTTGTTATGGTATATAAACACTGTTTGCTGATTATTATTTCATTGTTTCGTCTTTTTTTTTTTTTTTAAAAAATCATGTATATTGACTATCTAATATTTGTTATACATAGAAAATGGCATATAACATGGTGCCATGGGGTGGGGAGGGGGGGGGAGAGAAGAGAGTAGGTAGTTTTGTATCTATGTGAGTCGGTGAGGGTCAAATTCGTCTTTGCGTATTTCAGATTTGGTTTTGTGGTCATTAGATAGTAGCGTAGTGCCTCGTGGTAGTGGCAGATATGAGGTCAACATGTGATGTGACCAAGATTTTCATTTTCTACACATAACAAAAAGTATATACACATAGAATAATGAAGTTAGAAAAGGGTCCTTTTCATGTAATAGTTACTTAGGTTTAAGAAAATAGTTGGCAAAATGTAACTTTGTAACGTATAACTTTATACATAAAAATATGAATGTTCAATAGAAATAAATTAAAATATTAGAAGAAGTGAGACTGTGAGAGTATGTACATATAATACGTGTATAATCACGTTTTGGAGAGTTTTTCCATGTGGGTAGATTAATAGAGGAGGACTTTTTAAATTGGGGATACTTCACCAACCTAAGATTTCTAGGCTGCATAATTGGAAGTCCACCTAACAAAGAAAATAAAATACGAAAAAGTATATAGCCTTATGATATCGTTTCGTAATTCAAAATAATAATTCTTTTTGGGGTCGTGAATGGGTGAATCATATGATAAAAGTAATGTGAAATTATTTTGTAACTCTTATTGAAGTGTCGACATGGTGACATGAGAGTGAGACTATTCTTTTACTAAATTAAAGTCGTACGATATTATTACTCCAAAAATATCTTCTTCTTAAGATATTTTATTACCTAGAAAAAAACTATTTCTTTCTTTTTATACTTCATTGTTTCAAGTTTTGAGGATAATTCTGTTACATTTTTGTGTGTTTGAAAGATGATTTTTGCAATAATTTTTTTTACTTTTTAACAAACACTTTTGATAGAGACTAATATTTTTCATATACTAAAAAGTAATTACATTTCAATAAATTATTTTGTATAAAAAAATCACATAGTTCGGTCAATTCAAAAATTCCCTAGTTTTAAATAATATTCTTTTACGTTTGAGATTTTGGAGTAAGAAAAGCCCTTGTTTCGGAAGACATTGGTGGTTTTGCAACACTACCGAATGTTTGTATTTGATTTGGTTTAATTTTTAAATAAATTGGGAGATCTCTCCCTCGTTTCCACCAAAAAAGAAAACTTTGATTCTCTTCTGAACTATATATCAACATTCCCACGTTTCACGGAAGAGTTGCAGGTTGCTAACCAAAAAAATCCAAGCTATAATGATCTTCATTAGTGCAACTTTCAATCTTGAACAGAATGCTCGAATTTGCCTTATTGACCTTTTTACTCGAAGTCTCACTTTAGCTTATAATGATTCTTATTAGTGCACTTGCCTCACCACTCTTGGCCCAATAAAAGAACAAGCTATCGTGCTACTCAGACTCTCGAAATCTCGGTGTACATAATGTGTAATGTATTAGACACATTGGGTAGGATTGGCTTGTCGAATCGATAAAAAGGTGTCACTTTACCTTGCGATTAGATGAGAATATATAGCAAAAGATATCGAAATTCTTCATAGCCAGTTTTGCCTACTTTTCATCCAATCATAAGCTTTGAAGAGTTATAGTTTGATGATTTATACTTTAATCTATTGTAGTTTTGCATGTTAATATTTGTGTTTAAAGCATGAATTATTGCATGAGCTGCTAAATCATTACTATTTTCTTTGACTAAAACAATTTGAAATTCAAAGATTAAAAGCACTCTAAATTAGAGACTCATACTAAAAAAAAAAAGTAAAAAATTATTAGTGTTGAAGTTAAATTTCTTTTAGAATTTATTCTTAGTAAAGCACTACATAAGAAACCTTTTCTCTTCAACACGACACACATATTTTTATTTAGTAATTGATTTTTTCTTGATAAATTATTTTTTTCATAATTTCAATTATTATTTTTTCTATAATATTAATAGAGAATTTGGTCAAAAATACCATTTTTTTACAAAAATTTATCAAAAATACCACTTTTTTCTCTCTAAAATTAAAATGTCAGTGTTTAAATTGATGAAAGGTGTGAGAAGACCAAATTATTTCTGTCCTAAAAACTGAGAGAAACGCAAGCGGGAGAATTCAAAGCGCATGCGGGAGAATGATGTTGTTCATCATTTTGCAACAGTGTGATAGACAAAAACCTTGGTCGTTGTATCTGGTCCACTGGAATTGCAGATATGCAGTGTGGACATTATTTTCTGTTAGCAGTGGACACAAATCGTCATACTAAACCTTGGTTATGGTCCACTAAAGAGACAGAGAACATAATAGTGACGGATAAAAAACCTTGCCTGCTAGATGTGGTCCACCGGATCTGCAACCTGCATTGTCGACAAGTTTTTGGTTAGGAATGGAAACAAAACGCATGACCAAACAGATATGGTCCACTAAAGAGATAGAAGGACAAAAACCTGGTCGCCTGGATATGGTCCACCGGATCTGCAGACCTGCAATTTAGACAAGTTTGATAGTGGTAGACAAAAACTTCCTCGGCTGGATCTGGTCCACCGGACACCAGGTCGGCAGACATCCAGTGTGGACAAGTTTTATTGTTAGCAATAGACACAAAACGTATTACCAAACGTATATAGTCCACTAAAGAGAACGAAGGACATAATAGGATGGACAAAAACCTGATCGGCTAGATCTGGTCCACCGGATCTGCAGACCTGCAGTGTAGACAAATTTGATAGTGGTAGACAAAAATCTTGGTCGGCTGGATCTGGTCCACCGGACACAAAATTTGCATACCTCCAATGTGGACAAGTTTTATTGTTATTAATGGACACAAAACACATTACCAAACGTATATAGTCCACTCAAGAGAGCGAAAGATATAATAGAGATGGACAAAGAGTTGGCCGGCTGGATATGGTCCATCGGATATCCAAACCTGCGGTTTTGCCTGTTTGCAGTCGGTATAAGAACTCTAGACCTAGCGATTTCACCTGCCATGGCGGAGGCAAACGGATCATACAGAGATCTTGGGTGAAGAATTGTGTCTGGATGAAGAATTTCTCTATTATATGCGGTCTACAGACTGAAACAGATGGAGTTTTGCAGAAAGAGATTCAGTTTGTTCGGCGGCAGACTAAGATGCATTGAGATGGAAGAAGATGAAAAGTCGAGAGAGACTGAAAATGGATAAACGGAAAAGTCGAGAGTTAGAATGGAGAGAGAGAGATTTGTGTTTTAGGAAAAAAATTGATGAGCCAAATTTTTTGCGTTTTTGTGTTAAAAAAAGAAGGGTATAATGGTCTTTCAATGATGGGGTTGTGGCAGGCGGGAGAAGGAAATAGAGAAAGTGGCATTGACCAAAATGTTTGGTACTGTATTATCTCCATTTTTGATAAATTATAAAATAAAACTATCTCCATTTTAAGTTTCATTATGCATAAGTTCACATTATATCTGAATGTTATTTTTAGTTCATACAATAATATAATTATTAGAAAAAACTAAGATTTTATAGATTCAAATAAATAAATATATATATATATATATTAATACTTTGATAAATAAATAAATAATATATATATATATATATATAATATCACCATTTTTTATCAACAACAAATCAAATACTTGTATAAAATATAATTAATCAAATTTATAATCAAATATTTCATCAAACTCATAATTAAAATACGTTAATATCCTGCCCATTACATAACCAAAAGCCAGCCAAATTTTTGAGTACCCAAAGGTCATCAGCATTGAACCTAGTTAAAACGTGTTCAAAACTGGGACGTTTGTGCTGCAAAGTCTTCTTCGGATCACAACCGTAAGAAATCACGGTGGCCTGCGAATGACATATCTGAGCAAGTTTGTCAACCTTATATTCGAAAACATTGATACGATGCTCATATGAAATTTTACCCAATCTTTCTCTGGTTATGAAACTCATATTGTGCTAGTCAGATCTAGGATTTCTTGTCACCATTTTACTATTTTGATAAATCATATCAAATGATTACTTTCATCAATTATATAAAACTTCTTATCTTCATTATTTTCATCTATAACATTGATTGTTAAAGATAACTAATTAATATAACTAAATGTATTTAAGACATTTTGCACACAAAAAGACATAAAACTTCCTATCTTCATTATTTTCATCCATAACATTGACCAAATGTAATTCATTATTTTGTTAGTTGTCTATTTTTGAAGTTACTAACTATAAATAATGGACTAACAGTTTCGATAAAAACTAACGAATTTGCGACAATGGTAAAAAAATTAAAAAGAACAAACTTGATATAAATCTAATACTAAAACAAGTTCAAATCAAGTAGATTAATAGAAAACTGTTGACGGAAAGTGTTTTTTGGTATCAAGAAAAAGGATCAAGACAACTTTGACGATCAGAATTAGAAGCTTTAAGTAAATATTTACTAACTAATATAAATTTGTCTCAATATATGTTAATTTACTTTAAAAAACAATACTTATTTCAATCATTATTATCTTAAATTTGTAAAATTGATATAAATCTTAAGTTATACCTTTTTTGACCTATATAAGGTATAACTCAAAGAATCGATTTTGACTTTAATAGATAATGTTTAAACAGAGCTTAGTCAAAATCAATTTTTGCTTTAATCGATTGTGACATTTACACAAACGTGCATTTATTTTAGGGTGTGAATGGTAGCAGCGGTCAGGGTGGACAAATCCGTCAGCGGATTAGACCGCTTTGTATTTACCATTTACAAATTTTGTCCACAGTGGTGTGGTCTAAAAGATACAGAAAGAAAACTGCTGCAGACTATTTTTGTGTACAAATAAACTTGGTCCGCAGTGGTCTGCTGTCCGTCCTATTTTTGGGGCGGTCTAAACCGCTAACAGATTTGGTCGCCCCGACCGTAGTCACCATTCAGACCCTTAGTTATACAGAGATTAGTGGTCATTACCAATCGAAGATATTATTGGTCAAAAGACAGAAATATTATTTTTGGTGCCAAAGGCTATACTGAAATCGACACCACAAGTGTTTTCCTTTTCCAGTCGATTGAATAGGACCGAATGTCGTAATCGATCGTATACTCCTATTCCCTGTAATTGGTTACATAAATCTACTACGATACAATAGTAAAGGATTACACTAGATCCAACGGGAGCAGCCCCGACGCTGATCCAAGAGGTGATTTGCACCATGTCCAAACAAAATTCAATTTTTTTTCTTTATGTTTACTCTAATTATTTAATAAAATCTGAATTAAACTAATAAAACTATTTACACTTTAACCTGAACTTAAACATATTGTTGCCTTTCTTCTTATTTTTTGACTACTCATAGTTACTTTTCTACTTTTTCTCATTTGGTTAAGTAATTCGAATATCCACTAGGTAAATTTTTTACTTTTCTCCTAACATTATCTTATGTTTCTTTGTATTTTTCCCAATAAAATAAGTTATATCACAATAAAATGAGTTAGAATGGAAGGGTTGACTACAAATTATTTGACGATGATGCAAAAGGACTGTCGCACCGGGTGTAATCGATGTTTTAGCCAACCCTGAATGGGAGCAGATTTGTACTCAACTTTCAGAAGGTTTAGGGTGGAAATGGTTGCATAGAGATGAATGAGTTGCAAAATATGAGTTGAATAAAATTTGTTGAATAGCATTCAACTCATTCATCCACTAAATAGGAGATGAAAGAGTTGAACAAGTTTCCTTTATAATTTGTTCATTTCTCCAGCTTTTTTGGTTGAATGGGTTGAATAAGTTGGAATCATCTCAAATGGTAAAAAATTCGATGAATGATCATTCAGCCTATTCAACCTATTAATTTAAGTCATCCATTTGCACCCTTAATCTTGCTCTCTTGGCTTTCAGAAGGCTTCTAAACACTGGAAATTTTTAATCTTGCTCTCTTGGCAAAGCAGCTATGGAGGTTGCTGAGATATCCAGATTCCCTCCTTAGCTGAGTTCTCAAAGGAGATTCAATATTGTAGTCCATTAGAGATACAAGTATCAAATTGACCTTCATATGGATGGAGGAGCATGTTGGGCAAAACATGTTCTCTCTTACAAAATTCGTAAGACCATAAGCTCGGGCTACAATACATACATCTAGACAGAACCGTCACAAGGATTAACTAATGAGAGAAATCCCTTGATTCAACCTATTCCACCTATTAATTTAAGTCATCCATTTGCACCCTTGATATGCCAGCGCGGCCGTCACAAGGATTAACTAATGAGAGAAATCCATTGATTTATGTTAACACTTTGATCGATTTCAACACAAAAAGTAGAAAATGGAGTGTATTTGGGAACTTTTCCCCCGAAAGAAATTACCTTATTTTGGAACCGAGTTGAAATGTCCTAGACCCTAACAAAGTCTGGAAATTATACAGTTAATTTTGGATACGAAGCCGCCAGAGCTATCTCTCGTCCTGTTTGCGACCTTCCTCTTCAGGGACCTAGTGCTACGACACTCAAGGCGCAAGCATGGAAGTTAAAAACATTACGAAAACTAAAACATTTCGTGTGGCAATGTGTGACTGGGTGCTTGGCAACATGCCAACACTTGCATTATCGCCATATTGATAGAGATAAGGATTTTCCTAGATATGGAGTGGAGGAAGAAACTATAAATCATATACTATTTTAATTCCTCCAGCACATCAAATGTGGGTTTTATCGTTATCGACAATCCCTTTCCATCCTATGGTGTTTCCCTCATCTTCACTTGTGACAACCCGTCCCGTTGACCCCACTAGCCCACTACTAGCTTGCCCCCATAGGTCCGAAGCTGGTCTTGCAGGACATAGATCAATTGGTGACAGCTTGTCCTGTAGGAATGTTGTTAAAGGGTGGGAACCAGGGTTCGAGGAACGCCTGGCGCACCAGTAACCTACTGGTGGATTTGGATGAATAGTTCATGTCCACGGTGAGGGGTTAGGATCGATGCCCTGCAGAGCCAGCTTCGGGCCTATGGGGGCAAGCTAGCGGTGGGCTAGTGGGGTCCACGAAACGGGTTGTCACATCACTATATAGCAATCTCAATTTTCTATAAGGGTACGGTAGAGACTTTGGTGCAATGTATCAAAATTTGTGAATATTTCCTTGGATGATGTGGTACATTTGGAAGGCAAGAAATAAGAAAGTGTTTGAAAATATCTCCAAGACCTCCGTAAGATACATTGGAGAAAGCCATCCAAGAAGAAGAAGTTTGGAAAAGAGCAAATAATAGAGATCTAGCTCCAACGATCGTAGAAGCGGACATACTTTCGACCCCAATTCCACAGGAATCTCTCATATGTTTTATAGACGGATCATGGCATACAAAGGTGGATATGAGTGGGCATGGTTGGGTTGCATCTATTGGTGATAGAATTCTGCACATGAGACTAAAAAGTTCACGAAGAAGCCCTATCCCTTTTACATACATAGTTAGACACCCTTGTTTAGACCATGAAGTGTTTATTAGCTTTGGACTTGGATAAAGTTCTTTTTGCTACGGACTGTTATGACCTCCTAACAATAATGTCTTATAAAAAATTGGCCGATATTTCCATCGGACTTGAAGAATTTTAATCATTTCAGATATCGATTTGGTAATTTTAGTGTTAAATATATTTCTCGAGAGAATAATATCCATGCCAATAAACTTACAAAAATGTGCGAGATTTTTGTTTTTTCCATATAAACTTATTGGTACCTAATTAACTATCTTGAATCATTTCACATAATTAATATATGAGATTTGATTGTTAAAAAATAGAAAGAAAAAAAAAAAAACTACCACTCTACAGTATATGGCACTAGCAGTTCCATAACTTCCAAGAAAATTTATTAAATAACTTTTGATTGCTTAAAGTCTTTGGGATTATCAGTGCCAACAGTTTTGAACTTATTTATACTACTACAGTCCACATGTTGCTTGTTACGTATGACACAAATGTGAAACGTTATGGCGATTGACTATTAATATTAAGGGAAAGTATACATTATTCGTTTGATTGCAACATATATATCGTTTCTATTGACTTCGGAGTGCTATTGCTAGATTCTGGTGGAGTACCAAGAATGCAAACAGTGGCCTCCACTGGATTGCTTGGAATAAGATCTGTGTTCCTTTAGCGAAAGGTGGCTTAGGATTCCGGGACCTGAAAGAATTTAACACGGCACTGTTAGCGAAACAACTTTGGAGATTACTTAGATTCCCAGACTCCCTTCTATGTCGAGTTCTCAAGAGTCGCTATTTCCGATACTCGAACCCGCTAGACACTTCCAAAGCAAACTCCCCATCATTTGGGTGGCGAAGTATTATGGCTGCAAAACCTCTACTTACCAGAGGCCTCCGGAAAAACATCCGGTCTGGATTCAATACAAAAGTGTGGGACGATAATTGGATCCCTACAATTCCAGCTCGGCCCGCGAATGGCAATGGAGGCTCAAAAGATCCAAACTTGTATGTAAATCACCTTATCGACTTTGAAACGAAAGAATGGAAACAAGATAAGCTCACGGAACTGCTAGACCCACAAGAGATCCCCCTGATCCTAGGCCTCAAGCCCAGCAAGACCTTTATGCCGGACGATTATATCTGGATACATACAAAATCGGGGTTATATACGGTGAAATCGGGTTACATACTGGCTACAGAGGAGATTAATACCAGCCCGAAAGTTGTTGAACCAAGTTTGACGAGATTAAAAAGCCAGGTATGGAGAATACAGGCTCCTCGGAAAATCAAACATTTCATGTGGCAGGCAATAGCAGGGTGCCTTGCCTCATGTAGTCGATTAGCTGACCGCCACTGTGGAACGGATAGATCATGCCCAAGATGCGGAGCGGACGAGGAGTCTATAAACCATGTCCTTTTTGAATGTCCCCCGCGCTTCAGGTATGGGCGCTTTCACCAATTCCAACATCGCCGGGGTCGTTCCCGTGTTCCTCTTTGTTCTCGAATTTTGACTTTCTCTTCTGGAGAGCGAAGGATCAAGGTATAGACCCATCCCTTCTGGAATCATTTCCATGGGTTCTTTGGTACATCTGGAAAGCAAGGAATGAAAAAGTCTTCAACAATATTGATATTGTACCGCCGGACACACGAGATATAGCCTTAGCGGAGGCGGTGAGTTGGAAGCTGGCACAGGAAATGGGACGAACCGAAGCGGATGAAGCAATGGAGAAGGAAAATACAACGCTGCAAACTCATAGAGATGAACCAGTATGCCGGTTTGATGCCTCCTGGAAGGATACTGACCGTACCGCTGGCATGGGATTTGAACTGCAGGGAGCCTCACGACCCTTGTATGGAATAGCGGGTGTCACAAGACAACTTAACCCCCTCAACGCGGAGCTTGACGGGTTGATATGGGCGATGGAACAACTGCTTCTTAATGGTTTCGATCGTGTCCACTTTGAAACAGATTGCTCTAGTATCCCTAAGCTTTTAGATGATTTAGAGGAATGGCCGGTTTTTGCTACTGAATCAGTGTCCTTTAATAGGCTTAGAGGAAGCTTCTCTGTTTTTTCAATCTCTTACATTGCCCGCACAAACAATGTCCGTGCCGACCGTCTCGCTAAGAGCGCTCGAGCACGAGGAACAATTTTTTCCCATGTAAACCCGCAGATTCCGGAGTGGTTGGCTCATGAGGCTAA
Source organism: Camelina laxa (assembly GCA_024034495.1). NCBI lineage: Eukaryota > Viridiplantae > Streptophyta > Magnoliopsida > Brassicales > Brassicaceae > Camelina > Camelina laxa. Next base: position 22,424,836 of record CM043880.1, on the reverse strand, counting down.
CCTATTCGATCTTGCTTAATAAAATATGGTGAACTTGATGTCAAAAAAAAAAAAATATATCGTTTCTATTGAGAACGATTAAATCTTTTTAAAATTCATACAATACTTTATAAATTTATAAACAAAAAAAAGGAGAACCATGTATTAGATCTGCATCGTATGTAAACAAAGAGAAAAAGAAACGCACATCCCCACATAATTGCTCTGATTCTCACTGTCGGTTGCTTGAAAAATTACAATTCTTTCTAAATCACAACATAATTAATTTATTAAAATTTTGGTTTTGTGATCAGATCCACCGACGCTCCTACACGCGCAGGTCGAGATCCAAACAGCACACACACAGTCACTATGCCACTAAGTGTAAACGCTTGGTGTCTATTTTATTTGCACCTATCAAATATTCTATTCTTCAAAAACAAGTTATTGTTTATTTTTCAAACTCAACTTTAATATGGATTCATACTATATATTTTAAGTTTCTTAAAATTTGGACCGAATTATAAATTTACACTATAGATATACATCCACCATTAGACAAAAAAAGTTGTAGATTTCAGTTTTCCGTATATTGAGGGTTAAATTTTCTATTTCAGTATGATACTATTGAGTACTGACAGATCTTATAAACAAAATGTTTTGAAGTATGAATAAACCAATTAGCTGAAGTTGGTAAATATATATAAAAGAAAAAAAAAATATTAATAAGGAGGAAAAAAAAACAGAAAAAGTTCACATGTCGTGGATCTAAAGCATTTAATTAGAAATATGCCGTTACAATAAGCGGAGAACATGGGACGTCTCTCGTGGGCCAATGAGACGAACGAGATCTCATAATTAAATGATTTCAAACATGGGGAATTCATGGCAGAAGAATGATGATGCAATTTAAGCGACTTTAGAGTGAAAGTGATACACTAGAGACTAGAGAGCAATATATGCATTGTAAGCCAATTCGAGTGGGTGATCTAAACTGATACAAGCGGGACGATGAACTGATTTAGAACAAAATTTGGGATATAATATAATTACAGATTTTAAGTATTTTTTTTTTTGACAATCTACAGAAATTTAAGTATTTATAGCTTTAGTTGTTGAACATTCGGTTAATCTGGTTAAGTTGTCTAATGGAACGAACTGAAAGGAAGATGGTAAATTGAAAAGATATTCAAATTCTAAAAGAATTAGAAAGCACAATACACTACTTAATCTACTCCAATTTGTTAATGGCATAATCTTGATCATCATAGCTACAATTTCCTTCTTATTAGGTTGATCATTTATGCTCTCTAGATTTTTTTTTTTTGTTACCACTCTTGGTCTTTTTTTTTTTTTGAACATCTGGAATTTTATTGATAAACTTGGTTACCAAACCAAGGTAGATTACATCAAGTAGAAAACAAAGACCCAAACAAGGGACACATATGCTGGCGGACTACAAGATGTCCCCAAGGTAGATTACCACTCTTGGTCTACTTCTCTATATTCTTGGCATTTAATTACGTGAGGAAGAATAAGAAATCATATTTTGTGACGAATGAAATTACACTGCATATATCTTACATATTGCTAGTCATGACTCATGACTAGCAAGTAGCAACCCTTGTGTGACTTTTGTGGATACATCCGCTAAGAGACCGCTGTTCTAGTAAACACGTCGTTCCATCTATATTAACATTTTTGAAGTATATTTTGGTTTATGTCCTTCAAATTTTAATTATTTATTTTTTTATGTTACAATATTAACCCCTAAAGAAATTTCATAAATAACAGAGGAACTCAAAAAACCCAAATACTAAACTTTCTTAAATTAACCAACATTTGTTACATTTATTGCTATAAAATCTTAACAACATCTATATTCCGATTTTTCCAAAAACAACTCTACCCATTAAAATTTCAACCCATTAAATCTCTAAAACTATTTTTATGGATGCTAAAATCTCAAATTTAAATGATATACAACAGATTTTCTATGACAAAAGTTTACAATCTCCATCCAATGTTATTGAACTGATGATTTAAAAATCTACTTTTAAATCCATTGTTATTCAAAACAGTTTTTGGATTTGAATTTTAATAAGTTTTAGAGATTCTGAAGGATCTGAGAGAATTTATTTAGTTAAAAATACAGAAATCCAAATCTCATGGTTTTAGGTGGGATTTGAAAGAATTTTCCTATTATTCATATCAACTTCCCTATAATCTACAACAATTCCAAATTTCCTAAATTCCATCAAATCCTCCAAAATCATTGTTTCAATACACCCCCTAACATTAATAAATTTCCTAAACCAAAAATCCAATTTCATAATGATTAAAAAACTAATATTCATAGATATCTATCTATACTATTAAATGGAGAGCACACTTAGGGATAAAAAAAAACAAAACATGACATATATCTATGTTGCCAAACAGACCAACTTGCCTATATAATTATAAAAAAATAAACTTCCCTAAAACAAAGGTAACAGTTATTAAAGAACTAAATGATTAACTTTTTTATAATTCAAAATATTCCAGTATTTTAGGAAACTATATTAACTATAAATGATACATTCCTATATTTTATGAAACTATATTAATTACAAATAATAAATTCAAATATTTGACATACATTCACTATATAAAAAAATACAGCCAATAAGATTACAAAATGAAAATTTTAAATATTATAATAAAAACGAAATTATTTATATTAACAATTCCTTGAATTTTATATAGTAATTAAAATTTTATAAAACAATAAGAGATTTTCGCAACTTATAAAACTTATCTAATCAAATTTGAATAGTATATATGAAAATAACTTAACTTTAATTTAAACAGATGATTTATTTTAAGAAATCTTGAAATAAATCAGTAATTAGTTTACCAAATATCTAAAATTTAGGGATTATTTCTAAAACTAACCTTATATATTTACTCTTATCGGTTTAATAGGAATCGCAAAATCTAGACAATTAATTCATTATCCAAATCGAATCATCCATATAGATTCAAACACAATGTATATGCATTAACTGAAAAACAAATAAGATTGTAAAAGATTTTATATAGATTTTTGTTGTTTTAAACATAAAAGTAAAAAAAATTTAGCCTGACTCTTTCCAGCCTATAAATAGAGTAATCGATTTAACATTCACATATCTACAATACTCTACACTATTTTTGTATCTCTTTGTTTCTGCAAAGAAAAAAAAAATGTATGTGTCTTAGTATTTAAGTTTGCATATGCGTATTGCTAACATCTACTATAATTTTCTGTCGTGTACATAAGCATATACAAATCAAGATCTTTTTCAAAAGCATACATTTTTTACCTAGAGATTGTATATAAGGGAGGATTATGGTATGAACGGGTGTTCATCCTATTGACACAACATCTGCAAAACAAGAAAATTACATTTGATTGCTTAAAAGAAGTCCACATTTTTTATATGAACCTGTCACAACTATTTTAGTGTTTGTTTTCTTCAGTTTTTATATATATTTATTTAAGAAAACTCTAAGGAAGTTCTTATTAGGGTATGTAGTTGAGCCTTTAGTTAATATTATCAATTAACTTTAGAAACCAACACATAAAAGTACAAATTAATCTTCCATGATTGTATTGTAAATTTGTAATCAGCTGTATGTATTAAATTATATTATTTTCTTATTTTTGTTTTTCCAAATATATGAGTGAATAGTTTTTTTTTAAAATGGCACTATAATTTGGGATGTATATGGAAAAGAAAACAAACAACACACATGGCAGTGAAACTTTATAACATGAGTACCTTGAAATTTGTTTTTAAGTTATCATTATCTTTAAAAAGTCTATAAAATGTTTTTCTTAAAAGATTACTCTGCAAAATACCACATGAGATTAGAAAATTTAGATAACAACATTCAATTTTCAAATTCTTAATAATTTTGGTCAGAGTTAATTTAAGAACATATATTTTGTAGAATTCAGCTATTTTTGGATTAAGAAAAGAAATTATTTTTTAAAAAATATATAAAGAAAGTTTGGATAATTTTCATTAATTTTGTAAAAATTAAATACTCAAACAAAAATTACGGATATCCTGTTAGAAGCTTTTCCTATTTATTTATTTTTGATAACCAAATACGAATAATCTTTGTCCTATATCTTATCCGCTAGACTACTATAAATATTATCAAACTAATAATAATTTTTAAAATTATTATATAACAGAAATTTACATTTGGTGGATACGGTATGTCCAAAATATACATGCCTATGTTCTCTCATTTATAACTTATTTTAATCGTTTCTAGGCCAACCACTGGTCTGATCCAAGTCTTAAAGTACTGATTAACACTCAAACACCCAAATATTCATAAACCAAAATGAAACTGAACCAAAAATCAAAATGACAAAAATTTGAGTTACGAATGTTATACTAAATAAATATGTTTACACATATTAAATAAATAATTCTAATTCTGGACATGTTCTATTACATGATAAAATACATTTAATGTTCTCAAATAAATCTTACTATTTCCAATTGAACTAGCATAAGTTCAAAATAAAATAAAAAATACATAAAATATGTTTTATTACAGTTAAAAATATTTAAACAAAAAAATATAATCTAATATAGGTGAACCATATATAAAATAATAAGAATAAAGAAGTCAATTAATTTTGTAATATTTTTATTATAACATATGATATATATATATATATACTATGAATTATATTTATGTTAGTTCCATACAGGATTTTGAGAATGTATGTTTTCGTCCCGTCCCGTCCTATTTTCGATCAAAAATACAAATTTGTCTCATATTCAAAATGTCCCATATTGGGAATGTATTCTTTTATGCAACAGAAATTTGAGAACAGGTGTAGGACATGATGGAACATGAGAAAACGAAAAGAGAATTACGCCCACCCTTAAATATATGTATTTGTCTCAAACGGGTTTCAATCGTCGTTAACGGTTATATATTTGATTTGATAGTTCACAAATTTAATAGAATCTAACCAATTGATTTCGTTTGTTATCAGTCCAACCATTATGTTGTTCCGAATTTTAAAATTTTGGTGAAACAATTATTATTTCAAAATTTTAAACAATAATAAACTAAACCAAAAAGCAAACTAGAATCTCAATTAGTATGAGTTTGATTATAAATACTAAAATAAATTGGTTATAAACATAACCCCGCACCTACGTGCGGGTCCGAACCTAGTTTAACTTTAGCAACAAGACATACATTTAATTTAGTATATATTTTACTTAGAAACTAAATATTGTTTGGTAATAATATAAACAACTAAAAACGAATACAATTAAATTTCGCTTTTATTGGTCTTGATAAAAGACTCCTTCCTCATCAAGCATATTTAGACATATAAATATCAACTTCAAAAACCATACAAAACATCCACAACCAAAACCTACAACCTCATATCTAAAAGAGAAATGGCTGCAATATTTGGTTTTTTGAGAGATGTCCGCCTTTACAAGACGGTGTGGAGGGTGCAAGTGAAACGTTAAAGTTTTTTTTTACAACAAAAGTCTGGATTAAATGACCAACTATAAAGATTTTGTTTGTATATACTTTCTATAGAATTTTTTGCTTTTACATATTTTGATTGTAAAATGTAGATTTAGTCATCTAAATTAGTTGATTTGAGGAGGTACTTAGGGATTGATTCCTCAAATTCCTCACATTATAATAAATAAAACTAAATAATTATCCGTGGTGTTTCTATGATTTGAAGTACATTTGGTGCCCTTTAAGTTATACTTATTTACAAAGTTAATCCTTAAAAAATTGCACATAAAAATAAAATCAATTAGATTCCTAAAATGTCTCTACGAATTTGGTTTATAATTTCCTAAAAAAAAAATTATATTAAGAAATTTATTACACTTAATAACATATGCTAAAAATATCTATACAAAATTTTCTTCCTTTAAAAACTCTAATATTCAGTAATAACTATATTGTTTCATATAAACAATTAAAATCTTTAATGGTTATTAATATGCTGATAAATAATACAAAATAATTATTTCACGGGTTTAAATCTAATAAATTGGAGTATTTATAATATAACTTAATCTGCAGTATACTACAAAATAACTTTTATGGATATAATTCTTTCACGGGTTAAATCTGAAAATCATTAAACTTACAGATTAAATTTAAAAACACTAAATTTTTTTTAAAATAATAATGTAAGAATAATTCTTTCATGGGTTAAATCTAAAAAGCACTAAAAATTTAAAATTTTATACCATAAAAATTCGATACGGTACAAATGTAACATTAGTATAAATAAAATTAAATAATTATCTTGTGTTTGCGGTACAACTGGTCAAATCTTAGAATTAACGATGAAAATACAATTATACAATCTTAAATATTAAACAAAGAAAAGAAACAAAATTAACAAATAAATACAATTTTCTAGTAATAAAAATATTGTCTCATGGTGTACCGCGGGTTAAAATCTAGTTAGGTTAAAATTACGTATCTTGTGAAAGTGAGGGAGTACATATTAATATTTAAAACTCTTTATATTTGGAAATGATAAGATATACAATGATTTTTAATGATATTACAATAAATCTATATTATTATTTTTACAGCAACTTTAGCAAAGAAGGCTCTAAGTTGAGAATTATTTACATCTCATGCCATTGTAATTTAATATTTATTTTAATAAAATTATAAAACAAGAAAAAATCATTTCAACTCTTTTCCATTAACAAAAACAAAGATTTCCTAATTTATCTCCCTATTAAATCTGAAATAAAATTTTCAAATTTCATTTTCCTAAAATCTCTCTACAAATTCTTTGCAATAATCGATTTTAAAATATAAATTTATGAGGAGCTTATAAATCAGCTACATTTGATTTTCTATCTTTCTAATTAATTACCACATTCAATTCTAAAATACAATAATTTTGTCCTGAATTTCTATATATAAAATCGTATAAAAAAATTAATGACTTAAAATCAATCAAAATTAATCTAATAATATAAACTTGGCATATTCCCATATATATATATATGATGCGATTTTATAGTTATTAATTTTTTTTAATTAATTTGTTTTTTATACCATTTTTATATATAGAAATTTGGAACAAAATTATAGTATTTTAGAATTGAATGTGGTGATTAATGAGATTAAGTTGAATATGTCCACCTATAAGTTGAATATATCCACCTATAAATAATGTTGACCCCTATTCTCAAGTTAGCATCACCAGCAATATAAAAAGATGCACATATTTGCTATATTCATTTGGCAGCTGTACATATACAACTGTGATGAAATATGTCGAGATGTCATGGAGGAATCACCAAATTTAGAGCAGTTCCTATGCCTCCCATCATCCCATGCCACAGCTGAATGATAAGGTTGTGACCTCTATGTTCTTTTGCTGATGGAAAACAGTCTAAAGTAGCTGACTTTTAAAAGTTTTTATGTTTTATAAATGTATCTCCCCCTTTTTTTGTTTACTCTTCTCTGGGTTCAATACCTCTTATTTTCTTTTTGGTCTATCCTTCAAATTCACGGGGTTATATAGCTTCACGGGTTTGGATTAGTATTAATGTAAATTTGAAATATCATTATTTTGGTACTACAAAATTATTCATTAAAGTATTTATCAATATTAAAATATTAGACATTTAATTAACTTGATTAATTATGATTATGTAAAAATAAATTATTTCTCTGTATACTACGGGTTAAATCCTAATATTAACTATCAAAATACACTTATACAATTTTAAACACCAAATAAAATAAACAAATGCAGCTTATAATTTTTATATTTTAGTTTAAATGTATATTCCTGCGGTGTACCGCGGATTAAAATCTGGTGGTTTTAACAAAAAGATATTCTGGTCTAATATATAGTAACTTCTAAAATGAAAAAACATAGACATATGCAGTAAATACTAGATAATAAAACCTTGTATAATTCTTGAATAGTCATCGAGAAACTATTCATCATTGGTGGGCTACCGTGAAGGCCCGTTAAGGTTCTCAAATAAGTCATCCCTAACTACGATCTATACGATTCGTCAAAACAAATAAAATACAGCCACGTGGCAGTTCCTCCCACATCACCGTCCGATGAAGGATCAACCCACGACAAAGCTCACAAACACGAGTCATGCAGCTCGTGCAGCGTGTTCCGCCATATACGGGATTACCAACTTCTACCAGATCCACCAAACCCTCAAAGCAATCTGAACCGTCCATTCCATTTTGACCTCATCTATATATACTCTGTCAGTCCCGTTCTCTTCTCCTCGCACACACTCTTCTCTCTATCTCTCTCTGCCCCCTTTCGATATTTTTTTTCAAATCTCAGATCTAGAAACCATATCTGAGATTCCCCTTTCAACGATGGCGTTGCTCGTTGAGAAGACCTCAAGTGGCCGTGAATACAAGGTCAAAGACATGTCCCAAGCCGATTTCGGTCGTCTCGAACTCGAGCTCGCCGAGGTTGAGATGCCTGGACTCATGGCTTGCCGTACTGAGTTCGGTCCTTCTCAGCCATTCAAAGGCGCTAGAATCACTGGATCTCTTCACATGACCATCCAAACCGCCGTACTCATCGAAACCCTAACTGCTCTTGGCGCTGAAGTCAGATGGTGTTCCTGCAACATCTTCTCCACCCAAGACCACGCCGCCGCCGCGATCGCTCGTGACTCCGCCGCTGTTTTCGCCTGGAAGGGTGAGACCCTTCAGGAGTACTGGTGGTGTACGGAGCGTGCTCTTGATTGGGGTCCAGGTGGTGGCCCTGATCTGATTGTTGACGATGGTGGTGACGCCACGCTTTTGATCCATGAGGGAGTCAAAGCTGAGGAGATCTTTGAGAAGACTGGTCAGGTCCCTGATCCTACTTCTACTGATAACCCTGAGTTCCAGATCGTGTTGTCTATCATCAAGGAAGGTCTCCAAGTTGATCCTAAGAAGTACCACAAGATGAAGGAGAGACTTGTTGGTGTCTCTGAGGAAACCACCACTGGTGTTAAGAGGCTTTACCAGATGCAGCAAAACGGAACTCTTTTGTTCCCTGCTATTAACGTCAACGACTCTGTCACCAAGAGCAAGGTATTGATCACTACAATACGTTAGGTTTATAGATCTGTAGTTTCTGATGCGTTAGGACTAAACAACGACGGATTAAACTGAGTAGATGCAAGATGTTAATTGTTTCTTGAAACTAATACTTCTATTTAGTCGCGACTATCCTTGGTTACAGTGTTATGGAGATTAACGTTTTGACAATTTCTAATCTAGTTGTGCTCTTTACTTGTAGTTCGACAACTTGTACGGTTGCCGTCACTCACTCCCTGATGGTCTCATGAGGGCCACTGATGTCATGATCGCCGGAAAGGTCGCTGTTGTCTGTGGATATGGTGATGTTGGAAAGGGTTGTGCTGCCGCCATGAAGACTGCTGGTGCCAGAGTCATTGTGACTGAGATTGATCCCATCTGTGCCCTTCAAGCTTTGATGGAAGGTCTTCAGGTTCTTACCCTTGAGGATGTTGTCTCAGAAGCTGACATCTTTGTCACCACCACCGGTAACAAGGACATCATCATGGTTGACCACATGACCAAGATGAAGAACAACGCCATTGTGTGCAACATTGGTCACTTTGACAACGAGATCGACATGCTCGGACTCGAGACTTACCCAGGTGTTAAGCGTATCACCATCAAGCCCCAGACTGACAGGTGGGTGTTCCCAGAGACCAAGACCGGAATCATTGTCTTGGCTGAGGGTCGTCTCATGAACTTGGGTTGTGCCACTGGTCACCCTAGTTTCGTCATGTCTTGCTCTTTCACCAACCAGGTGATTGCCCAGCTCGAGCTCTGGAACGAGAAGTCAAGCGGCAAGTACGAGAAGAAGGTGTACGTTCTTCCCAAGCATTTGGATGAGAAGGTCGCAGCACTTCACTTGGGCAAGCTTGGAGCCAGGCTCACCAAGCTTTCAAAGGATCAATCTGACTACGTCAGCATTCCAATTGAGGGACCATACAAGCCTCCTCACTACAGGTACTGAGAGAGAGAGAGAGAGTGTGTGGACAAACCGGTTCCGGTTCGGTTCTACTTGTGGTTTTGTGTTGGGTTTGTGGTGGAAGAGTGGAACAGTTTGAGATATTGGTCTTTCTGATGAAGTTGACCAAATATCTATGAATAAGGGTTATTGGCTTTCGAAGGTTGTGCGTTGTTTTCTAAATTTTTCATGAGACTTAAAATTTAGTTTTTGTTTTAGTTTCAGTTTCCTCTCTTGAATTTATTTTGTGTGTTCTGTTCAACATTGTACTCTTCAAACAAATGAGAAACCAGAAAAAAACAAAGGGGAAACTTTTTTTCGGCATCCCAATTTTAGCGACTTAATAAGCACAAGCAACACATGCGTTCGATTTGTAACAAGTTGCGGTTGTATTTATTACACGTAACAAATATTCTACGTTCAAACTACTTCGTATATTTCATTTACACCAAACTACATTCGACAATGAGATGTCCACCATGAAATATTAATGCGTTTTCATGTCTCTAAATTCAAATATCATTCTCCATCATGTACTTGTTCCTCGTAACTAATAGGAAACCTAATAAATAAACTGTTGGTCCACAAAATGCAGTTTGAGCGATACGCAAATATTTCGGTATCTACTTAATCAGTGCTCCACCATAACCCTACCCCATGGCTTGTACTTGCTTATATTGTAGATTTCACTTGTTAATCTCTTCACAAGAAAACTTGAGGGAGAAGAAACATTTTTTTTGAACAAACTGTGATGTATGGTTGGAACTACCCCTGGGCTTTCGGCCAGACCCGAACAAACCGACTTGAGTAAACCGAACACTCGGTTTTCGGGACCGAGATTATAGAATGCGGAGAACCGATCGAGAAAATTAATTTGCGGATTTGGTTTCGGGTAATTTTGGTTCGGGGATCAATTCCGATCGGTTTTACTAAAGCAAGATATATATATATTTTTCTCATTAACCCTAAACATAATAATCATTTTCATCCCCGAGAGAAAAACACTCTAACCCTAAGACGACTGCGAATGCGATTCTCTGAGAAACCCAAACTCCGTCTCAGTCTTCTCTTGTTATCTTAATCTATTCTTCTTCGTCTTTTACAAGTAGATAAGTGTTCGAAGATTCCCGAAATCGAAAGATTTGGTGAACCTTAATCCCCAAATCGAGAAGGTAAACTCTTATTCCTTTCAATCTTTGTTCTTATAATTGAAATGGTTTTAAATTCTTGGGTTTCTGTTAATTTGTAGTACCCAAATCTTGTTAATGTCAGATTTCAATAAAAACCCTAACCCTAATTTTTTCAAATCGATTTATTTTTCAAAATTTGTTATAGTTTATTATAGATTATTATAGATTCGTCTTCTGGGTTGTTAAATTTAGTCGTAATTTTGTTAATCTGGGATTTAAACACAAACTAAACTAGGGTTTCTGTTAATCGATTGTTTTGAGTAGCTAGATTTGAGTATACTTTTTTTGATGGTTTACTTATTTGAACTTCTCTAATGCTAAGCGTTTGTGATGCTTTGTAGATGGATGCTCATGACCCAAACGACCCTAACGTCGAGAAGGATGCTGAAGAACCTGTTATCATTGAAAGAACTGCTCAGGCTGGGACTACTGAGGCTGGGAAGAAAAGGACTGCTGACTCTGCTCTACCACCTAAGCCAAAGAGGAAGTATCCTAAAGGGCTGAGGTATGGCAACACTTCATTCAGAGGAATGAGGATGATAAGTTCAGTTTCTGTAAGTATGGTGGGATAGAAGTAGGGTGTGATACGGTTCTAGCGGGGACTAGTTCGATGAGGGGTCACATTCGTATCTGCAAACTGTACAAGGATTTCACTGAGAGGGAGAATCAGAAGGCATTAGGTACTGATAATCAAGGGAATATGAGGGTCATTAGGTATGATCCTCAGCTGTTTAGGCAATCTGTTAATGAATTGGTTGTGGTGAATGAGTTGCCATTATCGTTTGTTAAGGGTGGAAGCGGTTTTGTTTCAACATGCTGCCATTATATCAGACTTTCTCTAGAAAGACCTGTTCTAAGGACATTGCTGGGAGGTATCTGCAAGAGAAATCAGAGCTTAAACACTTGTTTAGTGTTGAGAAACAAAGACTCTCTCTAACCACTGATATATGGGTTTCGCAAACCACCTCGGTCAACTACATGGTTGTGACTGCTCACTGGATTGATGAGAATTGGGCAATGCAAGAAAAGGATACTTAGCTTCAAGGTAGTGACAGATCGCAAAGGAGAGACAATTGCAGGACATCTTCTTGACTGCTTAGAGGATTGGGGGATTGAGAAAGTCTTCACAGTTACAGTTGATAATGCTAAGGGGAATGACAAGGCTCTGAAGGTTTTTAGAGAAGCGTTGATGCTGAAAGGAGGTGAAGCTTTAGTAACCAATGGTGAATTCATGCATATGAGGTGCTGTTCTCACATCCTCAATCTAATTGTGGAAGATGGTCTGAAAAGGGCAAAAGATAGCATTGTTGCTATCCGGAATGCCATCAAATATGTGAGATCCTCTTTTACAAGATTGAAGTCCTTTCAGTTGAGGTAATCACTTTAAGTCTTTAACCATTTGATTCTAATTTGTATTTAACTATTTATATTACTTTGGATTGTTTGCTTTTGATTTGGCTTTAATTTTCTACAGGTGTGACACAAGAAAGGTGTGTAGAGGCAGCTTGCCTCTGGATGTGGTTACAAGGTGGAATTCAACATACCTTATGCTCACCTCAGCTTTGAAGTTACAAGTAGCCTTTGAGAAGATGCTGAGTGAGGACAAGCTTTACGATGATTACTTTATGGAAAAAGATGAGACTAAGCAGAAACGTGTTGGACCACCAATGTTTTCTGATTGGGAAGAGGCCGAGAGGTTAGTGAAGTTTCTCAAGGTCTTTTACAAATCTACTTTGGCATTCTCTGCTTCCACATCTGTGACCTCGACTGTTGCCTACAAGGAGATTGTAAACATTGAAAGACATTTAATTACTAAGTGTGGAAACAGTGATGAGGAGGTTAGAAAGCAGGCTCGCATTATGAGGGATAAATTTGAGAAGTATTGGGATGGGTTAATGAATATGAATCCGCTAGTCATTGTTGGTAATGTCTTTGATCCCAGGAATAAGATGTAGTTTGCTAGTCTATGCTTTGAACAACTTTACGGTAAGGATACAATAGAGAGTAGGAAGCTTACTAAATTAGTCACAGATGTGATGAAAAAACTGTATGAGGAATACAGTTCCAGACTTAGCAGACCTGTTGAGGTTGAGCAACCAGAAGCATCACAGGTAGCAAATACTATGGCTGCCTTATCTGATGATGATGATGAGGATGGCTGTGTGGGGGTAGAGACTTTATACAACTACATGATTAGCACTAGGAGACAAGTAGATGGCTGCAGTGAGTTGGATATCTACTTAAATGAGAAAACATATGTTAGAGTGGAGACTGCTTTGGGTTTCCCTTATGATGTCCTCTCGTGGTGGAAGTGTAACACCCAGAAGTTCCCTATCTTATCTGCAATGGCTAAGGATGTTCTAGCTATCCAAGTATCCTCTATCGCTTCAGAATCAGTGTTTAGTACTAGTGGCCGAGTATTGGATTCATATAGGAGTTCTTTAACTCCTTATATGGTTGAGGTACTGATTCTCACTCAACAATGGCTGAGGTGATCACTTTAACCCTTTGCTTCTGATTTGTATTTATATTACATTGGTTTGTTTACTTCTGATTTCTCTTTACTATTCTACAGGTGTTCGTACAAAGCAGAAGCTGAAGTTGCTTCCATGATGCAAATGTTGGATGATGTTGCATTCTTTGAATCCCTTGGTTAGTATAAGTGTATAACCAATTTGTTTACTCTTGTTTATAAACAATTATGTTTGCTTATGACCATTGTTTTTCTTGTATAGATTCTCGGAATGCACAGAATGATACTCAGTGACTCTTGCTTGCCTTGGTATAAGTTATGTATTTACATTTATGTTTTCTAAAAACTAGTTAGATTATTGAATGTTGGAATTGGATTACTTATTGTGTTTCTCTGTTTTTGATGTTTACAGGTAGTAATATAATTAGGAAGCTGTCTTTTGTACTTTTTGATGTGGTGTAGCAGCATTACATAACTCCGGAATATGAAAGTGGTAGCTGCTCTCTTTTGTGGTTTTTTTGATGCGGATTAGCAGCATGCACCATGCAGCCTTGATATGGTATTGATTCAATAGCTTCTACCTCCTAAACAATGAGTTGGTATTGATTCAATTCTAATCAAACTGTTATTTAGGCTGAGGGCTTTTGGTCCATTCTTTTGTAAATCATGGGTGCATATATATGGGTCTGTAATGATGTGATACATACACGTATTACTTATTAAACTCAGTTTTTTTTGGCTAATTCGGTGCAAAATAACCGAAGTAGTGAAGATTCGGTTTGAATCCGGAATGGAATATTTCTCAAAAAACCGATCCGATTAACCCGAGTCCCGAATACACCGAACCGAATGAATTTTCGGTCCAATTCGGCAAGATTTCTCAAAACCCGAATAAGCAATAAACCGAATAAGCCGATCTGATTAAACCGAAAAAACTGAAAGCCCAGGGCTAGTTGGAACTAAAAGTGTGGTGCTGGTAGTACAACTGGGGCGTGGTTGGGTTTTTTTTTTCTGCACGGATTCAATCACTCTTACGTACAAAGTTATTTTTCAACCCGATAATCTAAAATCTAAAATCTAAGTTTGAGTACTGAGAGAAACTATAGGCCAAACCGCGGAAGTTCAAGAGTTTCCACGATTTAACAAAAAAATAATATATGGTTGAAGGATTCAAAACACTTAAAATTCAATTTGAATGCTAGTTAGATGAAACCCTATCAAAAAGCTCATAAAGATGAAGGCGTGAGAATTTTGATTTTAAATGATTTATATTTTTTTTTCTTTCTGATAAAAGCACAAATGGCAGTCAAATAGTAGATTTTTTTTTCCTTTTTTAAATAAATGTAAAATTTTATTCAACCAAGAAAACCTTTTTCTTTACATTGTTTGCAACATTAAAGCTGAGAAAAGTTTGAAGTTAAGTAAAAAGATAAGGATAGCCAAATAATTAGTAACGCGTAGCCAACAAGAGGCTAAAAATATCCCCTAGCCGAGAGTCTCCTGCTGTGAGAGAACATAAACGATTGCGGATTACACGATCAAGCATCTTGACAAGCTGATCATGAGGTCTCGAAGCCTCGCCATGATGACGAGCATTACGTTCACACCAAAGCGAGTGAACAACTGCCTGAAAGACATACCGGAGAATGAACCGAGTGGCAGGAGGGAGAGTAGTGCCAGAAAGGAGGGATAATACATGTTGGGCTTTCCAAGCCCAAGCCAACTTCTCTATTAGTATAGTATTGTCCGTTTTGGTCCAGCCCTCTTGGATTTATTATTGGGCTCCTTCCCAAAAGACCTCATACTAATTAGAGTTGGTCTTGGCTTATATATTAGAAACTTGTTCTCTAATCTTCCGATGTGAGACATTGTTTGTATCCCAACAAACCTTCCCTCAAACCATGTACCACGATACTTTGGCCTCCCCTTCAGCGAAACCCAGATACCTAGGCTCCGGTACCCCTTTATTCTTGAAGTATTCTTGAGGCACCCTTAATCATGTCATCTTTTTGAGAGATCCTCCCACACCGGACACAAAGCCACACCCACTTCCCTAGGTCCACTTTTCGACCTAGGCTCTAATACCAATTGTTGGGCTTTCCAAACCCAAACCAACTCCTTTATTAGTAAGATATTATCTGTTTTGGGTCCAATTGGTACAGCCCTCACAGATTTCTTATTAGGGTCCTTCTCAAAAGGCCTCAAACTAATTAGAGTTGGTATTGGCTTATATATTAGAAACTTATTCTCTAATATTTCGATGTGGGACATTGTTTGTGTCCCAACAAACCTCCCCTCAAACCATGTACCACGATACTTTGGCCTCCTGATAGACAGGTTTTCACCCACGATACTCCCTATGCAGTTGTAGTACAAAGGGTTATCAATCCAAATGGTTGTTATGCTAGCAGATAGGATGCAATCAGAATCAAGCAAGTCAAGCCAAGTAATAATGGGGTTGGTTCTAACAGTCCTAATATAAACAAAGTAAAGAATATAAACAAGTAAACCACACGACCTAAGCACTCGATGCAAGCAATCGAGTACATGATCGAGTGGGGTGATCGAGTATGCAAGTAAAATATGAACAGCTCGAGGTATTACTCAATGCAGGTTATCGTGTACCTGATCGGATAAGTGGTCGAGTAAGTAAAGAAAATGCAAGAAATGAAATACGAAAGTTTCTAAGGATGGGGGTAATCGAATCCTAAGTGTTCTAGGCCAGTACGGATGCCTTACATGCCTCAAGCAATTATTTCCTAGACAATGAACCTCTAAAACCTTGTCACCACACTTTCGCACTAGCAACAATCAACCTTGAACATACTACCACACTGTCGCACTAGCAATATGAACAAGCATGCATTAAGAACAATTCATTTTTGTCAGTACACTTAGACTTATCTGATTTTGTCACTCAAAGTTAAGTGTACCTCTAGCATTGACCTAATCAAGCATTTTATCTACTACTTTCGGCCTGTAGCATTATAAACGCCCTAGATCTAATCTCAACCTTTCGGTCTGTTGACCGCATTAAGAACATCAACGTAGAAGGAAATTTATCAATCATATCAATCAACTAAAGCATTCTAACCGATCAAGAACACCTAATCATCTATCCCATCCTTACAAACTTTGCTACACTACTCGGACATAGAAACGAATGACAAAGCAATAGAAATAAACGAAAACGACATTATATCAATAGATAGAGTAGAGTAGAAAGAGTATGGGATAAAGATCTAAGAAAAACTACAAAAGAAAAGTACAAAAACAAGAAAATATGTTGAGTCGCTCAGTTCTCTCACAGAAGCTCTCGCTCTCTGGTTTGAGGGTCTGTGGCGTGCTCGTTTGCGAGTTAGGGAAAGAGGGGGTTTATAAATGGAAACCCATTTGACCTAGCTTCCCAGACCTGCCCGATGGTCTACTCGATGGGGTACACGAGGGTCGAGTCGGGTAACTCCTCGTGTGGATCTTCGGGTTGCTCCTCGCGCTCTTGGATCCTCTTCGATCGTATTGGGGTTCGGACTTGTTCTTGTAGCTCGATGGCTCCTTCGGGTACATGCTCAAATTGTCCTTGTGTTTTTCCTATTTTTGGCTCTTTAGCACCTGTTTTCATCCAATATATGCAAATGCAGAAATGCAACACCCTAAATGCTCTAAAACTTGATTCTTACAGTAAGGGACCTAAAAATGCTAAGTTAGAGGTATGAATAATGCAAAATATGGATAAAAAAAGATGCTAAAAACATGTAAATTAGAGTGTTATCAGACCCCCAAACTTAAATCTTGCTAGTCCTCTAGCAAGGAAGTAAGAAGGTACGGTTTGAAAGTGGGGACTCATAACCTTAAGATGCTAACCGAAGGATGCAAGCTATAGTCCTTAAAGATAGTTTAAAGGTGCTAAGATCAATCAACATACTTACAAATATTTTTCTATGCCTATTACCATGCATCGATCAACATACTTACATACTTACAAATATCTAGCTCACCCTCCAACTAAAGATAAGGAATATCTCTTTCACATTCAATTAAGTGTTTGGCGAATTCTTGCGAATGGAAGGTGAATTCAAGCTTAATCGGTTTCAAGGGTAAGGCTTTTTGATAAGGTGGTTTCAAGAAAATTCTTTAGGTGGTTTTCTCTCAAAAAGTGGAATGCTAGACAGTCGTGAAAACTATCTAAGACTGAGAACAATTTGGGCATACAAAGCTTAACTCTTGATGATCTACCCTTTTCTCATACATTCATCATATATTTTTTTATTTAAACCTCCTAGAATTTAACTACCCACACCCTTGATTTTAACTCTTTTTTTACTCCCTAAAGTTTAGACTTTTAGAGTTTAAACTTCTAGCTCTTAGTCTCCTTTTTTTTTTTTTTTTTTTTTTTTTCTTTCTTTCTTTCTTTGCTAAACTCCTAACATAGATATATTATTTTCTTTCTTTCTAGGAGACTATAGCAAGAACTTTTTTTTTTTTTTTTTTACTTAGAGACTTAGAGCTAATTGATTCTAACCTTAAGGACTTTCTTTTCTTTTTTTTTATTCCACAACCCAACCCCAAATAATCATTCTAACCACCTATCTTTCAAAACCGAATCTATTAGCTAGTTCAAATATAACTTAGCTAAATCAAGAGGCAGTTCTTTATCGTTCTCAATACTCTCAAGGTTTCACAACCTATAGCACAATGAAAAAGGCCTCACTCAACAATTCACAACAAGGTTTGAAAGAAAAGTTTGGGTTCAAGGGTAGGACAAATGAATCGGGTTAAACGAAAAGATTGGTAAAAATGTGGAGTGCTAAACCGAGTCTAGAGTTACCATGAGCAAGTATTCAAGTTCCATAAGCAAGACAATTAAAGTTCAGATTAAATCCAATAATATAGAGATGTTCTAATGTTCAAGCAAGTGGAGGAAGCATTCAATCGACACAAAGGGTCTAAGCAAAGATTTTTCATTTTTTTCCAAAGACTGATCTAGCAACAATGAACTGTGATTAAGGGCTGTAGCTTCAATCCTAAGGTTTGATTTTAAACAAGGTGGTTTTAATCATTGTCCCCTAAGATGCATATGCAACAATTCTATATGAAACAAACTAGACTCAATCATAATATGTAAATGCAACTACATGAACACTCTTTTTTTTTTTTTATGAAAAATTTTCAATTTTTTTGGGTTTTTTAATGCACATAAATGCAGACTCAAATGAATAAAACTAGCATGCAAAAATTTGAAATAATAAAAATAAGAAAATAAAAGACAATGTTAAATACATTCTAGGACCCTCCCCCAAACTTGAATTACACAGTCCCTGTGTAAATAAAAGTGGGAAAAGAATCCAAGAATCACACAAAATAGATTAAAACTAAATGTAATGTTATTTACAATGTTTGGATGAATGTGGTACCTCATGGGTTGGTGAAGAAGGAGGTTGCAGCAGCCCCCATACTTGCCAACATATAGTCAGGGTCGTTTCCGGCTTTAGCAGGTGCCGGTGTTTGCTCGTCAGAGAGCTCAGTAATGTGCATGGACGACTTACTCAGACCAGCATCCGAGGTGTTGATCGAGGGTGGTATCGCGTAGCTCATCGGGTAGGGCATCGGGTAGTAGGATGGAAATGGCAGAAGGGGTCCAGAATGATCACCTGTGTATCCACACGCAGGGTGCATCGTGTATGGCATCGTGAATGGTATCTGGTATGGTGGAGGAAAAAGTCCAGCATAATTACCCGATTGGGTGCTCGATGGGTGCATCGGATAGTGTATCGTGTACCCCATCGGATTGGGTGTTGGGTAGGCGTCGGAGTGGCTTCTTCTCGATGCTTTTGGTCGGGTTATGTCCTCCTCAGCTCGGGGCTCGTATGATGATGCTCTTTGAGGTTCCGGAGGTGGCAGTCCTCGAGTTCCTCCTAGCGGTCCGCTTCTCCCCATCCATGTAGGTGCTTGCCGAGGTAGGAGCTGAGGCACAGCTTGCCTTGTCTTGCAACACTTTGATCTGACCTCCCATTATCTTCACCGAACCGGCAAGATCCTTCACCTTCTTCACCAAGAACTTGTTCATCTTTTTCGACCACCCGATCCTTTTGTGAGCTTCTCTCACTCCAACTGGTTGCTTTTGAGAGCATACATACTCTTCAAAATCAAACTCCTCCGAGCTATCTCCTTGTCTCTGCCCGGTTTCTCCTCTCTTCTCAGCCTCGGAATCCTTCTCCGGGTTGTACAGCTCTTCCAACGGTGGTGCGAAGTCAATGTTGTTTCCTAGCCGAACCTTGGTGTATGCGACATTGGGTAAACTCATTTGAGCAGCTCTGGCGGTTGGATGGACAAACTTGAACAATGTCATTTCATTCGGCCTCTCATAGGTCAAAAATTTCGCCAGCACGAGGTAGTACGCATCCAGCCACCTTGGTTCGTGAACAATTCCCTTGTAGGGCACATCGCATGCCACTAGGATTGGTGTGACTAGTCCCCCAATAGAGATCTCTCCGCCTCCTTCTCTTCTTTTCACGGCCCAAGATTTCAAGTACATGAATTGATCGAGTAGCACGAACAACATACTAGTATCAGCTATGTCTCCTACTAG
This sequence comes from Camelina laxa, assembly GCA_024034495.1. Taxonomy (NCBI): domain Eukaryota; kingdom Viridiplantae; phylum Streptophyta; class Magnoliopsida; order Brassicales; family Brassicaceae; genus Camelina; species Camelina laxa. The sequence goes on along the minus strand of CM043880.1, from coordinate 22,404,524 downwards.
CGGTGTTCCATCCTTAGCACTATCCAAAACTCAACACAATGCAACATCTAACAACTGAAGCTCATGGTCGTTCACATTCCCAGTCTCTTTTCTAGCAAAAAGAGTGCATGCGAGGAACTTGTAAAAATACCTCAAAACAGGGCTCCTTATTTGAGCAGATTTGGAGCTCGTGGACTTGTAGGGGTGCTTGTCTCCTATTGTCAGCCATAGGGACCTCATCTCTACCTTGCTGACCTTCGTACCTTCCCCACTAGCAGCCTTGAAGCCATACAGTGTCTCCATCTCCTTGAAAGTGAGCCGGTACTCCGTGTTCCGAACGGAGAAGGTGATGAACCCGATCCCCCCATCTTGTAGTAGGGTCTGGTGGTCCTCGAAATAGTGCAGCTTTAGGGTCAAAAGGAAGTGGACCGTCTCTTCCTCATATGCTTCTAGGTGGGATCGCATCATATTGCCCAGGTGGCACATATCGAACAGAAATTCAACATCTCTAGCGATGCCCAATTGCTTCATGGTCTCACGGTGAGGGTATCGGGTACCAACAAAGCTCATCTTCCGGAAGACTTTGAATAGTCTCGCCGGAGTGTCTACTTCCTTTTGCTTTAGCCTCCACGAGGCTTGGCGGGTTCTCTCTCTATGCTCCTCTTCTCTTTCTCTTTCCTCCTCCTCAGCGTGTTGATCTTCTTCCTCAACTGCTCTCTCAACCACCTTCTCAGCCTTCTCCGAAGCCGGTCTCTTCCCCCTTGCAATTGCGGCTCTACTCCTCGATCTAGAGGTTTGGATCTCACCTTGGTTTTCCCCTCCAGCATCAGAATCGACCTCCATAGGGCCGTTAAGTGTCTTTTCGGACGTAGACAGGTCCCTACGTCGAGGAGAACGGCGGACAGCACTTGCCATTGAACTCGGTGAGCGAACTCGGGGGCCTACACGATCGGTTACTCGAGCATCAGGTCGGGTGGTGGATCGAGTTGTGCATCGGGTAGGGGAGGCTAAACGTCCACCCAACGGTTGGGAATGTGGAACGTTCCCTCTCCCTTGAGACTATCGAACTTCGGCGGCGTCTCCTCCGGTTGTAGCAGCGGCGGAGGTGAATCTTCTTCCCTTCCTTTGGTAGGTTCTAGAGGTTGGCTCCATGTCGATTCCTTGAGAAGAAAAAACTAAGTCTTGACATTAATAGGGTTAGTCTCAAGGAATGTCGAGTAAGACTTGAGGTTGAGAGATAATAGAAACTATGGAATACAATAACTCTAGGGTTGAGAGAAACTTATCGGTGATGCTTGGGGAGAGAATGGGCTTCACCGAGAGTGGGCTTGGCTTGTGGAATTCGGACTCCACTCGCTACCCAAGCAGAGAAATGATCAGGCGCGTCGAGTACGGTGTCGGGTTGACCCTCGAGTTTACCAATTCCCTCTTCCCAATTTTCCATTTTTTTATTATTATAAAATTGCAAAAATAGAAAAAATAAAAAAATAAAAAAAGTAAATAAAGCAAATAGACTAAGATTAAAAGATACTTTTGGGACTTCCTCCCAAGTGAGCTTGTTTAAAGTCACTAAGCTTGACTCTTCATGCTCAAGCATGGGATCCATGTGGAAGAGGTTCTGGAATCCTCTCCACTACAGTTGGCTGGTTCAAAAGATCTTCCAGATTTTGTCCAGGTTCCATGGCAAATGTGGTTTTGACCTCTTCGAGATGTAGCATTTTCCTTTGTTTGGTCCTGGTGGAGAAAGCTTGACCGTTTATGGTTAGCCTCTTAACCCCTTTCTTCACATCAAATTCCATCTTGAAGTGCTTACCATGCTCTATCTTGATCTTGCCTCGTTTCACTTCGATTAGAACACCAACTGTTGCCAAGAATGGTCTTCCTAGAATAAGTGGATCATCTGGTTCCTTATCCATATTCAGGATCATGAAGTCGGTAGGCACTTCCAGTCTCCCAATCCTTAGAGGCAGATTCTCCACAATGCCAATCAGATGTCTCACCGTTCTATCAGCTAGAACCAAATACAGCTTACATGGTTTGAAATCGGTGAATCCCAACTTGTTAGCAACTGAAAGCGGCATAATGCTGACCGAAGCTCCAAGATCACACAAACAGCTTTTGAAGATCCAAAGTCCTATCGAACACGGCAATGTGAAAGAGCCAGGATCTTCAAGTTTTTCCTCAATTCTTACCTCAGGATCCAAGCAAACTCCACTCCTCAGGATCTCAAATCCGATCTCCTTGACAGCTTCCTTAACCCCATCCTCCAATCTAGCTGCTTCCTTTGCAGCTTCCTACTGAAGCTCATGTGGGGGAAAAAGCTTAGGTGGTGGAGCTTTGCGCTTAGCCATTCGCTCTGCAAGCGCCTCCAACTGGATGTCAAGTGCAGCATTGAACCTTTCATCCAACTCCCCTCCTACCAGTGCAGGTGGTTGAGGCTGATCTCCCTTCTCAACATCTACTCGATGCATCATTCGATCAACACCATCGTGTAGGTCATCGGGTTCCACTTCGGGTTGTTCTTCAGTTTGTGATTCTCGAACCAGTGCTCGATCATCAACTCGATCAGGCTCTTCGGGTGAAGGCTCGGGTTCATACTCGGATATATAGTATTTGGCCTAATTTTTCATTGAGTTATCCACATCCTCCCCGTCTTGATCATCACTGTTCCCAGTGAGGTAATCCTCATAGTCATCATCTAGGAAAATGACCTGAGCAGTCGCATAATCCTTGGGGTTTTGAACAGCTTTACCTGGCAGTTGATTGACTTTTGGTGTGGGTTGGTTGTTGTGGTGGCCTTCCAGGTATCAAACCTTTGTGTTGAGTGATTAGTACTTGGCATTAAGGTCATTGTATCCTGAGTCGATCTTCTTGCTCATTTCCACGAACCGTTTTGCAATGTCCATAGAAGCTGTAGCCTGTTGCTGAATCATTTGCTGAATAAGACCTCGTAACTCGGCTTCGTGTGACTGGTTCGGTGGACATTGGTGTTGTTGGAACCCAGGTTGTTGGTTGTAGGTCCCTGGGTATTGTGGCTTAGGTGCATAGCCTTGGTTGTATTGGACAAAAGGCTTCTGTTGGGTCTGGTTCCCTTGAACTGCAGATGGTTAGGTTTGGTCCTGAGGATTCACAACATTCATGTTCGGATAAGACAGATTCGGATTCGGCTTGAAGTTGTTGTACCCTCTGTTGTAACCTCCTTGGTTGTTGATGTAGTTAAAATCTTCTAGCTGCATAGTCTCCCCATCTTGTTGTTGAAACTGCTCTTCCTCTGATATAGCATGTACATGCTTCTGTTGGTTGAGGAGCTGATCGAGCTTGTCATTGAGGGCTTTCATGTCCCTCTTATACTTGGCATCTTCCTCTCCTGTAGATCGCACAGAGCGATCATATTCCTCATTGTAGTTGCCATCAGATTGAGCCAAGTTCTCAACTAGGTCCCAACCTTCATCAACATCCTTGTTGAGGAAGTTACCATTACTTGCGGTGTCCAGCAATATCCGTATCTTGGGTACCACTCCCCTGTATAGGGTGCTCAGCAATGAAGCATTACTGAAACCGTGATGTGGACATCGAGTTGTGTACCCCTTGCGGTTCTTCTGTACAAAGCTGGAAATTTCATTTCGCAGCCTTGCGGTTCTGGAGTTGGAGAAGAATTTTGCGAGGAATGCCTTGTTGCACGCTTCCCAAGTGGTGATGGACTCCTTAGGGAGTGATTTCTCCCAGATGTGTGCTTTATCTCCCAAAGAGAATGGGAAAAGCCTGAGCTTGAATCCATCTTCACTGACTCCATTTATCTTAGTTAGGCTACAGAGCTTATCAAATTCATCCAGATGATCCAATGGGTCCTCCATTGGCAGTCCATGAAACTTGTTGCTCTGTATCATCTGGATGAGACTACTCTTGATCTCAAAATTGTTGTTCTGCACAGCTGGTGGCACAATGCCATTCCTCTGAGTGTAAGTAGTCGGAGCATCTCCTGCTCCTATGTTGGTCCTTGCTTGAGGAGCTGGTGGACCGTTCTGATTATTCATCGTCTCCTTAATGGTTGCTAGTTCCGGTTGTACTTGTTGTTGTCTGAGTAGCCGAGGTCTGTCGATGTTGTCGATGAAAGGACTCAGGTTCTGGCTACCTCTGGATCATGTTGGCATGCACAGGCAAGTGTCCGAGTGTGTACACGAGGATCAACTCGATCCAGATGATCGAGTGATGGGTCAGGTGGGTGCTCGGGTTGTACCTGAGATTCAAAATAAACGAAAGCGAAAGCAAACAAGTCAGTGTCCGAAACAAATATAAACAAACGAACTTGATCTAGCAAGTCCTGAAATCCTAAACGTAGCAAAATTAAAACAATCCAAATGGCAACGGCGCCAAATTGATAGACAGGTTTTCACCCAGGGTATCAATTCCCTATGCAGTTGTAGTACAAAGGGTTATCAATCCAAATGGTTGTTATGCTAGCAGATAGGATGCAATCAGAATCAAGCAAGTCAAGCCAAGTATTAATGGGGTTTGGTTCTAACAGTCCTAATATAAAAAAGTAAAGAATATAAACAAGTAAACCACACGACCTAAGCACTCGATGCAAGCAATCGAGTACAGGATCGAGTGGGGTGATCGAGTATGCATGTAAAATATGAACAGCTCGAGGTATTACTCGATGCAGGTTATCGTGTACCTGATCGGGTAAGTGGTCGAGTAAGTAAAAAAAAATGCAAGAAATGAAATACGACAATGGCCCAAGCTTTCTTAAAGAACTCAGTGGTGAAACTATCCGTCCCATGCGATTTGTCAGATGGCATAGAAAAGAATACTTGTTTTACCTCATCCTTAGTGACCACAGCAATAAGCTGGATCTGATCTAACAAAGAGCAACAAAACAGAATTAAGCCACAAATAAAAGATACTCCGGTATATTCAATGACACCAGAGTAAGAAGCTCTGTGAAAAAACGGACAGCTTTAATATCATAAAGTTGCGTAAGCCTCAAACCGCGGGAGTGGAGACCTCATGGATTGAGTTAAGCGCCTTTCTCTCCTGATCACTTTTGTGGAAAAACTTATTATTCTGATCACCAACTTTAAGCCGGTGCAATTTAGATCTCTGTTTCAGGAATTGCTCTTCCAAGCCAGCCACTCTTTCCCATCTCTCATAAGCTTGGGATTCCTCCCTGACTGCGTTTGAGCTCAAATTGGAGAATGAATGCTGCTGAGAGAAACAAAGAGCATCATAAGCATTCAAAGCTCATCGGGAAATATCTGATAAGCTATTCCGCCCTAACTCCCGAAGAGTGGGCTTCAGAGTCGTAAAACGAAAGAGAGTGGAAGTGGATTGAAAGAGAGCAGATGTGCCCCACCGGTAACTATCAACTCTCGGTTTGAAATCAGACTGAGAAACTATAGCATTGGTGAATTTGAAAGGACCTCTGGGACGAGAAAAACCAGAAGTAAAAGAGAGAACACCACTCAAATGATCAGAACATCCGCCCGCCTCCATAACACCATAGGACTGCGAGAAACACTGAAGCCATTCTTTGTTATGAAGAAATCGGTCTAAATTCTTGCAGATCAAACCAACTTCTTGTTTATTACAACAAGTAAAATGTGGCCCGTGAGTTTGTAAGCCCGTAAGAGAGCAGTAACGCACTATATCCTGAAAATCTTGCATACCAGGTGTGAGCTGGAGCGAGATAGCAACCCGTGAGTGTTCCTCAGGATCGAGGATTTCATTAAAATCACCAAAAAGAACCCATGGCTTTCCACGGAACGCTAAGGAGTCTTGTTGGAGCTTAATATCCTGCCATAATGCTTTTCTGTCTTCGACTACATTGGATGCATAAATGAACGAACACACAAACTCATGCTCCAAAGTTGGCATCTGAATGATACATGTGATAAGTTGGCTGCTCTTATACACCACTTGCAACTGCACCTTGTTACTCCCTACCACCCAAATCCGACCCATTTTATTAAACTTATAGTTAGATACAAGACTCCAACCACCAAAAAATTTGTTAACAACCGTAGGAACTCTGCTTTCCCTCTCTTTTGTTTCCAGCAAACAACCAAATTCCAGAATTGTTTTAGATCGCAACCAATCACGAACCACCAACTGCTTACTTTCCTTGTTAAACCCCCATATATTCCAAAAGAACCCAAACATTAATGTTTCTTCTTAAAATACGTTCTTCGAGAGTGGGTTGACTAGAGTCCTTTTCTTTACCGGCCTTTGATGCATCCGCCAAGTAGCGATGGGAACTCTTTGAGTTCCTGGGGAGGACAGTGCGCAAAGGACTATTATCATCACTAATCTTCTGAGTTGCAGGCTTCACTTTCATAAGAGAGTCGGCTGTAGGATCTATAGGTGTATCCTGGAAGAGCCTCAAACCTGGAGAGCCTCAAACCTGGAAGGAGAAATGAGACTCACATGTGCAGACCCCAAAACAACTTTTGAGCTATTACCAGCATTCTTGCCACTGCCTGCCGAATGCATAACCTTAGACCATTCCTCCTCAAAACCTTGACCTGTAGCATGAGCCGGTTAGGTAGGAACAAACTCACCTTCCTCCTTATCTTGGTCTGAAATTATCTCATAACCGATTGTAGCAACAGACTATGCGTCTCCAGCTACCAGTTCCCTCTTGGAAGCATCCGCGGTACCAACTGAAACACCCACCTCTGTACTCTCTATTATGTTGACACCCTCTATATAACCAGAAGAAGGTCGTTTGTGAACAGTAGCAACTTCAACAACTGAAAAAGACGAAGGAGGAGCAGAGTGAACTGATGTTTGCGCCTTAGAGATGGAACAAGGAGAGATAAGCCTATGCTCCTGCTCTGTTCGCGTAGGTGAGAAAGGAACCTGCTGGGTAGAGGGGTGCATCCCTGCCGCAACAAGACAACCATCCTTAAAATGTCCCTATCTCTTACAAGAACCACATCGTGGAGGAAGCCATGGATACTCAAACTGGACACATGTTTCCTCACCCTTGATTAGAGAATAGTAGGATTGTGGCAATTCCTTTGTTAGATCAACCTCAACAAAGACCTTGCCTCGTCAAAACATGTGACTAATTCTATTTCTTGGTGAAGTCTCTTAGGCTCGCCAACCGGACTAGCTAGGAAAGTCAGGCCCCTCCAAGAGACGGGGGAAAATTCTTAAGAATGATCCACATCGGCATTGTTTTAAGCTCCGGCTGAGCATCCTCAGCAACCGGAGTCCACTTCGATATAATCATCGGTAAGTCGCAAATATTCCACATGCCCCTCCGCTAGACATGAGCTTTAACTAACGCATTTCAAATTCGAAAGTTAACCATCTTATCATTGACACTGAAAACATCTATTTTGACACAACGATCACCCAGATTCCATATATTGTTCACGATGACGTGAATCCTTCCCACAAGTTGGGATATACTAGGGAAACGACCCACGAGGAAATCCTCCCACAACGGGACTGAACCCTGCAACACCTCATCATGAACTTCCACCATGGCCTTACCATCAACCACTATGACGGCTACATCAAACTTAGAGAGACTCTACTTGCCAACCACATTAGCATATGACGCTTGACCTGGAACTACTGCAGACACCGATTCCGCTAGACTCCCCACCGGAATAGAGGCATCACCAACTTCCCCTGTCATGACTAGCAGGCGGTGTTCCGCTAGACCCTTTACAAAGAAATGAAACCCTAATGGCCCTTTGGATCGCCCTAGCTCTACTGACGTGGCAAACTTTTAAAACCCCCAAAAGCCTAGCTTAATGTTAATAAATAAAAATATTAGAATATCGCCTTTATATTTAGCTTGTTGTATAATTTAGGCTTAGGGTTTAGCTTACTTTAAAAATATTCTCTAAACCAAAGGTTCAAAATGATGATAATGGAAGCGACGACGAAGTGGGAAAATGGGGGCAAAGAAGGGAGCAATGAAAAAGCTTTACCGACTAAATTTCCCTACCTTCCTCAGGACATGATCACATAAATTCTCCTTCGATCAGATGCTAGATCGTTAGGAAGATTCAGATGCGTGTAAAAGCCTTCTCGCTCTCTATTGTCTGATCCCATGTTTGCGAAAGCATGTAGATCATAACACGGTACGTTTTGGCCACCGTGATGGTTGTGGAGGAATTAGGGATTTGACTGCTGTGGAACTCGATTATCCGCTTAAAGAAGATGAAGTTTTCTTACCGAGGTTAAAACCAAAAAGTTGTTTATAACTTTCAGTCGAATATAAACTTTAGGAATACATATTATACAACTTATACAAGACGTCCGGTTCATATCTTCGGATCTTCGAACGAGTTGGTGTGTGTCGTTTTGAGTCCAAGGGATGTTTTCTTGTATAATCCGACCACCTTAGAATCCAAGAAACTACCGAAAGTGGTTGGTCAAATCTCGACCTTCAATAGTTAATAAAAGTAGGTTAAGTTATGGTTTTGGTTTCGATTCTCTGACCAATGATTACAAAGTGGTTAAGGTTTTTGAATGTAGCGAGAACGTCTACTCATTGAAGACAGATTCGTGGAAGAGGATATGCAATATGCCTTATAAAGCAGTCCGTTTCATTTCTTCTGTGGAACTCAACGGTGCAATCTATTGGATTCCCGTGCTTGGTGGAGTAGAAACTCAAAATGAGGTTACAGCGTTTGATCTTAACACAGAGAAGTTACGAGTTATGTCAATCCCTGATTTGGGCGAGGGATGTGAGCATAACTACAGAAGATGTATTTTCAGTACTCTTAAAGGGTGTCTCTGTGTGGTTCATTGGTGCTTCAAGATACATGATGTCATATGGGTAATGAATGAGTACGAGGTTGAGAGTTCATGGACTAAGAATCGAATCAACGTTTCCTTCGAAAGCATGAAACCACAACAACTGCGTTCGACCAAGAATGACGAGGCGGTTTTGTTACTCGATGGAGACTTGGTCTTGTACAACTTTGAGCGTAGCACTTGGAGGATTCCGAAAATCCGTGGTTTTGATTCCAGCGATACGTACACGTACGTGGAGAGCCTCATATCACAAAACTCATACGGTATAGTATAGAGAGTGAAAAAAATGACAAGCGCTATGTTCATTAGGCCATCATTAATGGGGCAACAGATGGGGTGTTCCAAACCCGTTTTTAATATAAAAAAATTGAATAGTGGAGTTAGATCAATTTTTTGGTTCTTGAAGTAGAACAGTTTTAAGCTCAGTTCTAGGAAAAGTGTCATTACGTGAGTTGCTGTGTTTTTTTGCAATTGAGAGTTTTTTTTCATTTCTCTTTCTCTTCCAAATCGAGATTTTTTTGCAAAGATTCGTAAGTGTGAAATAATGGCGGCGGAGAGATCGTCCATCAATCTCGGAGGGAAATGATCGTCTTTCACTTCCCCCTCCGTTTACAAGATTGCTTCCGGCGTCGCTAATGTTCGAATTGATTCCTCAGCGATCGAGAGATTCTCCACTAGAAACACTCCACCGATCAAACGAAGCACCTTAGGTATCCCTGAAGGGTTAACGAACGAAGAAGCCCGAGCTTCTTTAGCTGTTATCTTAAACAAGCTTATTTTGTCGACTTCTGGTCCTCCTTCTTCCTCCACCGCTCGTTTTGTTCTTCCGGTTAAGATTTTGGAGATTTTGAATTCGGAGGCGGAGGGTTTCGAATTGGGTGAGATTGATGTGACGGAAGGGGAAAACATTGTGTTGGAGAAGTCTTTTGCTTCATTGATTGGACTTTGTAATTCACAAGAATCTTTGCCTTGTTGTGAGTTTTCTTGTAAAGATTGGGTTTTGTCTTTGAATGCTTATGAATGTGGAGTCTAAGTAGTTTAAGTTATGTTATATTAGCTGTATAATCTGGTTGTGTTTAACTGATGAGAAACCTCTTTTGAGTATGGCTTTGAAAACCACTTGAATATGTGTTGTTTGTTAGCTAATTGGGTTCTTGATATAGGTGGGTTTTAGGAACAGTACTAGATGTTAATATGTTTATGGATGTGGGATTTGCATATAGTTAAGTTGCTATCAAGTTCAGATGACGCAAAGACTGTAATCAATAGCAAGGATGATGAAGGGTGGGCTCCTTTGCATTCCGCTGCTAGCATCGGTAATGCTGAGCTCGTTGAGTTGCTTTTGGCCAGAGGTATGTAACATAAGCCTTACTGTTGTTTAAAGGGGTAAAAATTGATTTGGTATCATAAAGCTGTAATTTTTCTCAGTATATTCTAAAGTTCCTGAATAATTGATCTCTGAATATCTAAGAATTCTCCATGGGATTGAGCATATAAGTTCTTACAGTGATTAGCTCTTGTTTCCAATTCATTACATGTATTAGAAATTAAGATTCTGTTATGAGAAGATGGATACATTGGATGACGATTTCTTATGTGTTGTTTAGGTGTTGATGTTAATGCCAAAAACAATGGTGGTCGCACTGCCCTTCAACTATGCTTCTAGCAAAGGCTGGTTGAAGATTGCTCAGCTTTTATTAACACACGGTGCAAAGATTAACATCACAGACAAGGTTTTCTAGCTTCTCAATGCCTTGTTTCTTGTGGATCATTTACTTGTGGATCAATGCTTATGTCTTATGATGACTGTGATCAGAAAGCTACCGATGCTACTAATTCGATAAATGTGAGACTAAGACATCCAGGCACAGGAGAACAAAGTGGTTCAGCAGCATGTACCACCATTCCTTGCAGAGTATAGTGAACAGTATAACGAGACATATCAAAGAGAAATTCCTGCAGTTGGTTACAGGCACGGAGTTTTCCGAACCGATAGTGGAACTATCACATCTTCTGACCCTCATACCGCGTACAACCTCATACCGTAATCGTTTGTTCCATGGCTGCCATCGTTTTCAATTGCCATGAACCTTTTCCTTATCGGATTACTCGGATATGTAGCATTCTTGAGATTCATTATCTATACCATGGTGATGCTAGTGTACTATTTGTTCGTTGGTCTTCAATATTCATGTATCAAATTGTATAAACGCTAATAAACTCCTTTCTATGATACATGAATATTCACATTATTTTCACTATATCTTTATTCTAAGAACACCAAAATTAGTTCCCCATTTTTTTAACATAAGATCTTAACTACTGATCTTACATTATTTTCATTATATCTTTATTCTAAGAAAACCAAAATTAGTTCCCCCATTAATGATGCCCTTACTATGGTGGAGTTCATAGATTTGAAGGTTTAATTAGTTTCTCTTAAGCATATTTGGTTTATTACTGATTTTTACTTAACAAAAATAAAATTCTATTGATGAGATTTTTATTGCACTGTCATATTCTTAAATTTTCATAATCTAATTAATGGACTAATAGCACAAGTCTTTTGGGTTTCAGATATAGTTTTTTTTTGACTGATTAATATCCATGCAAAGTAAATTACTATTTTGTTTCATACTTGTTAACATCTGATTGACCAATAGTATACATTGTTTTTGAGTTTCAACATCCATTATGATTGGTTAGTATTCATGCTAAATGAATTCTTTTTTTTTTTTTTTATCACCATAAAAAAATTAGCATATGTAGTGTTTTTGCTCTTTAAGCTAGGTTTAGGGTAGCCTTACTTATGAGCGGCACACATATACAAAATTTAGAAATAAAGGTCTCTGTTGAGAGAACGATAATGGATGTGAGGGGCAAAGGAGGGAGCAATCACGAAGTTTCGCCGACGAAACTGCCCTACCTTCCTCGAGAGTTAATCACAGAAATTTTCCTTCGATCACATGCTAGGTCATTAGGGAGGAGATTCAGATGCTTATCAAAGCCTTTTCTCGCTCTGTTATCCGATCCCAACTTTGCGAAGAAACATGTAGATCATAACACGGTACGTTTTGGACACCGCAGACTCAGTGCCCAAGTTTACGATAATGCATATCTCGATCATAACGCTGTACGTTCGAGACACCGTAGACCTTGTAATAATCTATTTGCTGTGGGTTTTGATTCGATCTGTGATGGTTGTGGAGGAATTAGGGATTTGACTGCCGTGGTACTAGATAACCCGCTTAAAGAAGATGAATATGACCTGAAATTGGATTCAGGTGTAATATATAGAACAAGTAGCGTTTATATCTCCGGATCTTCGAACGGGTTGGTGTTGGTGCGTATGGCTTCGAATGCGAATGGTGTCTTCTTGTATAACCCGACCACCGGAGAATCCAAGAGACTACCGGACGTGCCTGAATATCTGCGTTCCAGTTCCAGTGAAACTTGGTTTAGTTATGGTTTTGGTTTAGATTCTCTGACCAATGATTACAAAGTGGTGAAGTTTATTGTTGGTAACAACAATTTGTGGAGGCGGATTTGCAATATTCATTATAAAAGGAGTATATTTCAAGAGCTCTGTGGAACTCAACGGGGCGATCCACTGGATTTCCAGATTTAGTGGAAATCTCAGAAAGTGGTTACGGCATTTGACCTTAACACAGAGAAGTTTCGACTTATGCTATTGCGTGATTTGATCAAGGAATGCCAGCATATCTACGGGGATAGAGGTGTCAAGCGGGCCCTATGCCCGCGGACCTAGCCCAAATAGTACCTCAGCAGGGCGGATATGGACACTAAATATTAGGCCTATTAAAAAGCGGATTTTGCTGGTCTAGCCCAAATAGACTGCGGGTATAGCGGGTTATATCCGCGAGTTAGTGGATCGGCCTGCAGTCTTCAAATATGACATAAAAATAAATATTTAATATAGTGACATAACTATTTTTATATAATTTTAAATATATATTTTTTAAAAGTATATGGTAATACAAATAAATTTAATGTGAAAAAATTAAAACATCTATAAACATTAATATAAACATTAATTTAATTTAAAATTATTTTTAAATTTATTATTTTTTAATTTTATTTTATTTTTAATATATTATATAGGTCCGCAGGCCAGCCCACTAACCCGCTAGGTTTAGCGGGGCGGGTTTGAACATAACTTTTATGTCCGTGGACTTAGCGGGCCGGCCCGCCGCGGTTCAGAAAATAAAAATTGCCCGCTGCGGACGGCCCAGATGGACGCGGGCCGGCCCGTTTGACACCTCTAATGGGGGATATACGGTGGGCACTCTCAAATGGCGTCTCTGTGTTGTTCGCTGATGCTTCGAGATGCATGATGTTGTATGGGTAATGAACGAGTACGGGTCGGGAAATCATGGAGTAAGATTCGAATCGGCGTTTCCTACTACCAAGTCATGACACCACTGTGTTCCACCAGGAACGATGAGGAGGTTTTTCCATTGGCGGAGGAGGGAATCGAACCATTGACCTCTTTTATTAACTGGTGCATTCTTACCATTAAGCTACTTCAACCTTAGTAATTTCTATACAAATTAAACAATTTGTACTTTTCATATGGTGCACATGCACCACCCTTAATCAAGGTGGATCCGCCCCTTGGTTTTTCTACTTATCGATAAAGTCTTGTCCTGTACAATTTTGAGCGTAATACTTGGAGGAGTGTAAAAATCAGCGGTGTTGAATTCCGCAAGTTGCAACACGCAAATACGTACGTGGAGAGCCTCATATCACCAAACTCTTACGGTTTACAGAGATGAAGAAAAGTTCTGCTATGTTCATTACTTGGAGTTTATTTAGAGTTTGGGGGTTTAATTTATTAGAAAGTTTACAGCATTCTCACGAATTTTAAGTACTATAGATGATTTTAGTGTGATAAGAAAAGAACCCTCTTTTATTATCGGAATAAGTGATACAATTGTTAACAAGAGACTCTAGGCGCAGCTAGACATATCTCTCTCCCTCGCAGATGACACATGCGTCGATCTGTTTCCTCACAACAAACATAACTCTCTCTAAACACTATACTCTGTTTATATACATTTGTTATTCGCACGTGTTAACTCTTTACTCCGCACGTGTCGCCTTTTCCCTTCTCACATACACTTGATGCAGCTTATCAATACACCCCCCCCTTCGAAATGCAGCTTGTCCTCAAGCGCAAAATCTGGAAATTGTTTATGTAAGTCACGAACTATCTCCCAAGTGTCTTCATGATCCGGAAGGCCTTTCCAATGAACTAATACTTCTAACACCCCACTGTTGTTATAACGAGTATCTAACACTTTGGCAGGTTCCACGATAAGCTCATCATTCTCGTTGAACAGCTCCGGTAAGGGAATCACTTGATGATGATCGCCCAAAACTTTCTTTAGTTGCGATACATGAAACACCGAATGTATTTTTGACCCTTCAGGTAGTTGCAAACGATAAGTAGCTTTTCCAATCTTCTCCATCACTTCATAAGGACCATAATACTTCGCTGCCAACTTCTGACATGCTCTCTTAACCACTGATTGTTGTCTATAAGGCCGTAACTTTAAGAACACCCAGTCACCCACTTCATGTTCAACATCTCTTCTATGTTTATCTGCATTGTTCTTCATAAGCTGTTGTGCATGGACCAAGTGATCCTTTATCTGCGATAGCATTAAATCCCTCTCCTTCATCATCTCTTCTAACTCTGATACCTTCGTCGAATTTTCCTCAAATCGTAAGATAGCAGGAGGCTCACGACCATAAAGGACTTTGAATGGGATGCACTTCAATGCCGTATGATAAGAGGAATTATACCATAGTTCTGCCCATGTCAAATACTGATGCCATGTCTTAGGATGAGTAGACGCAAAACATCTTAAGTCGAAACATCTATTTAACACCTCTGTTTGTCCATCGGTTTGAGGGTGGAATGATGTGCTATATTTGAGCTTAGTACCAGACATCTTGAAACAATCTTTCCAAAAGGCACTGAGAAAAGTGTTACCTCTGTCCGATACTATAGAAGCAGGATATCCGTGAAGTCTCACCACCTCTTTGATGAATAGCTTTGCGACATCGAAGGCCGAGAATGGGTGTTTAAGGCTCAAGAAGTGACCATACTTGCTCAATCTGTCAAACCAAGATAACATCCTTGCCTTGAGAACGAGGTAACCCTTCGACAAAGTCCATGGATATATCCTCCCAGACTTGTTTAGGTAGCGGTAGAGGTTGTAACAATCCAGCTGGCGACAGTGTCGAATATTTATGTCTTTGACAAACGTCACATTCCGAAACAAACTTCTGCACATCTTTCATCAACCCTTCCCAGTGAAAAGACTGTTGGATTCGTTTAACTGTTTTAAGCACCCCCGAATGCCTTCCTAACATACCAGCGTGATATTCCTCCAATATCAAAGGAATGGACTTAGCTGACTTAGGTAAGACTAACCAGTTCTTGAACCAAAGTCTCCCATTCCTCACTGTATGGCCAGTGTGTCCAGTTTGGTCTGTTTGATACTCTTGAATCACTTCCTAGAGATCCTTATCTTTATCAATCTCTTCGTATATATCATGTAGTTGTAATGCGGTAGGGACCAATAGTGCAAGCAAAACAAGCGATGGTATTATCCCTTGAGGTTGTGTCATACGAGATAGCCCATCAGCTGTAGTATTTTCCACTCCAGGTTTGTAAATGATTTCAAAATCATAGTTCAACAGTTTAATCAGCCATTTTTGATAATCCATCGTCACTTCTCTCTGATCCAGCAAAAATTTCAAGCTTTTCTGGTCTGTGTGAACTACGAAATGTCTTCCAAAGAGATAGTGCTTCCATTTTTGTACTGCCAGTACTATAGCCATAAACTCTCTTTCATACACCGGCTTCAACTGTTCCTTGGTAGACAACCCATGACTAAAGTATGTAATAGGTCTCTTGCCCTGCATTAGTACTGCTCCCAAACCAAACCCAGATGCATCTGCTTCCACTGTAAATACTTCATTAAAGTCAGGTAAGGCTAGAACAGGTGCTGTTGACATTGTTTTCTTCAAGTTGTCAAAAGCTACTTGTGCTTCCGTACTCCACTCGAAGCTATCCTTCTTCAATAGTTCTGTCAAAGGTCTTGCTATCACCCCATAGCCTTTTATAAACCTTCGATAGTAGCCTGTTAAGCCTAAGAATCCACGCAATTCCTTCACTGATTTAGGTGTCATCCATTTAGTCATAGCTTTTGTTTTTGTTGGGTCTGTGGAAACTCCTTCACTTAATATAATGTGTCCCAGGTAATCTACTTGCTTCTGTGAAAACATGCACTTCTTCTTATTTGCAAACAACTGATTCTCTTCCAATATCTTCATAACAATCCTCAAATGCTCAACATGCTGCTTCATTGTTGAACTATATATCAAGATGTCATCGAAGAACACTAAGATGAACTTCCTGAGGAATGGTCTGAACAATTCGTTCATTAACGCTTGGAATGTTGCTGGTGCGTTTGTGAGCCCAAAAGGCATCACCATGAACTCGTAATGTCCATCGTGCGTTCTAAAAGCAGTTTTCGGTACATCTTCTTCCTTCATTCTAATCTGATGATAACCGGTTCTCAGGTCTAGTTTCGAAAACAAAACAGATTTATTAAGCTCATCTAGTAGCTGGTCAATCATTGGTATAGGAAACTTGTCAGGAACTGTTACTCGGTTAAGGGCTCTGTAGTCTACACAGAATCTCCAACTGTTGTCTTTCTTTTTAACCAAGAGTACTGGACTAGAAAAATGGACTCTGGCTTGGCCTGATTATGCCTGAGTCTAACATCTCTTTCACCATTCGTTCCATTATTTCCTTTTGAGCATGAGGGTAACGATAAGGTCTGACACTAACTGTTGTCGTTCCTGGTGTCAAACTGATTGAATGCTCTCTTCCTAGAATGGGTGGCAGTGTTGTGGGGATCTCGAATACGCCGTCAAACTGTGATAACACTGTCTGAATCCCCCTGTCTAGAGGTTGTGTCTCAGTTTGGACCAGCTGTTGACTACATAACTCCACATCTACGCCCTTGTTGTTTACTTTAAACCCACTCGACAACGATTTCAAGGACATCTTCGAATTCTCCAAGTCTGGTTCTCCTCTGAGATATATTGTCTTACCATTATAGAGAAATGACATCTCATTCTTCTCCCAATTCACGCTACAATCCCCCAATGTTCTTAGCCAGTAGACTCCCAAAATGACATCTATTTGACCCAATTCAAGGACAATGAAGCCTGTGGTAAACTCAAAATTTTGAGTCGAAAATGTCACCTTCTCGCATACTCCTAGACCATTCACCATAATACCTGTCCCCAGTTTAATATTCAAGTTCGGATCCTCTTTGCACTTCAGTCTCAGTTTCTTCACTGCTGCTGGTGATATGTAGTTGTGAGAAGCACCACTGTCTAACATTATCACGATGTTTTCTCTGCCTATTGAGCCTTGTACTTTTGTAGTTGTTGGGCCAGAAATACCTCTGAATGAAGCAAAAGATAATGCCATACATTCACCAATATTCTCCTCGATTGGCTCTGTTTCATTGTTCACATCCAAAACTTCTACCTCATATCCATTGAGCACGGTCATGATTCTCAGTTCCTTGTTTGGACATTTGTGTTCCTTCGACCAGGGACCATCACACCTAAAACATATCCCTTTTCTTCTTTTTTCGTCCAACTCAACACTCGTATTGTTCCTTCTTGGTCTGGATTCTACTCTGCTGTTTGGTTTCTCCACATTTTGTATGATTTCAGTCCCGAAAGATTTCTTCTTCCAATGATTAGAGTTGAAGTGAGCAGTCCCTTTGTGCTCAGGGTTATAATTCTCCTTGTTCTCCTTGTTGGCTATCATCAGTTCCTTCCGCACAACACTACGCATAATACTTGATTCCATGGCTCTTGCCTCAGCCACCATCTCTGGTAAGTTGCGAGGTTTCTGCATGTGGACAAGTTCTTGCATTTCCTGCGTCAACCCAATGAGAAATATCCCTTCCAACTTCTGTTCGTCCAAGCCTGATACTTGTGATGAAAAGTCCTCGAATCTTTGTATGTAATCAGCTATCGTTCCCGTTTGCTTGATGCAAAATAAGCTTTGACTTGGACCCCGCATCTTCAAATTACCAAATCTCAACATCAAGCTCAACTTAAACTGCAGCCAACTCTCAAACTGTCTAGTACTAACCACCCAATTGTACCAGCTCAACGCTTCTCCACCTAAACTCACAGATACCAATGCTAGCTTCTCCGCATCATTGTACCCACCAATGTGAAAGAATCGCTCCACTCGAGCAACCCAAGCATAAACCCCATTACCATCAAAGACCGCCAATTCTACATTCTTGATCAAGTTTTCCCTAAGACCAGGCCTAATGTTGCTATGGCAAGGTTCCGAGACTGAGAAACGTACCTGATTGCGTAAATCTTGCGATTGCAATGGCTCAGACCGACTTGAGGCTCCTACTTCGCGAACCGTTTCAATTTTGGGTAGAGAATTGAGGACTAGATCTATCTTCCTTCCAAGATTTTCCAATTTCTGATCGCGAATGTTCATATCGTTCGCCAACGACTCAAACTTGGAGTTCATCTGAGAACCCAAAGAATCGATCCTTGTCTCCATCTTCGCTTCTGAGCGGCGCACCTTGTCCAATTGATCGTATACATCGGCTAGTGAAGCTTCTTGTTGTTCCGTTGCAGATAATTCGCGAACCGGTGATAACCCTAACTCCATAACTATTCTTTCAAGAAAAGCTTCTTCGATTTTAGAAAAATTTCCCAATTGCTCGAACCCTAACTTCAATCTTCTGCGATTGCTTCGATCACAGTCACGACGCACCAATTGATAAGAAAAGAACTCTCTTTTATTATCGGAATGAATGATACAATTGTTAACAAGAGACTCTAGGCGCAGCTAGACATATCTCTCTCCCTCGCAGATGACACATGCGTCGATCTGTTTCCTCACAACAAACATAACTCTCTCTAAACACTATACTCTGTTTATATACATTTGTTATTCGCACGTGTTAACTCTTTACTCTGCACGTGTCGTCTTTTCCCTTCTCACATACACTTGATGCAGCTTATCATGGTGTTACTTGTGATGATTTTAATATTCATGCCCGTCTGAAGTCTGCGCACAACATTGTTGCCATTCTTGGGACTTAAAATTTTGTTAGAAAGTTTAAAGCATTCTCCCGATTTTTGCTGATTACACGAGCAAGAGCAATATCCTTCCATGATTTGAAGAACTCAATCGAGAATGATCACTAAACATGTAAAAAATACAAACGTTAACGAAGACTCCACCGTGCAGTAGCAACCCTGGCAGGTTTTGAACCGTCATAGTGTATACGAGTCCCTCCTAATTCATAGCACAACAAAAATAAGTTCATCTATTTCTATACAGTAGAATCAAGCCAACGTTCTCACAATTAATTCACAAGTCCTTTTTATAATACTATCTTTTTACTCCAGCTAATCTTGAACCAGTCATGACCTGAAGACTAATTTAGCAACTAATAGGACCTGAAACTGGACTTGGTTTCCTTTCCTGTAATAACAACACCAGCCTTTCTACAAATGGTAAGCTCGCTACTTACCAAGACTATATATATATATATATATCAGAATAAGAGTAAGCAATCTCTACATCCTCCAAATGAAAAGCTTCTAATTTGGTACATAAGCAAACCAAAAACACCCAATTTTGATCCATCAATCTAATGAAAACATCATATAATTGAGCATATTGATAACCAAATAGCTTAATCAAGGTTACATACAAATTCTTATGTCAAAGTCTCAGAGACATACATATAACAACAACAACAATACAAAAAGTCTTAATCATATAATAATAATTTACTTGCCTCTTCTCAATCTCAAGTCTCAACCAAAAAGACCCAAAAAAAAGCTTCCAAATTAATTGCTTCAGGTGTTGATGTCGCTGGTGTCTCTAGCACATCTAGTAATGGTTTCGCAACCTCTGCTGTAAGAATTGGCTTGTCCGGAGCGGCAATCGTAGTAGGAAGCTCCTGGTTTCTGACAAGGAACCATGTCTCTCCTTAAGGTTTCGTATCCGATGTAACGTTTATGCGCCATGAGAACTCTCCGGCTGATCTCCGACGGCATCAGATCTTCGTCTTCTCCGATGATGAGGCTGTTTCCGACTAGCATTGCGTCGATCTCTCCGTTTGGCGACGGGATCGAGATCGCATTGGAGATTTTGAGGAGAAGGATGGCGAAAAACACCATCGCGACTGAGTTTAACATGTTCGATGTCGGTATATGAATATTGTGCCAACGCGATCTCTCTCTCTCGCTGGTGCTTAAAGCAGAAATGGGGGTAGTTGGTGAAGAAGAAAAGTCGCTGACAAATGTACAGTTTAAAAGTGTTCGGGTTTAGGTCGGCTAGTCAACTTAAACCGGCCGGTTTGCAAAATTTATAATCTGTCAAGTTAAACCAGTGTCTTCTTCTCCCATTAGTAAGTTATTTGACTTTGTTGTAACCAAGGAGGCTCTTATATGGAGAAAATAAGGTTATCTGTATGGTTTCTCTCCTAGATTCTTACTAATTAAAAAATAAAAATAATAAAAAATAGGAGAAAAGATGAGAAACATTGACACTGTTCCGGATACATGGCAAATTCTAATAGATTAAATTTTATTTTTCTGATTTGTTATTTAAATAAATAATAAGTTTATATAAAATGATTTTAAAAATATATTTTTAGATATCCACTCAGAATTTACCGATGGAGATGTTCTAATAGATGCTTGATCTGAAATGGGTAAGACTTTTTCTACTTCAATATTAACAAAGAGAGGTAAAATAATTATCCGAATATTGATAATCAAATAGTTGCATTGTTTCCTTTTTTTTTTTTTTTTTTTTTTTTTCTCGCCTTAGATTTGCATTACCGGAGTAGAGCTCTTCTTCGCATGTTAAGGCGATTAACGACATATCCGTTTAGATATTGGAAGGCTAACCTTGGAGGTTGGTGGTTCAAGGATTGTTTGAGCCATCTTCCTTCTTTAATACCATCAATAATATACGCCTAACCGATCTAGATCGACGTTAGCAATTCTGTCGACATTAGAATTTGAAAATATATAAATTATTAGTATTAAACCCATACGGGACAAAACTTTTAAAAAATTTATAGATATCGATCACTTGTTGATATATGAATAAAAACGAAAATCAAGATGTAGTTAATCATATAACGTATAATGGGTTTAGTTTCATCTAATCGGATGAACTCACGAATGTTATTACTTCAAATTAGAAAATTAGAATCGAATATTTAGTTAAAGCAAAACCAACAGAGAAATATAGTAATAGTTTGTTTGGTTTTTAGTTTGTAAAAACCTATGGAATCACTAATAAAAACTAATAAATATTGAGAAAAACTGTTAAAAAGTAACAATCATGCAAGTCTAACAAAGAGCTTTGGCTAAAATGCCAAGCAATCATGCAAGTAAAAAACTTACATCATCGCCAATCATAGGAGAATGTGGATATGAATTTGCAAACAAAATAATCATGTAACTTATAAGAGAGTGCTGAGATACAAAGATGTTTTACTTCGTTTACGAATGAAAAACTCAGGCAACCAAATTTTTGTACTATAAGAAATGAAGCGTATTGTAAGAACCTCACTCACTGAAGCAAAAGCTACCAATTCGACGAAAAAGCCAAGAAGCGTGGAATCCCAACTCGTCGCCGTGGGAAACAACATAATCTCCTATCAGAAAATAGCTCTACATAAACCAGATCACATTATAAGAATCATTACATTTATATGAGATTGCAAATAGATCAAATTCAACAATAGAGTTTGATAGAGCACTGTTAAGTTTTGGATTGTATCCTACTTCCCTTTTTCAAAATCAAACAAATAAACTTGTCATATAGAGTTGTTATAAAATTAGTACATGATGTAAGCTATATATCCCCAAGTCTAGTCTAACAACAACCTAACATGGGCCCTATGGATGCAAAGCCCACTGTTGTTGCTTATGTTCAAATGGCCTCAGTTCCCAACAGTAATAGAGGAAAGTCTCTTACCTCGTGTGCTCTCCGTATGGTCAAGGATCCAAGGCCAGCTCATGCTATAATCCAAATGAAGAACATGTTCAATCCTCTTGCATCACCTACAGTCTGTTTTTGATGATGGCACTTGTCTATAATCTACCTAGGCTTGTAATCATTAGGTTAATCATTTCTCCACTATAAAAGGACAATGTGATGTAACCTTTCTCTTAAGAATGAATACACTTTTGAGCCTCCTCTTCTAAGTATTTACTAGGGTTCATAGCTCTTGCTTTCATAGTATCAGAGCGCCGGTAATACTCCTCAATGGCTACAAATGAATCTTTTTCTTCTGCTCCTCTCTGTATCTCTCAAGTTTTGACTCTCAAACTTACAGAGTCCAACTATTTGCTATGGTAGACTCAATTTGAGTCATTTCTTTCACCTCAAATGGTACTCGGCTACGTCAATGGCTCGATCTCTCGTCCAGATGCAACTCGTTCTGTTACTGGTACTGCTGGAGTCACTATGGAACCTTATCCGGAGTTTGCGAAATGGGTTCGTAATGATCAAATGGTCATGGCGTGGATCTTTGGCTCTCTGTCTGAACCGGCACTCCGAGCAGTCTATGGTATTCACTCTGCTCAAGAGTTATGGTCTGCTCTTGCTAAGAAATTTAATCGAGTTTCTACCACTAGGAAGTTCGAACTGTAGAATAGGTTGCGTGCTTGTCTTAAGTATGGTCGACCTATGGATAGGTATCTTAGTGAGCTTAAGCAAGTATTTGATCAGTTAGACTCTATCGGCTCTCCTATGACCGATCTAGAGAAGATTCATGGCTTGTTAACTGGTCTAGGCAAGGAATTTGAGTCGGTTGCTACTGTGATTGAACACTCTATGGATACAGTGCCTGGTCTGTGTTATGAAGATGTTGTCTTTAAAGTCATTGCCTTAGATGATAAGCTGAAGACTTATTCTGCTGCTCCTTCAGTCACACCATATCTTGCCTTTCAAGCTAAGAAAACATACTTTGACAGGGGATCCTCCAACAACAGAGGAGGAAGGTCTAGTTCAGGTAATAGTTACAGAGGTAGAGGAAACTACTCTACCAGGGTCGAGGCTTTCAACAACACGGTAGTAGTCAGAATAATGCTTCCTCTCGGCCTACTTGTCAAATTTGTGGTAAATATGGCCATAGTGCTGCCAAGTGTTACAACCGCTACAATGTGGACTTCAATCTCCTGAATTACCTTCTGCTCTTGCTGCTATGAGAGTCTCTGAAGGTGAACATCACAATGGTACTGAATGGCTTCCAGACAGTGGATCGACTGCTCATATCACCAACTCCACTGCAAACCTCCAACAAGCACAACCATATAATGGAAACGATTCGGTTATGGTTGGAAATGGTGGTTTCTTATCTATCACTCACATTGGATCAGTTCCTCTTCAGACTTTGACAGGTAAATTCCTTCCTCTAAATGATGTTACTGTTTGTCCTAATGTTACTCAGTCTCTTTTGTCAGTATCAAAGTTACGCTCCGATTATCCTTGCACAATAAGTTTGACTCTGATAGTGCGCGTGTAAAAGACAAGCACACCAAGCAGCTCCTCACAACCGGAAACAGGAGTAAGGATCACTATGTATTGGGAAACCCTGTTTTCAGTGCTTTTTACTCAACACATCAACTTGCAATCAGTGATGAGGTTTGGCACAAAAGGTTAGGACATCCAAGTGCAGAGATCCTTCAACACCTGTCGTCTACCGCAACAATTTCAGTCAATAAACGCACCAACAAGCTTTGTGAGTCCTGTAGGCTTGGCAAGAGTGCTCAACTTCCTTTCTCCTCTTCTACTTTTGTAGCTAGTAAACCTCTTGAGAGGCTACATTGTGATTTGTGGGGTCCTGCTCCTGTCACATCTACTCAAGGGTTCAAATATTATGTTATCTTTGTTGACAACTATTCTCGCTATTGTTGGTATTATCCATTGAAGAATAAATCTGTTTTTTACTCAGTTTTTCCACTTTTCCAAAGTCTTGTTAAGAATCAGTTTAGTGAGAAAATCAAGATGTTTCAGTGAGATGGTGGTGGTGAATATATTAGTACTCAATTTGTGAATCATCTTGCAAACAGTGGGACCAAACAACTAATTTCTTGTCCTCACACGCCACAACAAAATGGTTTAGCCGAGAGAAAACATCTGACATTTGTATGAACTAGGACTCAGCATGATGTTTCAAAGCAAAGTGCCACAACATTATTGGGTTGAAGCCTTTTTCACTTCAAATTATCTTAGTAATCGGCTACCCTCTTCTGCTCTAAAGTCCTTTCAAAGCTCGTATGGAGTTTTGTTCTCAGAGAAACCAGACTTCTCCTCTCTTCGAGTGTTTGGCAGTGTCTGCTATCCCACACTCCGTGCTTATGGTGGTAACAAGTTCGATCTTAAGTCACTAAAGTGTGTGTTTCTTGGCTATAATGACAAGTATAAGGGTTATATGTGTGTCTACCCTCTGACATGTCGTGCTTACATCAGTCGGCATGTGCTCTTTGATGAAAATGTTTTTCCCTTTGCAGATGAGTACTCTACTCTTCTTCCTCCAACAATAAGTCTTCTTTTATCTGCCTGGCAACAAAGCTTTCTGGCTCCACAAGGCAATACGGAACAATCCTCTGCCCCACTAGAGGATCCAGTGTCTGCAATAGTTGTTTCTACTCTAGTCAAACAACAAGGGTTAGTTCCTGAGGTTGCAGGTCAGGTTGCAGAGGTTGTAGATCCCGTAAATTCAGCTTCTGACTCTGCAACTACAGATACTGATGAAGGTTCTTCAAGTGAGGCTTCACTCTTCTCAGAAGAGGATTTTTCCCCCACTGCAGGCTACGATCAATGACCATACCATGATAACAAGAGGAAAGGATGGAGTTTGAAAACCAAATCCCAAATACGCCCTTCATACCACTCACACCACTGTTAAATAACCTAAAACAGTAGCTTCTGCTCTAAAACATCCAGGATGGACAGTGATGAAGTTGACTCCTTTGTGGAAACAAACACTTTTTCTTTGGTTCCATATCAACAAGATATGAATGTACTCTGTTGCAGGTGGCTTTTCAAAACAAAAGTTAAGGTTGATGGGAGCTTGGACAAATTGAAGGCTCGTCTGGTAGGTAATGGCTATGATCAAGAAGAAGGAGTAGATTTTCTTGAAACTTATAGTCATGTGGTTCAAACTGCAACAGTTTGTATGGTTCTTCATGCTGCAACGGCTCACAATTGGGAGATCAAGAAGTTAGATGTTAAAAATGCTTTCCTACACAAAGATTTAAATGAGACAGTGTACATGAATCAACCTCCTGGCTTTGCCGACAGTGCAAATCCGTCGCATGTATGGAAGCTCAATAAAGCAGTGTACGACTTAAAGCAGGCTCCTCGAGCGTGGTATGATAAATTCAGTAAATTTCTTTTGAAGTTTGGCTTTGAGTGCAGCTTTAAGGATCCATCACTCTTTTTCTATCTCAAGAACGACAATCTCATTATCTTGCTACTTTATGTGGATGACATGGCTCTGACTGGGAATAATCCAAAGATGATTGATGAATTACTTAATGCCTTAAATCAAGAGTTCCGAATGAAAGATATGGGCAGGTTAAATTATTTTCTTGGAATACAAGCTCACTATCATCCTGCAGGACTGTTTCTCAATCAGCAAAAATACGTAGAGGATCTCCTTCTCGCTGCTGGTATGACTGATTGTGCTCCAGCCTCAACGCCACTACCCCTGGAGCTTCAAAAAGTGAAAGGTCAAGAAGAATCATTTGATCAACCAACTCCGTTTTGGAGCTTGGCAGGAAAGTTGCAGTATCTCACTCTCACTCGTCCAGACATACCGTTTGCAGTTAATCTTGTGTGTCAAAGGATGCATTCTCCAACGGTGGCAGACTTCAGTTTGCTGAAACGAATACTCAGGTATATCAAAGGAACCATTGACTATGGAATCTCCTATTCTAATGACATTGATTCAACATTTCATGCCTACAACGACAATGATTATGCAGGATGTCCAACCACTAGTCGCTCAACTGGCGGGTTTTGTACTTTTCTTGGCAAGAATCTAATTTCATGGTCTGCAAAATGACAGACATCAGTATCTCGTAGCTCCACAGAGGCAGAGTATCGTTGTCTCTCTGATACAACAGCCGAAGTTACCTGGTTAAAAGACCTTTTGGACAATGTTGGGATGCCGCTCTCCCATGCGCCTGAGTTATATTGCGACAACCTATCCACTGTGTACCTCTTTGCAAACCCAACACTCCATAAGAAGTCTAACCACTTCAAAGTGCATTATCACTATGTTCAATATCAGGTTGTAGAAAGAACTTTGGTTGTTTATCATATCCCTGCAGTTCATCAACTTGCAGATATCTTTACTAAATCTTTGCCAGTTCAAGTTTTTTGTGATTTGAGGTTGAAACTTGGTGTGGTCTCACCACCCACCCAAAGTTTGGGGGGGGGATGTAAGTTGTATAGCCCCAAGTCCAGTCCAACAACAAGCTAAGATGGGCCCTATGGATGCAAAGCCCACTGTTGTTGCTTATGTTCAAATGGTCTCAGTCTCCAACGGTAATAGAGGAAAGTCTCTTACCTCGTGTGCTCTCTGTATGGTCAAGGATCCAAGGCCAGCTCATGCTACAATCCAAATGAAGAACATGTTCAACCCTCTTGCATCACCAACCGTCTGTTTTTGATGATGACACTTGTCTATAATCTACCTAGGCTTGTAATCATTAGGTTAACCATTGCTCCATTATAAAAGGACAAAGTGATGTAAAACTTTCTCTTAAGAATGGAGACACACTTTTGAGCATCATTTTCTAAGTATTTACTAGGGTTCATAGTTCTTGCTTTCACATGAGAGTTAGATAAGTTAGAAGAACACAGCAAAATGTGATGTGATTGTTTGTAATGACATGGTAAAACCATGGATTAAATATGTTTTCTTGTGTCATTGGCCTAACAGCTAAAAAGTTGAACATAGTAAAAATTAGATAGTAAAAAATGCATAAGTGAACTTGAACGTACCTTTTCATCCACAAGGAGAAGAATTGATTCCTGAAAATTCTTCTGGTTTCCGGACTATTAAAACTATGATCTTCCATTCTGTTTTCAAAGAATTTAGATTTGAGAGAGGAGTAAAATTTAGAGGCATCTTCAACCTGAAACTAAAAAATAAAAAAAAAACAGAATGAATATGAATTTAAGAGAAAAGGTATGTATATGAACAAAAGGAAAAGTTTTTACCAGCCTGAGAATTGCAAATCCAGAACAATAAAACAATGAACATGAGATAAATACAGAGAAAATTAAAGAGAGAATGAACTCAAATTGGATTTACATATAAGATGGATCGGTTGTAAACCACTTTGAATGTGGAGCTTTTAGTGGAGTAGAATGAGGGATAGATTTTTTTTGTAAGCAGTTAACGTTGAAGATGAACAAAAAGGAGGTGATTTTAGTGGTTATAGGGTTTACAAATGTTTGGGCTTATGGGTTTGAAAAATACTAACCGTAAATAAAATTATAAAAAATCCATTAAGAGTCCGAATAATTTTTTTCTTTGTTTTTCTGATGGAGATAGTTGTGTGTTTCTTCGTATAACATGATGCGTTTTTTTTCCGGAAAATATTTATTTTCTGACGATCGTGTATTATTAATTTTTATTTTCTTAAAAAATTAAAAAGAAAATATAATCTGATATGATTTAATTTGATTGTGCAGTCAAGTTATGACTTATAAGATAAGTGATGAGTTTTCTCTTTTTGCAAGTTAGCAAGATTAAGGATATTAGATTTTTGGTGTGTTTTGTCGATCTATATTTCAGGATAAAAGTTGTGGATCTAACTTGTTGTTTGTTCTATCTTATGCTGGAATCCGTTTAGTCTGATCAAAGGTTTCGAAATCGGTGATGCAACTGAAAAAAAGTAGCTCTTGTAAATGCCTAAGTTAGTATATGAGTTTCTCTGTTCCGGTTCACCATCCATTGCCAAGCTCGTAACTCTGATAAATTCACCCGATATAGCTTTGCCTTCGTACTTTTTTTTGTTGACTGCCTTCGTACTTATGTCGTCGTTTGAATCAAAAGCCCATATCTTTTTTTTTTTTGTGTTTCTTAATAAATATTTTTATTTTTTAATTATATTTATACCGTTTTCTCTTGATTGTATTGGTTTGTCCATTTTTAATTATTATTATTATTATTATTATTATTATTATTATTATTATTATTATTATTATTATTATTATTATTATTATTATTATTATTATTATTATTATTATTTTCAATCAAATTTTCTTTTCCATTTTATTTGAGTTGTCCAAGTCCAAATGGGCATATCCATATTAAAAAAAAAAAAAACCGTTTGTGTGCAGGGTAAATTGGTTTTTAAATCAATATATAAACCGCTTCAGTTTTAGTTGCTAAAGTGTTACCACTTTCAAGATTTTCTCGTCGTTGGGAGTAGTGGGATCTTACATGACCCGAACCGTCACACATAAATCGGGCAGCGGTGCATACGGATGGAAAACCATCTTCAACTGACCCCTCGGTTTTTATTTATGGTTATGCCAAAAACATGTTTTAACCGTAAAAAATACTTTGATTTAAGATTTGTTTCGAATTTTTTTTTATTATTTTTTTTTTTGAAAAAGTTTTTTTTTGTTTTTTAATTTTTTTTTTTTAAAACACTTTTAGCCCCAAAATGATTCAATTTTGATGTATTTTCACATAACGTGAATACAAAATATAAGTGACATCAATTGTTTGACTAAGATTAACCATCTATATAACCAGTTAAACTTTTCTTCAAAAAATATTTCTACATATTTGAAAACTCCATTATATAGTTTGAATGATCGATATGATATTATTTTTTGGAAAAAGATTGCTAGCTACACGAAGTATGCGAGAACGCATGGTCACACATGTCAAGTATAATATTGCATTCTCAACTACATGAAGTAGATGTATTGCATGACCACATGCATGATCTATATGACGTCATGTGGTTAACACCATAAACATAAAATTCCGGTACACCGGTTAACTGACTCCGACGTTGACCAATATTGACCAAAAAATATTCCATTATTTTTATGTATACTATTAAAACCAAAAATATAAATTGCTATATCAAATAGTTTCTATAATTTTTTTAGAAAATTAGACATATTCTATATTATATAACTAAATATTTTGTTTAAATCTTTAATGTATTCATTCTTATAATTAGTAATTTTAATTTTGAAGCTAAACTAATAGTTAAATAAAAATTATTAATAATTATTTTGAATTCATATATATATATATATATTAATATTTCTACAGTCAAATATATTGTTTTGCAAACTCAATTTTTTGGATCTTCTATATATTAAAAATAAATATTGTGTGTCTTTGTTGTTTACAATCAAATATATTTCTTTTATTAAATAACAAAAAACATTGTATTTAATTAAATCAAATAATAAGTTGATGTTTCTAATTGCAATAGAAAAAAAAACTAACTATTATAAGACTGGATGAATTAACAGATATATAATATATTTTTATATTGCAAAAATTAAAAAAGTGAAATGAAAAATCATTAATAATTTTTCAGATATTAAAATTTTTATTTTACCATGAGTATATAAAATTTTTCAATAATTGTAATGATTTTGATATGTATTGGGTTTGGTTCTAAGTATTTGTGTTGTAGAAATATTTTTTTGTGGTTGAGAATATTAAATAATATTAATTTTATATTTAGATAAATTAAGTAAAAAGTTGATGTTTTTAAATTAATAAAGTTAAAATAATATCATATGAATGATTTTTCTTTCAATTTTAGTTAAGTTTTGAAACTGAAAAAGATAACTATTATAAGACTAAAAATGGAATTATATACAATATATTTTTATTTTGGATCCATATATGTTATAAATTATTCCTAAATAATTCAACTAAATAGTTTTTTTGGTTTCTAAAATTAAAAACAAAAAAATATTGCATATTTTTATTGGTCAACATCGCTCAACGCCGGTCAATATTGGTCAACACGGATTTTGATGAACGGTGTACTAGAATAAGATGTTTGTGATGTTGAGCACATGTCATCATATAGTTTGTATATGTGACCATGCAATACATATAATTTGTGTAGTTGGCGATACATTTTTAAAGTTGGAATGTGTGGCCATGTATTGAACAATACTTCGGATAGTTGAGTATCTTTTTTCCTTATTTTTTCTTTTAGTCAAAGTCAAACAACTAAAGTAGATACTAGATACTATCAACATTTCACACTAAATTTAACACAATTGTGGTCATATAACTATTAATCTCAAGGGGGAAAGGTTTCTTTAACCCCTTCAGATAAAATTGTGGTCAGCAAAATTATTTAATCACAATCATCCTAAACTTGACCCTAAATTAATAACCCATTTGACCAAAGATTATCATTTTTGACTTACCAAATAAACCAATAAATAAATAATATATAATAGAAAAACCATAGACAAAGGTGACAAAACTAATATCATTACTTCCCAATATCAGAAAGAGAAAAGGTGAATTGAATTGTATATCTGTTTAATTTCATAAGAATTGTTGATAAACAAAAACTTGTTTCTCAAGCAGTAAATAATGATCACTGAATTTCGTCAAAACCGAATATGATATTGGTAAAATATTTTCTACCAAATGTTTTGTTGAAAATTGCGTAAGAAAACATCTATCCATACTATTAGTGTGCTTGTTTGAATTTGAACCTTATTTTTTATTTATTTTATCTCAAGAGTATTCTAACAAACATTTGTTATATGTATTCTCTAGCAACATAAAAAAATGGCCATGAAGAAGTTTTCATCTTTTCTATTACCTTTATTGATGGTGTTTGCTTTTATCCTTCCATCAATTATTTCAGGTAACACATATTTATTCAGGGTTAAATATTTTTTAAAGCAATTTTTGTGTGTGTTTATTTGTATGATATATCGATGAGAGACTTGTAAATTTCTCGTACATTTAGTTGGAGAAAAAAATATGTATAAATCTTTCGGAAAAATTGGAAAATGATGTTAACTCTTTAGAAAGAAATTATGGCTATTGTAATTGGAATAAGAAAACATATGCTAGCATTAGTAATACAAATTTATAAAATGATTAATTGATCATTTTGTGGTTATGATCTTTGTTAATGTGTTTGTTTATGCAGTCGAAGTAATACCATGCATACCAGGATCAACGTGTTCAAACAATCTAACATGCAATGTACTTTGCAAATTAAAAGGATACAAATTAGGAGGGTTCTGCCGAAAATATGCAGGCAAAAAGACCGGCAATTGTTGTTGTCATCCTGGCTTTGAATCTCACGACTCTTCCATATCCGATGATATTAATGTACTAATTCCTAATTAATTTCTCGTTTTATATGTATTCCATATTATCAGATTAATTAATATATATTCAAACATGTTTGGAGATGGATTTATCCTCATATATAAATTACACAATTGGTTAAGATAGGGCTCCTATTAGACAATCTACATACTATAATTTGTTACGTAATACATAGTTTTAGTTTCTAGTATTATCTCAAAATTCTAAATTTTAGTGTCTCTTACTAATATAATACTATTATTTTCGTGTACTTTTAGGCTTAAAACTTTATCATGAGTCTTAATTTTTCTTCATTATTTTTTGTTTATATGTATAGGTGAGAAACTTACTTAATATCTATAATATTGTTTTAGTATAGTTTAATATTTGTAATGTAATTTAACTTATATAATTATTTTAAAATTTATCGTATATTAGAAGATTTGTAAAAATTATATATTTTATAAAATACAATTCTACTTTCATATATATATATATATAATTTTATTAATTAATATTTTTGTTTAAATAATCTATAATAGTAACAATAATAAAACCGTGAATACTATTAATATATAAGTACAAAATTTGATAACATATACACACATATCTTATTATATAAAGTTTGGTTCTCAAAGTTAGTAACTCACCAGTCGTGACAAGTGTTAGTTTTAACGATCAGAGATCAAAGCTAAAAACTCATCAGATCGTGACAAGTGTCAGTTTTAAAGCATGTCAATTTTAACGATCATAAATCACATATCAAAGTTAGTAACTCAATAGATCGTGACAAATGTCAATTTTAACGATCAGAAATGTAACGCTCCGACCGCCACTCTTAGTGGGGCCCATGTCCAATCCCAGTCCATGGGCCCACCTTTTTTAATGGGCCTCACGTCTTCTCCCTAGGGCCGTGAGCCCATCCATGTCTGACGGCCGGTTTGCTACGTCCGCGAGGTTCTAAAGACTTGTTACCGTCCCTACAAATCATCACATGATCTTTCCCTGTGTTTTGTCCTCACTCGCACAGTTCCGACAGTCACTTCCCGGAAGGTCACCCATCTTGAGACTACTCCAGCTCACGCACGCTTAACTGTGGAGTTCTCTTAGGACCTTTGACCGAAAAGATAAATGCACTTTAGTGACAAAGGTGGCCAAATCAATTCTTTTAAACCTCTCCGCAAATCTCTGAAACCGGGTTGTCACAATTCACACCCACTAACAGATCGTAACGTCCTCGTTGCGCACCAAGACCGTCACCCCCTGATAGTGTGAGCCCACTCGACTCCACACTCGTCTGGCTTTGGCTCTGATGCCACTTGTAACATCTGCGAACAAAATTGAGGATTTGGGAAGGGGTGTCGATCGACACCAAGGAGGTAGTGTCGATCGACACTGAGGTGGTGTCGGTCGACACCAATTTCTGGTAGCAGCGGCTGATGTCTGTTTTTCCTAGTTTGTTTGTGTTTGGTTGTTATTTGTTAAACATTGGTATCTCAGTTGCTTGTGTGTATAGCCTAGTAGATGGGAGGATTTTCTCACTAAGTATTTATGATAATACTTACGCATCTCAATTGTTGTTTTTGGTGTGCAGGTATGTGACGTGGAATCATGGTGATGAAGAGGAGGATGGTCTAGGGTCTCGTTTGTGTGTTGGTGGTCTTTGTTATATTGTTTATGTTGGAACCCTGGTTAGAGTTATGTTAGGTTGCTGGATAGAATTGTTAGGAATGTTATTGTATTGATGATGTATTGGTTTTGTGTTATTGGTATATTTCCGCTGTGCTTAATGGTTATTGCTGGTTTAAGGATGAGTTGTGCTTTGGGTTGGTTTAATTAAGTAGTATGAGATGCTTAATTTTATATTATATTTATTAATAAAAAATGGGTCGGGTTGTTTCAAGAAATCACAGTTTTCAAGTTTGGTAAAATGATGCATAAGATAATTGTAATCTTATTATATTTAAATAAACTTTGTTAATCCTAAAAGGAAAAGGATTGTAAATACATCTTTCTATGTAAGCAAATATATGATGACATATTTTTCACCAAACAAAATAATTTCGACTAGCTTTCTTTTTCTTGGTAAATTTTATTCTTTGTTTTTTTATCAACCTTTTGTTTGACACATCATTGTTCTTGAACAATTCTCGAAGAAAATTTGTTTGTTGTCTAATCGAAGCAACTATATAAAAAGATTCCTAGATATTACCACGTGTTTTCGTTGTTGTTTCTTTGAATTTTTTTTCGTTTCTCAATTTTATAATGCATACTACGCAATCTTTGAATTTGAAGTGTTAACAAAGTTTCTTCATGCATAATAACTAAGGTTTTTAGAATTAACAAATTTCTCACGGTGTTATTATTATTTCTATTAATTTGTAGGACAGGTAGCATAAAAAAAAAAAGATGAATACACAAATGCAAGATCAACTAAACAGAAAGCGTTCTTATCGTCGAACGATAGTACGTCTTACAAGAAAGTGGAAAGCAAGGATTTTTTTTTTTTTTAAATGAGCTCATTGGAATAAATTTTCTCATAAAATAGAAAAGGGGTTAAGGAAAATATACAGAAATTATTAATTATAAAAAATGTGAATACTCACTTCTATATAAACATAGATCGTCTCATGTTATTCATCTAACAAAATCATTTATTCAAATATATTGCTTTCAACTTTGTTCTATTGGTCAAATTTTTTAATGGGAAGACAAATTTTCTTTATTTTTTAAAACCAAAATATACTCCTACTTTCTACTTTTTCAGTTTGGAATAGGTAAGATTAATATGTTGACCCAAAAAAAATGGAAGATTAATCTATGCATTTTCTTTTTCAAATATTTTATTTTAAAATTTATTGTAGTATTTAATTTATATTTTCATCTTTGAATTATTTTAGATTCATATATTACTGTGCTTATAATTTTTTATTATTTCGTTAATTATGTCAGATTAATTTTCTTCTAATTTCTCAATCGTGATTGGTTTGTCATAGACCTTTTTTAGCAAACATAATTGTTACCATTCGTTCAAGCAAACATAATTGTTATTATTCGTTCAATCTCAAAAAGAGATAAAGAGAAGAAGGTCATCAACCTAATGGTTGGATAAAATAAGCTAATCAAACACAAGCCTACAACAAATATAGATAGATTGGAAAAACATAAATCGTTGTTGATAGAGGCTAGATCATGGTGTGTCAAAGAAACTTCCATGAATACATTGGGAAATTTAACATTAGTTACTATCAAAAGATTTTGTGACGTTGGAAAAGGGTCTTTAGTTTCATTGGTTGCTGGAGCAAGCCACTTTGAGATAGTTAAAAGACGTAAACATGTTCTCTCCACACAGGAGGAGGGCAGAGCCGAGGTTCTCTCTACGGTGGAGGAGGGTGGACGCAAGGTTATCTACCCAAGGGAGGAAGGTGGGGGAGGTTGGATGCAAGGTTATCTCCCCAAGGGAGGAAGACAGAGCAAATGTTCTCTCCACGGTGGAGGAGGCAAGGTTCTCTCCATAAGGGAGGAGGGCAGAACCGAAGTTCGCTCCATTGTTAGTCATAAACTATTGTGATGTAATTTATTTTTTATTCAAAATATTTTTTTAGCCAATAATTTTAGTGATTAAAGAAACCATGCAATTGTTGTTCAAAAAAAAAAAACTATGCAAAAGTGAAAGTAAAGAGACATATAATAGTTGACTTAATTTGTTTATATAGATATTTTCTAGGTAGTGGTAAATAATATATTTGTAACATACAGTATATTTAGGTGTAAAAAATACACTTTTAATGGTAACATATAAATCAGTGTACTATAACAAAAATAAATTATAAATAATGTTAATTATAAATTATAAAATATTTAATTTTATTTACAAAAGTTTAAACCGACACATCGGGTGGATCTAGTATATATATATTCAATTAACTTTGTAAACTTATTTGATTTAATTTATCATAATAATATATGAGTGAATTATAATAATATCTGTGTTTTTGTATGGGTCTCACATAGGAGCTGTATTTTAGAGGTTCTCAAAAAGTCATATTTTAATATCTTAATTAGTTTTAATTATTTTAGTACTAATAAGAGTCAAGTCTTAAGCTAACAATGTTATTTATAATAGTTCCTCTCATTCTCATTTTCATTCTCATTTTCACTTTCATTAGTTGTATTGAATCATGCTATATTTCAGGCTTAGATTAACGGATAAATTATAGATAATAAAGATGGACTTTTCACAAAAGTTAACGTGAAAATAATAATGGAAAAGTGATCTTTTAATATAAATTACCAAATAAAACAAACTACCAAATAATATTTATAAAATTTATCTCAAAATGAACAATCAACTATGTATAAAAAAGATCTGGTAAAATTAGTTTATGTTAGACTTTTTAATTTATATATTGTAAAAGTAAATTGTTGTCAAAAAAAAGTAAATTAAAATAAGTAAAAATCAAGTATACGACCAAGATCTAATATCTAATGATCAAATAAGAATAAAAGCAAATAAGCTATTATGGAAAATCCATTATATATTATGGGAGAGTCTTAACAATAAATGTAAAATAGATAATATGATGTTATGTAGAGTTTGGCCAGATTATGGTCTAAAGGTTCAATTAAAATAAATCTACAATAGGGAACTTTATAATTGCTGTCAATATTTTGACTTTTAAAAATCAAAATTCTGAACTTCGTAAAGTAGTTTATAAATATGGCTACTTTGGTAAGAAATCTTGAAAACTTTCTATTTAACAAAAAACTAGTTATTATCAAACAGTGTAAAATAATATTTCAAGATCCACATCCCTTAAGTATTTGTAAGATATTAATTTTTGTGTATACATTTCTTCCTATTATCATTGTTTCAACAAGAAATGGAACTTCTCTTAACCTTGATTTTAAACTTTACTTTTCAATTTTATTTTTTTTTTCAATTATTAGGTTTCTCATGAGATTGGATATATTTTGACAATTTTTTTCTTTGCATCATCTAGCAACACAACTAATGGGAACCAAGAAATTTTCATGTCTTGTATTGTTGATGGTGTGTGCCCTCATCCTCCTACCCATTATTTCAGGTAATACATGTATTTTGTTAAGGGTTAAGTGTCGTAAATGCAAAGAAATATCTTTATTTATCTATAATATTATGATGATATACTCAAATTTAGATTTTATTTAAACTAAATGTGACTCTTCTACTGGTTGTAGACTTAAAAAAAAAAATTGTATAATTTCATCACCTGTTAAAAAACTATGTTTTACAATTTTACGAAAAC
Source organism: Camelina laxa (assembly GCA_024034495.1). NCBI lineage: Eukaryota > Viridiplantae > Streptophyta > Magnoliopsida > Brassicales > Brassicaceae > Camelina > Camelina laxa. The sequence goes on along the minus strand of CM043880.1, from coordinate 22,367,992 downwards.
AAATGATTTCTTCAACTCGATTCGAGAGATAGTTTCACATAAATTTCCATATGAACCAATTTTCGTTTTCGTAAACCTCCGACTGCTACCTTTTTTAGTGGGCCCATATCTATTTTTGGTCAGTTGATTCATTTTTATTGGATGGTTGGTTTACTTTGTTTGGGAGGTTGTAAATACTTGTTTACCGATCTTACAAATTACCATATGATATATCTATAAGTTTAATGCTTATTCGCACCGACAATCACTTTTCTTAAAGTCATCCATTCTGAAACTATTCCAACATAAGTACAGTTAACTGTAAAATTTTCTTAGATATAGGTGACCAAATCAGTTATTTTAAACCTCTCTACATGAATTAATATATATCTAAAACCGGGGTGTTATAATTATCCATAGATAAGTTGATAGATTCCAACCCAATTCTTAAACAATCCTTTTGAACGCCAAGATCTTTGATTAAGCTATCGATATGACTTCTGCAGCTGTTAAAGTTTGTTGTACAAACCTCAGTGATATCGATTTCAATACGTGTATGAATTTTAAAAAACATACATAATTAAACATAATCAGAATCAGTTTGGTGTTCTTGTAATCTTATTAATATGTTTGCTTTTTTTACTAAACAGGACGAGGCAGAGAATGTTATCTTCAACCAGGATGTAAAAATTCAATGACATGCAATGAGTTTTGCTATTATAAAGGATACCGATTAGGAGGGTTTTGTGAACGCTATGGCGGCTCAAATAAGTCTGGCCATTGTTGCTGCTATTATAGCTTTGAATCTCAAGACTCTTCCAAATTGCATGATAATAATGTACTCATTATTAACTAATCCATTATTTTATGTGTATTCTTTATATCAGAATAATTAAAATTATTTTAAATGTATTTTTGTATATGGATTATATATCTTTAGGTATGAGAAAACAAATGAACCCAAAAACCGGAACCAGATTAAAAAAAAACCGAACCGGAACAACAAAAAAAATATTTATTTGTACTCAATACTGGAATGGGTACTTACAAAATACTTTGTACTAAATACTCAAATGGGCATCCAGTTACCAAAGATTACCCAGACAGCTATCCGAATAACCAAAATATTTGTATATTTTCTAGTATTTTGTGCCCGATTATATCCAAAATCTATCAAATATTTGAAATTTAACCCGTATATAAATCGATTGCCATAAAAAAGTAATGAGAAAAAATCAATTAATAATAATTATCAAATAAAATGAAAGATCCAAGATTAGGTAGTATATGCCTTTGATTTTGTTTATAAAATAAAATGGAATATCAAATAAATCGATTGCAGTAAAAAAAAATCAATGGAAGAAAATCAATACTAATCGTGGGAATAAAAATATTAACTACACCAATATAAATGCCTTTGATTTTGAAATCGAATAAAATAGAACATCATAAATTAAGTACTATGTAAATTGATGGCCAATTTAAATGCAATGGTTTGAAATTTGATCGTTGAAATCTAATAAAATAGAGGATCATAAGTTAAGTACAATGTAAATCAATGGCCATTTTCAATGCAATTGTTAAAAATCAATCTTACATACCATTATCGTAGTAATCTAATGACTATTTGCCATTGCCCAAGAATCTCAGATGGATGGATGTAAGTAAGATTGGAATAAACATAGGTGTATAAAAGGCTGGCTTTGTTTTGATTGATCTTTTTTTTTTTTTTTTTTTTTGAACAACCAAATGATTCCATTCAATCAAATAGAGTCATTACAAGGAAAGGGATAAAGTATCCCTAAAATTAAGACATTACAAGCATAGACTTTCTCCAAAGTCATAAACATAACTAAAGAAAAATAGAATATCAGGCAAGGGTCCATGGAAACTATGAAACAAATGCAGTTAAGCAGTTGGAGACATGTGAGATCATGGTTGCAAGATTGGACATCATCGATGAGATCGAGAGATGACAGGTAGGTCACGGTCAAAAGACTTTGTGCCGTTGGAAGGAGAAACAGAGCCAGAGAACTCACTGGGGTGAGGATCAGTATCAGGGTCGAAGTAGTGGCAATGATTCGGGGGCTAAGGGCCCGAGTGATGGTTGATAAGTTGATGGTGGTTTGAACTGCAGCTAACATCAGGATTCGACAAGAATAAGTGCAACGCCATACCACACCAGGTGGTCCCTCTCTGCCATGGAAATGGTGATCAAGAGTACCACACAAGGTTAGTAAAAGGTGAGACACTGACGAGTAAAACAAAGACCTGGGCTTCAGACAGGAGGATGATCGCAGGGTATTGGGTTTAGAGACATTCGCTGAGGAAGTTAAAAACCGGTGCAAAGGATAAGTGGGAAGCCAAGACAAAACAGGTGGATCCTCTCTGCCATGATAATGGTGATCAAGAATTCCACACAGGTTTTGCAGATGACAAAACACGGACAAGAGAATAACAGACCGGAGCTTCAAAAACGGGAGAGGTTTTTGGGATTGGAGGACACCTTGGTAAGTCTGGGATCCAGTCAATAAAAACACAAGTAGAGCAATAACCATTGTTCCAACATAACCTTTGTACAACCAAGAAAACCTAGCTAAGTGGGTTCTCTGATGCAGCCTTCGGACACCGAGAATAGCCAAGTAAACTAGGAAAAGTCGAAAGTATAACAGGGGTTTAGACAGAGGGAACCTGGGCTTTTGGCGGTTGGGCAAGATCGTTTGTAAGGCTGATAGGTCGACATGGTTCATCCACCAAAGAGATGTTGTGGATGAGTGAGTACAATGATGTGCACAGCGACTGACCAAGGAGAGTGAAAGCTTCATCGTCTCCGGTAAAAGCCGATACAGATCTACCAAGCTCATGGGTTGGCTTGTGATTAAGGCGGTGGTCCTGTAACAGAGAAAAATCATGTTTCTGGAGATTTCCTCGCCATATGTCGTCTCCGTCTCTGCCTGCCAAGGCTCGGGTGACATTGGGATGGATAGTGCTACAGAGATGTTTGCCATTCTGGATCTAGACATAAGAGGATAAAGGACCTTGGTTACCGCCGGCAGTGAGGCTGAGTCGTGGTTGCAGAAAGGAGAATTTAACAGTCTCCTCTGCCCTCTGAAGTTGGTGTTGTGCAAGCCTTCGCCTGGATCTGAGTGGTTATTAGGGTATTGAGTAGATTGCAAAAGGAGATTCAAAAGGGGAAAAACGAATTGAAAAAGAAAACTACAGAAGAAAAGGGAACCAGAGACGGGATTTAAGGTTGTGGTGCCCCGACGCCAGTGAGCAAGAGCCCCACCGGCGTCGGAGGAAGAAGGAGATGGCGGCGCCGCGATACTCAGGTTTGAGAGAGAAACTAGGTTTTTTATGAAATCTTGATCTAATGATGCATATTTTGTAACAAAGAGTTTTTTGGTTGAATAAATTTTACATTCATTCAATAAAAAAAATTAAGTATTTAGATATATTCATACTTAAGCTTCTCAATTAAATACTACGAAAGACTAACACTTTCTTTTATCAAGAATTGCAGCTTATCTAACTCTTTAATAGATATAATTTAGGTACAAATCTTCCTTTCATGTTAGCTTGAAACGACCCAACCCTACCCGTTTTTTTTTTAATAAATAATAAATAATAATAATACTAATAGTCCAAACTAGTAGTCTCATACCCATTAGACACCTAACCAAAATCACATAACAGCATATAACATAACAATACCATTAAACCAATAAATAACCAATAATCCAATAACCAATATTAATTCAAAACAATTAACCAATAATCCAAACAACATGAATTAAGAACCAGCAACCTAAATCACATTCTAATGACTCAACTCTAGCAACAGAGCAAGGCCAGACAACAACCATTCAAGTCACTAGAACATCCTCCTCTTCATTGCCTTGATTCCATGATCACACTTTGCCTTTACCTGCACCACAAACACAAATTGAGATGCATGAGTATTTTATAAACACTCAGTGAGGCAATCCTCCCATCTACTGGGCTATACACACAAGCAATTGAGATACTATAGCCATCAAATAACAATCAACAATCAACAAAATACGATTTATCTGGTATGAGAGATCAGTGCGTTGAGTTTGTGTGCTATTTCTCAGGAGCCGTTGGGTTTGGAGGCGGCTGACAGAGCAGACCTTATGAGTAGGGTGCGGTTGGCTCAGGAGAAGGATTTGGGGCTGGTGAAGGCCTCTAAGATTGTGGATTCAGAGTATTAGGTCTCAACAAATGGTAATTTTTTGGTACACAGACGGATTTGTGTGCCCAAGGACGAGGAGTTGAGGCAGGAGATCCCGAGAGAGGCTCATTCAAGCAAGTTTTATATTCATCCAGGAGCGACTAAGATGTCTCGTGACCTCAAGAGGTACTATCACTGGGTCGGGATGAAGAAGGATGTGGCTAGTTGGGTCGAGAGGTGCGATGTGTGTCAGCTAGTGAAGGCTGAGCATCAGGTTCCAGGCGGGTTGCTGAAGAGTCTTCCCATTCCAGAGTGGAAGTGGGATATGATCACGATGGATTTCGTGGTAGGATTACCAGTGTCTCGGACTTTTGATGCTATTTGGGTCATTGTGGACCGGTTGACTAAGTCAGCACATTTTCTGGCTATCAAGAAGACTGATGGACCAGCAGTCTTGGCTAAGAAATTTGTGAAGGAGATAGTCAGGTTGCACGGTGTGCCAGCAAGTATTGTGTCTGATAGGGATCCTAAGTTTCACTTCGGTGTTCTGGAAGGTATTTTAGGCAGAGATGGGCACTAAGGTACATATGAGTACAGCTTATCATCCACAGACAGATGGATAGTCAGAGAGGACGATCCAGACGTTGGAGGATTTGCTGAGGATGAGTGTGTTGGATTGGGGTATCGTTGGGTGGATCACCTGTGTTTGGCGGAGTTTGCCTACAACAACAGTTATCAGGCGAGTATTGGGATGGCTCCTTAAGAGGCTTTGTATGGGAGGCCGTGTTGTACACCGTTATGTTGGACTCAGGTGGGGGAGAGGAGCATATATGGTGCTAGTTTTGTTCAGGAGACCTGAGAGAAGATTCAGTTTCTCAAGCTGAACATGAAGGAAGCCCATGATAGGTAGAGGAGTTATGCTGATAAGAAGAAGAGAGAAGTTGAGTTTCAGGTGGGAGACAGAGTGTACCTCAAGATGGCCATGTTTCAGGGTCTGAACAGGTCATTGAGAGAGACTAAGTTGAGTTCGAGGTATATGGATCCATTCAGAGTGATTGAGCGGGTGAGACCGGTAGAATATAGGCTGGAGTTGCCTGAGGTTATGCATGCGTTCCACAAGGTTTTCCATGTGTCGATGTTGCAGAAGTGTCTCCGCAAGGATGATCAGTTGCTGGCTAAGATTCCTGAGGATCTTCAGCCTAACATGACGTTAGAGGCGAGACCAGTGAGGGTTCTCGAGAGGAAGATTAAGGAACTTTGGAAGAAGAAGGTTCCTTTGATGAGAGTCCTTTGGGACTGTGATGGTGTTGAGGAGCAGACTTGGGAGCCAGAGGCGAGGATGAAGGCAAGGTTCAAGAAGTAGTATGAAAAGCAAGCCGTGACTTGAGCTGGTCTAGCTTGGTCCCATCTGTAATCCGTGGCTGGAGCAGGAATGGAGTATTTCAGTCCATCTCTCTTGTTTACTTGGTCGCTTAGGGGTGGTTGGTTTTGCGACTAAGTAATAAGATGAGGTGGTGTTCGGGGTACGAAATTTCTGTGAGGCAGTGGTTTGAGGGAAAGTTTCCAGAAATAGAAGTTTCAGAAAATGGAAAGTTTCCAAAAGTGCAAAGTCTAAAAATGAAAAGTTTTATTTGAGTTAGAATTTGTACATTTTTAGCGGTTGTAAACCTTGGAGGGGCTCGTGTGGCCTTTGTGGCGGATTTTTGAGTCAGTGTGCTCTTGTGCGGCGGTCTTTTGAGACATCGTGTGGCCTTTGTGGCGGGTTGTTTAGCCAATTGTGTGGCCTTTGTGGCGGGCTGTTTAGCCAAAATGCCTTTTTAGGCGGTCCTTCGGGATGTGTGGTCTTCGTGACGGTCCTTCAGGACGTGTGGCCTGTCGAATCGATCTTTCGGGATGTATGGTCTTTGTGATGGTCCTTCGGGACGAGTGGCCTTAGTGGCGGTCCTTCGGGACAAGTGGTCTTTGTGACAGTCCTTCGGGAGGAGTGGCCTTGGTGACGGTCCTTTTGAGGATAATTGTTTGGTCTTTGTGACGGTCCTGTTTAGGACATTTGTTTGGCATTGGTGGCGGTCCTGTTTAGGACATTTGTTTGGCCTTGGTGGAGGTCCTGTTTAGGACATTTGTTGGCCTTTGAGGCGGCCCTTGTGGCATGTATATGATCCTTGTGTGGTCATGAGGTATTCCAGTGAGGGAATATGTGATTGGTAGGACATTGTGATGTTTTACGCGAGCCATGAGAAGGAAGCCTGGTTAGGGATAGGACTCAGACGTGTTCAGAATTGTTTGCTCGCGACTCTTGGGGAACTTCGTTTTTCCTAGTACTGCCATATTCTGAGAATTTGTGGCTTGGGAGTATGGTTGGTATATCAACTTTGAATGACGATCCGGGGGCGGGCTGTAGGGTGGCAACCCGAGAGACGTATATTGGGCTTCCTTATACATTATCGCATGCAGGCTTAGGCCTGATGATGAGCCAATAAAAACTCAAGGTTGAGACGTATGAGTAAAAGGAAAGTCTAAAAGTCGAGAGCAAATAATGTCTGGAACGTGAGTCTATCACCTAGGGGTGACTTTCTGTAGATCGGTCGGAGGAGTGCGGGCCGTGGAGACGGTTGCACGGTAGTCCTTGGCTGATGGTTGTTCGAGATTCGAGGACAAATCTATGTTGGTGGGAGATAATTGTAGCATCCGCAAACCAAAATCCCGGTTTAAGAGTTGCATTGGTCGATGCAAGGTGGGTTTTCAGTGGTTTAACTTAAGTTAAACGCTGCGTTTTGAAGGAAAGGGAAAAGGAAATCCTTAACTCGATTTTTTTGTCTTGTCTCATTAGTCGTATTTAGCCGCTTTTGAGAGAAAACAAAAGAGAGAAAAAGTTCCCGAAGTGTTCTTGGTGATTTCTGGTGATTGGAGGCGTTTCCTGTAGAGATCTGTAGCTGAGATCATTGTAGGAGCTTCCTAGGAGCGTGTTATTGCATGTTTAAGGTTCTAATAATTCTTGGCAAAGGTAAGTGCATGACCATGGCTTATCTAAGCTGGAGATTTCTCTAATCTGCTTGTTATGTGTTGTGTGGCTTGTTATATTGTTATTTGGGACATTAGGAAGCTTTCTTGTGGCTTGAGATTGAGTTTTGTGGTTGTAGGAACGAAGATCTGGCGAGAAGCTTTGGGGGAAAACGATGCTCGACATGTGCATCGCTCGATGCATTTTATGCATCGGTCGATGCAAATGCAAGGACGGAGCGTAAAACATAAAGTTTTCGTGCTATGTCGAGCATGCATCGGTCGATGCAGTGAGAGTGTCGGTCGATGCAATCTTGCCTCGGTCGATGCAACCCCCTTTGGTGTCGGTCGATGCTTGCTTGGTGTCGGTCGATGTAGAGTCATGGTTAGTTATTGTTGATTGTTGATTGTTGGCTTATGGTTAGAGATGTCTCTATTGCTTGTGTGTATAGCCCAATAGATGGGAGGATTGCCTTACTGAGTGTTTATTAAATACTCATGCATTGCAGTTTGTGTTTGTGGTGCAGGTAAAGGCAAAGTGTGCTCGTGGAATCAAGTCAATGAAGAGGAGGATGTTCTAGGAACTCGATTGGATGTTGTCTGATTATGCTAGGTTGCTAGAGTTGGGTCTGTAGAACATTGCTAGGTTGCTGGTTCTATGCCTTTTTGTTATTTGGTTATGGATAATTGGAATATCTGGTATAATGTTTATTGGATATTATTGGTTTATTATTGGATATTGTTATTGGTTATTTCCGCTGTTGATTGTGATTGTGGTTAGGTGGCTAGTGGGTATGGGACCACTAGTTTTAGTTTATTTATTATTTATTTCTTATTATTGTTTATTATTTATTATTTATTTAAAAAAAATGGGTCGGGTCGTTTCAGTTTGGTATCAGAGCCCTTACGGTTCTAGGTTTGGGTTCACTAGGCTTTGTGCTGTAGATGTTTGGGATTTACATGCTTTGATTGATTATGTGAGTTAGCTAATTGTGTGTGGCATGGAGTCATAGAACATCCTCTTCGAGCCTACTGTGTGATTCCACGGTGAGTTTATGTTTCTGTGTTCTGTAGTTTTGTTTGCTTAGCCTTCTGTTCTTGGTAGTGCAGATGGTTAGAGAGGATGCTGTTGCTGGTCGTGCACGCGGACATGGTCGTGGACGCGGACGTGGTCGTGGTTGGGGAAGAGGCCCAGTGGTTAGCGAGTCTGAGGACCAGAGTGTTACAGCAGAGAGTGTTGGCGAGTCGCAGGGTGTCCAGGAGGATTCCATGAGTGTGGCCGGAAGGGGCGGTGTTGATGCTCTAGTAGTTGGTGATGCTAGGGTTCTGGGTGTGGGAGTCCCAGCGGGTGGAGTCCCTGGTGTTGATCTTGCGGGCTTGTTAGCACAGTTGTTGGAGCGGTTGCCACCTGTGGCACCGGCTCAGGCTCATGTAGTGCCACCAGTGGTGGCGGAGGAGCGGCAGCCAGTGGCTGCGGATGGAGGAGTGTATTCTCGTTATGTGTCTTTGTTGAGGGAGATGCGTCTTCTTGAGACTGCACGGTTTTCGGGTGGTACAGATCCTACTGTTGCAGATGCGTGGAGGACGAGTGTGGAATGTAACTTCCAGACTCTGAGATGTCCTGAGGAGTTTTGGGTGGACATAGGGGTCCACCATTTGACTGGTGTTGCTCAGGTGTGGTGGAGATCAGTGGCTGCTAGGAGGGTGCAGCGGGAAATGACTTGGGCTGACTTCGTGCAGGAGTTCAACCGCAAGTATTTTTTGAGAGAGGCATTGGACCGTATGGAGGTGCAGTTTTTGTAGTTGTCTCAAGGGACACGGTCAGTACGGGAGCTTGATTTGGAGTTCAATCGAATTCTGTGTTATGGGGGTTGGGCTATGGAGTCTGAGGAGACCCAGATCAGGAGGTTTATGAGGGCTCTTTGTGATGACTTAAGGGTTTACTGTAGAGGATGGAGCTATGCTTCGCGTGGAAAGATGGTTGAGGCTACAACAGAGATCGAGGAGGACATCCGGGCACATTCAGTGGCGGTTAGTCCAGCAGTCCAGCCTAGTAAGGCTCAGCATCATGGTGGTTCTAGCAAGGGTGGCAAGCCTGCGCAGGGAACCAAGAGGAGATGGGAGACTACGCAGCGGCAGGGTGGTGCGAGTTGCTTCGGGTGTGGAAGCAAGGATCACAAGGTTGCTAGTTGTCCCAAGAGGAGTGCTCCGATGGTAGCGGCTCGTGTGTGCTATCATTGCAGGGAGTCAGGGCACATCAGGCCCTTTTCTCCCAAGTTGCAGCCGGTAGCAGTGGCAGCGTTGCAGTAGGTGCAGCCGGGAGGGCAGCAGGTGGCACAAATTGAGCAGGCGTCACGGGTTTACACGACGGTCGAGCCTGGTGGAACCTGTGCCGGAGCGATCACAGGTATAACTTCTGGTACTTAACTTTGTGAAATTACAGTAGTTCAGATTTTATGTTTTTCCTGTGATAAAGTGTTAGGTTCTCAACACATGAGGTTTGTGTAGGAACTTTGTTGGTGGGTGAGTTTAAGTCCTATGTTATGTTCGACTTTTGGCCGCTTTTGAGAGAAACAAAAGAGAGAAAGAGTTATCTTGGTGTTCTTGGTGATTTTTGTGGATTTGTGGCGTTTACTAGTGAGATCTGAGGCTTAGAACGTTGTAGGAGCTTGCGAGGAGTGTTTTCTTGATTGTTTGAGGTTCAGAATCGTCTTGGTAAAGGTAAGTGCAGGACCATGGCTTATCTAAGCTAGAGATCTCTCTGATTTGCTTGCTTTGTGTTGTTAGGCTTGTTAGATTGGTATTTGGGACGATTGGAAGCTTTCTTGTGGCTTGGGATTGTGTTTTGTGGATACAGGAACAAAAATCCAGCGAGAAACTTCGGGGGAAAACGATGTTCAACATGTGCATCGGTCGATGCACTTTGTAAGTCGGTCGATGCACTTTGTGCGTCGGTCGATGCAAATGCGAGGACAGCGCGTAAAACCTAGGGTTTTCGTGTTATGTCGAGCATGCGTCGGTCGATTCAGTGAGGGTGTCGGTCGATGCAAGTGTAGCTTGTATCGGTCGATGCAATCTTGCGTCGGTCGATGCAACCCCCTTTGGTGTCGGTCGATGCTTGCTGGGTGTCGGTCGATGCAGGGTCCTGGTTTGTTATTGTTGATTGTTGATTGTTGGATGATGGTTAGAGATGTCTCTATTGCTTGTGTGTATAGCCCAATAGATGGGAGGATTGCCTTACTGAGTGTTTACTAAATACTCATGCATTGCAGTTTGTGTTTGTGGTGCAGGTAAAGGCAAAGTGTGATCGTTGAATCAAGTCAATGAAGAGGAGGATGTTCTAGGAACTCGATTGGATGTTGTCTGATTATGCTAGGTTGCTAGAGTTGGGTCTGTAGAACATTGCTAGGTTGCTGGTTCTATGCCTTTTTGTTATTTGATTATGAATTATTGGAATATCTGGAATAATGTTTATTGGATATTATAGGTTTATTGTTGGATAGTGTTATTGGTTATTTTCGCTGTTGATTGTGATTGTGGTTAGGTGGCTAGTGGGTATGAGACCACTAGTTGTAGTTTATTTATTTATTATTATTATTATTATTATTATTATTATTATTATTATTATTATTATTATTATTATTATTATTATTATTATTATTATTATTATTATTAAAAACAAACGGGTCGGGTCGTTTCAATAACAACTTTTGGTTTTAATCTGTGTACAGGCTACTTTCATCCTTCTCTTATAAAGTATAAGATCAGTACCAGATTTGGTACCACAATTGTTCCTTCTGATAATGTATCTAATGATTACTACCTATCATTCACATCGTTTGATACTATTCTTGCTGGAAATCTTGACAAAAATCTGCTGCTAGGTAATTTATAGATACATATAAAGTTTTTCTATTTTTTAATATAATATATTAACCGTTTAACACATTTATCTTATGTAATTTACAGACGTTATTGGTCAAGAGTTCTGGTGGTATCGAAGAAATTACAAGCCGTAACAACATTACCAGGAAAAAATCGAGTTTGAGATAAGAGACACTGAGTAATATTAAAAATCTTTTAATATATATATTTATATCTCACTTCTTATTAGTTAAACTATATTTTATATCATATATATTACTAAATATTATTACCATAAGGATAACCGGTTATCATGTACTCTATTGGAAACCTACGCTGAAGCTTTAGACCGTGCTATCAATGAGTCAAGTGATGGTATGGTCATGTGTTTTCTACGTTTTGTTAAACGTCTACAAAGGTGACAACACTTTAACCATCCCGTTTATATTTTCATTACAGCTATGACTAATGTAGTATATTTACATATAATTACAGATAAACGATGCATTGAAAATGCTTTCAATTCTTCTCTCTTGATGATCAATCCTCAGCTACCAGAGATGGAAGCTTTTCAGAACATGTATACTTTATTCTTAAATATTATTAAAAATATTATGTTTCATTTATATTTACTATTTCTTTATATATTTAGTCTTCGTACGGATTGTTTAGCTTTAACAATCACCAGTTATGTTGAAAAGAGAGTTTATAACCCGGCTATCAAAAAGAGTGGTCTTGATTTTCCACTGCAAATGATCGCTAATGTACTTGCTGAAACACATGTAATTTTAAAGCCATTTTATAGATAAAAAATCAGCTCTTATATTGTCTAATAGTTAACCAACGTTATATATACTAATAGGACGCTATATTATTTTGATAGGTAGGAAAATGTAGAATCGCATGTACTATATCAGCAATCGATACAGATAGTTGATTCTATATTAGCTGCCGAAAGTGTAATAAAAGGTTGATAAGATTGAGATCACAGTTAAATTGGAAGAGGTCAAACAACCAAGAAAACCAAGGTGGAGGTGTGAAACCTGTGACGAGTGGGCCACTTTAGTTGAACCAAAGTAAGTCTTCTAATTAAGCTAAATTATTGTATAACTTTGCAATATGAATATTCGTAATTTGATATATTCGAGATATAACTTTCTTTAGGTACAAATTACATGTCCACGTCTGGGATAAGAGTGGTGAAACCAAATGTTTTCTGTTTGATAGTTGGGCAACAAAAATCGTGGGTGTTTCCGTAGTTGAACTACTTAATGGTTCATTTGAAGAGGTAGTTTTATAATTTATGATATAAGCTTATACAAAATATGAAATCTAACAAAATATTATATATGCAGATTAAGGATCCTACTTTGATTCCTGATCCAATTAAGGCGGTCTGTGGCAAGACATTTGAATTTCTGATATGTATTGTTGGGGAAAATATTTCTAGTGCTAATGATACTTACAAGGTTGCTAATGTTTGGGAAGACAATAAAGTCATTGGAAATTGCTAATGAAGAATCGGAAAGTACTATAGAACGAATCAGTCTCACCTCTTTTGAACAGTTTTTTATTTGAAAATTATATATATGATACTATATATATATATGTATATATTAGGAAACTCAATTCTAATTTATAAACTATTTATGTCCAGGCATCACTAATGATTACTAATGACACTGAGCCATATGAAACTGATCATTCTTCCAGTTCGACTCCTTCGTCCAAGCGTAAAACCGAATCGATCCAGCCTACCATTGATCAATCACCTACAAATAAGAAACAATGCTCCAATGGCTCTGCTGAATTGAACGAAGATAAAGAAGATGATCCTACCAAGGATTTGAATGAAATCCTTAGCTCTGAAGATGTTGATCACGGAAAAGCATAGTATTACTCCATTTTCTTCGCTTTCCAAATATTTTCTATAGGTTTCCAGTTGAACAAGAATAAGTCTTTTTAAAATGCATACTTTGATCTTTGAATTTGATATTCGATTAATATTCCCATAAACATTGCTTTATTTACAATATATCACTATGGTTCATTTTGTTTGGGTTACTGATTTGTTCTTATCTGATACTATTTTATTTTTTATTTCAAAATGACAATTTATAGAAAAAAATACTAATATCAAATTTTTTTTAAATCAATCTTGATTCTAAAACCTATAAAAATATTCAAATTTCACTAAATAATTTTTTTTTGTAAAGTACTATCATAATTCAAGAGATTGACTTTATATTTTGTTTCCAAAAAGTACGTAACTACATTGTATCGTGTAATTGAAGTATTATATTTACTGATTTGTAGATATCGGTAACTATTGATAACTTATATTGTAAGTGATGTTTCCAAAGTATTTGCTTTGAATCTGTAAATTTTCAACATTCCAATAACAAAAAAACATAAATTTTAATGGCCATTCCCATCAATATTCATTTTTCTTTTTTCTAGATATATCCACAAAAAAACATTGTATAATCTGTTAATATTTGAAGGATAAATTGATCGTCACTTTTTAGAACAAGATAGAAAGATGGGGACAATAATTTTTTGTTACCTATATAAAGCTTTTATACTATTATAACTTCTCACCTTTCATCTTCTTTCTTCTATTCAACTTAAAAAAAAAAAATGGTAGCATACATAGAGAATTTGTTGTGTTGGTAAATTTTCTACAGAGTATGAGAGAAATTGTTGTGTTGGTAAATTTTATGTACCTTATAATGCCTTACAAGTTTTATAAATTTTAAGTTTGATGTTCCTCATCATCTTATCTACCTGATAATTTTTTTTCCCTCTTTTTAAATGATGGTAAATTTTTGTGGAATGGTGGTAAGAGTTGCAGAACGTCGTTCTATTTGTTTTCTTGATTATGAAAATGAATACAATGGTCAGAAACACATTGTGACCTTTACTGTTCTTGACATCAAGTAAGTAAATTGTTTAAAAAAACTATTTAAAATTACTCTTTCATTTTGGAATTTTTAAAAAGTTATTATTGCATAAATATATTTGATGACTTTGTCATTTTTTTCTTGTTAAGTGGCGAAGAGATTGAATGGGTTGCCGTAGGTGATTCATGTTTGGAATTTGTTTATAAATGGGAAGAAATTGTTGCAAGTCCTTCCTATGGAAATGAACCAGTAATGTGTCTGCTTATGTTTTGGAGAAGCTCTGTCTTTGAAGGTGTTATCTTACATAAACATTGGTTTTAGAGAACCCATAAGTTTTTAAATTAATAATTTTAACTTACCTTTTTACTGTTTAGGTGTTCATTGTCTAATGTCTCAATATAGATGTTCTCATCTTATACTTGGTAACGAAGCAAGAACGTTCACTACAGATCCAGCACTGTAAGTTCATAATATGCATCTCTAAAATTTATTTAAAATATTTTTAAACTTTTTTTTTGCAGTGTTTGTTTTCATGATAAATCAGATGATGAAGATTATAACGGGTCAGAAGAAGAAGAAGCTGATTCAAATGAATAGGTGTAACGGCCATATTTGATGATTGAAAATTAATTACGTAATCTTTAATTTCCTTCTTATTAGTATAAGTTTATCATTTTTTTGTTGTAATTGTGGACTTTTAATTGCGGTAATATTTCGATGAAATATTTCTGTTTAATTATCTTTATTAGCAATTTCCATGAATTTTTGTATTATACTTTCGACATAATCTTTTTAAGAATGACCGATGCATGCCATTTTTAAAGTGAACTGCATTGACTAAAACCAATGGTTGCCATTTTAAAAACAGTAACAGTTGGTTTTGTATTGTTTTGCTTTATTGTTTTTAAAGATTTAGTATTATTATATAAAGATGAATATATGATAATTGGTAAACGAATATTGACCCAAGATCTGAGAGAATATATGCGGTTATCTTATTAGTTAACAAAGCGTCGAAACGCTTATTTCAGGAATATTTTGCCTATAAAAGAAAGCAATATATGTTATTTCAGAAGATATCTTCTAAGGATTCTTTTCGCCAAAAATTATCAAAAACATCTTTCACAAAAAATGGTTGCATATGATAGAGTTAAAGATCTACACTCATGGAAATCGGAGTGGAAGATTCAAGTGAAGGTGTTAAAGAAGTGGAGGAAAGTGTCTGAGGAAGATGCCACCATTCAACTAATCCTTTGTGATGTATTTGTAAGTATATACAGATTATCTCCATAGAAACCAATTCATTTAGAGTAAAAATTTTTTTCTTTCACTAATTGTTTTTTCTTCTTTTGATATAGGGTGACAAGATTGAAACAACGATTACTGCGGATCTGTTCAAAATTTTCGATAATCAAATAGATGAAAATGATTGGAAAATTTTCTCGAATTTTTCTGTTTGTTACAATGATAGACGTCTTAAGCACACTGACTGTGATAACAGGATCATGATCACCGAGGAAACCATCGTTGAAAATTCAGCAGTGATTCCCAACAACGACTTTTTTACTTTCGAAACTCTTGATAGAGTTTTTGAAGGATATCATGCTGTGAGAAATCTCCCAGTAGGTAAGTTATATAGTCGTATCTGTACATTCATATGTTTTAGCGTATTGTAATAATAATCTAAGAAAAGTATTTCGGTTTTCTATCAGACATAATGGGTGAAGTCGTGGATGTCAAAACACTCATTTATGTACATGATCCAAATGTGGAGGTTCCAACTGAGATTATGAGGATCTTATAGTTTTCTCTAAGAGATTTGAGGTTTGTAAACATTTCCATTGATATTCTTTTGTCATATATCAAGATGTGCCTACCTTTATTACATACTGAACGCATGTTTGATTGGAAATTATAGTGGTACTCAGATACAGTGTGTGGCATATAATGAGATAGCCGACTTCTTTACCAACAATTGGTTAGCAACAAGATGTTATCATGTTGTTGCAGTCTTGCAGTTTTGGCATATCAAATTCCAAACTTGAGGTAATTAAAATTTGACTTTCTGATTAATGTTATGGTACATTAGTATTTAGAGGAATATTAAGGTAAATGGTAGATGAGCTGAATGATTTTAATACAAGGTCTAAAGTTATTGTACATTAGTATTTAGAGGTTTATTTGATTGTAAACTTTTGATGGTAAAATCCAAATATATATAAATCTATCGTAAACTTTATGGCTATTGTCCTAATAGGTCGAAGAATGGAATTGTATTCTAAACCATGGGTTTCGAAGATTCATTTTGATCCACCAGTTACAGAAGTTCAAGATTTAAAGATGAGGTATTTCTTATAATTTCATGGTTGATATATATGACACAAAAAAATTAAAGAAAAACTGACTAAACGTTCTCGAAAACTATTATGCAGGCTTGAATACAACCAAGGTTCTGAAGATAGCAGAAGTGATTGAGCCGTTTGTTTTTTTTTCCATTCAATAAGACACATTGTGTGTGTTTCAGAACGTTAAAAAAACATTGTATGTCTTCCTGTTTAAGTGTTAAGATTTGAATGTTTAAGTTTTTAATCCTCCAAAGATTAGTTGTTAAACCTTTGTGTGCTGTAAGAGATATTTGGGTTTAATTGGAGTTATTTCTATATTTTTTTATTTTTCTTCTGATTAAAGTTTATTAACGATGCTTATATTAACTGTTTTATTAAAATTTGGAGATATAAAAACTTTATCTCACTATATAATGCTTATTAAGCACTCAAAATAAATAGATTTTAAAACATTTAATATTACACGGGATAACTTGGATTTATGTAGTCGATTATAAATTTTTGACAAAGTTACAAAATTTAAATGAATTTTTTTTAATTAACAGATAACAAGAGATAAACGTGATGTATACAAAATCTTTAAAAGATTTGTGATTGAACATGATTTGACTTGCATGTAGTGAGACTCGGGAAAACTTCTTACAAAAATCAGAAAATGTATAAACAAAGTTGATAAAAAAATCTTCTTTCAATAAAACTGTTTTATACACATCTCCTTTTGGTATATAAATATATGAAGTAGGATAAATTAAAGAACTACGAACATATTCCATCATTTTCTCCCACAAAAAAAAAAAATGAGTGAAAGTGGTGCTATTGGTTCTCTCTGCAAGGTTGAGACCATTGAAGAACTTGATCCTATTAAAACCGAATGGTTAATTTCTGTTAAGCTTCTGAGCAGGTGGAGGCCACCACTTTACTGTTTAGGCCAAATGACCTCGATGATTCTATGTGATGCAAAGGTAAACTAACTCATCATTCTATTTAACTTCATACAACTCTTGAGTAAATATTAATATATTTTTTCTTTTTCTTTTTCTTTTTTCTCGATGAGAAAGGGAACAAGAATTGATGCAACAATCCCTCCGATGTCCTACATGTTTACTTTTGAAAGAAATCTTATCGAAGGAGAATGGTATGAGATATCAAACTTTCGTGTGATTGTTCCACCAAAGTGGCAAAGGAATTCTAACCATCGTTATCAGATTAAATGTCTTAAAGAAACTAACATGTATCACGTTGGTCAGAGGTCTGTAAGCAACTTCTTTAATTTTGTTTCTTTCGCTATATAGCAAAGAACAAAATCAGTGATGACTTCGTCCATGGTATGAAATCATTTTCTCAGCTATTATCTAAAAAAGGTCATATATATAGTTCTTATACTTGAAACTTATTGAACTTTGTTGTTATTTATATGTCAAAGATGTCTATGGTGTCATTTGGAGTGTCTCTCGTATGACCACTATTCCTTTCGTTTGCTAAGGAAGATAGTATCGAATCGGAGTGCAGGATTGTTTCGTTTCAACTCAAAGATGCTTGGTAAATTTAATGCCTGTTTTAATCATGTTTGGTAGATTTCATGACTCTTCTAATCATGTATTAATCATAATTTATTGATAATGTCTGAAAATAGAACAATTAATTATTGGTAATGGAAAGTATCTATCTTAATAGTATAGATATATGATCTACTATATTGCTACTTCAAAACTTAAGATAAACTTTCATTACGCAGTGAGGAGATTGTCAATTGTTGTGCTATTGGTGAATATTGTGATCGCTTTTTGCATATGTGGACAAACAGAGGTTATAATCAAGGTTTTAGATTCCAAATGGGGAACGATCCTGTTTTTTGTGTACTAAGGTTTTGGAGAGTCTGTACATATGAAGGTAATTTGATATTCCATATTAGTTAAGAATTAGATATATACTCTGTCTAATTAATTTTATACATAAACATGTTTATGTTTCTATGAACTATATAGGTTATCCATGTCTCATTTCTGGATACCGTTGCTTAAAGATCTTTATGAACCATGACTTCCTCGAAATTGAAAAAGATAAACTATTGTAAGTGTTATTAACTAAATATTAATGTTTATATACTTTTCTAACTTTATTCTTATCAAACGAAAAATGGATTCTTTTATATAGAATAATTAAAACGGTTAATTTGTAGCATTGGATTATCAGCAAATCTACCAGTGAAGGAGAATCCTGAGGAAGAAGACGAGATTTAGAAGAAAGCAACTATGAAGTTTGAAACAAATATCAACCCTTATCATCTAATTATTAGCTTATGTTATTGCTTACCATTTCTGTTTGTCTTGAGAGATTAAGTCATTTATAAGTTTTTTTTTGTAATATTTTGACAATATGCTCTATTTAATACATTTGGGATCTCTAATTATAATGCGCCTAGACTATAAAAATATGACATGTTTAGCATACCTAGATTTTAAGCTTTATGATTGAATAAGTTTAATTGGTTTCATAGTCTGGTCTGTATTTTTGATATTTATAATTTACATTCATATTAAGGTTTTAATATTTTCTGTTAGCCGTTCAATTGCATCACAAAATCTGAGTATAAGGAAATTCCTAAATGCATTTATATATAATTGCCAACATGAATATGAAATTTATCTCACATATCTATCCATTCATTACAAATATTTGAGAATTTTATCAAAGAAACTAAATTAGGAATAATATATTTTTATTACTATTGTTATACTACGCAATCACAACAACTAACAAAAATATTCTTCTTCTTCTCATTCTGTGCAAACACAGTTTTTACACCTTCAACTATCCACAATTTTTTAAAACATACTCATAAATCATTGGAAATGAAACGGAGGAAAGATGAATTTGAGAACAAAACTCTCAAAACTCTACATTTTTCTAACAATACGAAGAAATCTCGGATAATTACTCCTTCTGAAAACGAGAATCCAGCTCAGCCATATATTGGATCTTATAATAAAGTACCTATGAAATCTGTATTTCGTTGAGTGTTGAGTGATATAACAAATATCAATAATAATAATAATACAAGTGTTATCAAATCTACGGAACGATCAAAAAGGCGGTCAACATGTGAAAATAATAGCAGAATCACTACATTAACATCATCGAGTTCAAGAAAAATCCTCCACGGTATGTATCTCCTTAATATAGATTATAGATAATTATTTTCACGATGAATTCATACCGTTTCTAATTTTCCTAATGTCCTGTTGATTCAACTCCTACTTTTGTTTTTGTAAATTGGACAGATTGTCATACACCTAATGTATGCATTTCTCCAATCCGGCGTTTGTCTTCTCTTAGAAAAAATTCAAGGATCAGGCCATATCCAAGAGGTTATATTACATATTTTCATCTAATATTTATTTTTAATTGTATACAATTTAATTTATTTTAAATACGTATGTTTTTATAATCAATATACAGGGAATGGATCAGATATGCCAGAGATCACTAACACTCCAAACAGAGATTCTTTAAAATACAAATGAACCAGGCAATGTTGCTAAAGAAGATATGTTTAATGTCTTAACACAAAAAAACAGCTCAGTCGGTACTAACAAGTATCATAAATCCAAGTGACGACATGAGGAAAACACAACAAACTAGATTTGGTATACAAATTTATCCATTATTTTCTTTAATAATAATAATATATTATAATACAATATCTTGCTAAATTGTTTATTTTTAAAACCATTGTTTTTTAAATAAACAGGCAAAATAAGTGTTTCTTCATCTTATCCTTCTGTGGATAACAATAATATCAGTAAATTTAGATATTTGGATAATACATCTGAAGAAGAAGACAACTCAGTAGTTGGTGATTTTGTTAGTGGTATAGTCCTTATTCTCTCTAATAATTTATAGTCAATATACCTATTCTGGATAGTATATTTACCAAACTAATGTTGTATGGCAGATGATTCGGAAGCTGAATATGAACAGCAAGTCTTTGATTGTAGTAGTTAAGAAGATGAACCTGATGACCCATCTGATGCAGATGATTATGACTCTGATTCAGAAACAAGTCCAAAATTAAGTGGACAAAAACACAAAGAAGCTAAAGGTCGTTATGAGTTCCTAACCCTTTTCGAAGAGGCTTTTCAAAACGTCTTTTTTCAACCTAAATCAACAGGCAAGCACAATACAATTTGCATGGAGAAACAAAAGACAACGAACTCAAAAGATGGTATTATCAACACAATTATTTTTTTCGCTATTCAATACTATGTTTCGAACAACCTTTATTAACAGATTCTTTACCAAATTCAGCTTATGATGATGACGGTGATCCTATCAACACATGTAAAGATTGTGGTGCTATCTTCTAGTATGGTGAAAGATTAAATAGGAGGAAGAATACAAAAACACCAATATACAGTGGATGCTGCATGCACAGACAAATTAAACTACCGTCATTGAAAGAATCTCCACAAGTACTGTTGCGGTTACTATCTTCTGATGATGACTTAGCCAAACATTTCCGAGAAAATATCAGAGCTTATAACATGATATTCTCAGTTACCTCTATAGGAGGTAAAGTCGATCTTTCAGTAAAGAAAGGCCGAGGACCTTCTATGTTTGCTCTGCAAGGCGAAAATTATCATCTAATGGGTTCTTTGAAACCCAAACCTGGCGACAGTCCAAAGTTTCAACAGTTACATATTGTTGATACTGAAAATGAAGTTGCAAACTGAATGAATATAATGAGGTACTTATAACTGAAAGATTTTATTAGTCATTTTCTTTTACAATTTATTTCATTTACACTTCTTGATCTTTTTTATTCTTTTCCTTTCAAAAAGGACAAGATGATGAGAATCCATCCGTAAAGAGGAAATTCAGACAGGAAATTGTTAAAAAATAGAAAAGATGTTGAATAAGATAAATCCTTACGTAAAACATTTTCGTTATGCAAGAGATAGGTTTGCTTTGGATAAAGAGAAAGCAAAATTCCATATGCGCATCGTGTCTTCACGAGAGAAAGATGGCGCCAAAATATAACTTTCCTACTTGATACTAGGAATTTTGTATGTCCTAGCAGGTTCAATTAACCTTATGTGTTGTAGTACTTAAGGTGTCAATCCAAATGGGATGTTGCTAACAATGAAAATGCAATCAAGCAATCACAAGTCAAGCCAATTCAAAAATAGAGTTTGTCTAACAATCCTAGAATGGTCAAAATGCATAACGGAAATGAGTCACAGAACTAGAAACGAGAATGCATGACAAGAAGTGAAAATGAGTAAAAACATAAACGAGTCTAAGCATGAACTAGAAAGCAAGAAACGAACGGTCTCAGGAATGCAATAGAAATCAGAAAGAAAGAAGTCCTAAGGATGGGAGTAATTGATGTCGGTGGAGTATCCTAGTCTATAGAGTGTTTAACATGCCACAAGCAAACCATCCCTAAACAACGAACATCACTTCTTAGCTAATCCAATCTCTTGACAGAAGCTACTCAAACTCAACCACTTCCAAACCTAACTCTCGCTAGAGAAACATGATCAAGCATGGCATGAAAAACAAGTTCATTCACGTCAACAAACATCTTAGACAACTAATCTCTTAGGCTAGGAACGTAAGTCTCTGGCACTAGTTGGTCAGACATTTCATCGAACACCTTTTGGGTGCGGAAATGTCTAAGACAGAGTTCCAATTGATCCGAGAGAAACAAGTATTTTCTAACTCTAGTCCAGAAGGGAATCATACAAATCAAAGCTTAAACACTCTACATCCTAAGATCCTCCACCTAATCTATCTCATCCTCAAGAAATACCACACTACTCAGGTCCGAAAATCATCATCAAGGATGCAAACCCAGAAAACATTGAATCAAGTATTATTAGGTAGATAAAAATGTGAAGAACAAATTTATAGAAGAAATCAAATGTAAATACTCAATAAACTCAAAGATGTTGGATTACAAATTTTGAGAACGTTTTTTGTGGCTAGGTAAAACCTTAAGGAAAAGAAAACAATACGAGATAAAGGATGTCTCAACCAAGACTTAACAAAATGTATTTATAGTAAAAACATGTGAATCCTTAAAACTTAAAACGACAAGATAGAACGTCGGTTCGGGAGTCTCCTCAACCGTGTAAAATGGAGTGCCTTCCTGACATGCGCGATTTGGTCGGTGTGCAACCAGTGGCTCGATTAACGATTAGAGAATGGCTCGAGTGATGCATTCCCGACTGGTGACTTGAGAATGGCTCGAGTGATGCATTCCTGACTGGTGACTTGAGAATGGCTCGAGTGATGTATTCCCGACTGGTGACTTGAGAATGGCTCGAGTGATGTGTCTGGAAGGTGTGGCTCGAATGGATGTGATTCCAATCGTCTCCTAGATACCTGAAATACTCTGAAATGCACAATGTATGCAAGGATGATGCAAGAACTACCTAGACATGCAAAGTGTAAAGAAAGGACTAGAAAATGATGCAAAACAATGAGTTATCCTAGCTAAATGCATGAAAAATATATGCTAGAGAGAGACAAACTATAGACATATCACTATTGCTTATGAAGTTGCAGCATTGATACCTGGAAATTTTAATGACGAAATGAATAAGCGTGATATAGTTCTTCAAATGCAAACAGGTAAGTTGAAAAGAATTCATGAGTGTCATATCTCTTATCTTGCTTTGCAATATCATCTTTTATTTCCACGGGAGAAGATGGATACACATTGGGTTTAAAAAAGACAGTTAAGAAAGGATCAAAGAAGAAGAAATGTAAGGATATAAGTATGAGGCAGTGGTACGCTTATAGGCTACATGAAAGGAAAGATGAGAAACATATATTGTTCCGGTCGAAGAGTTTATTTTAGCAGTTCTTGGTTGATACGTATACTATGATTGAGTCTAATCGTCTCCGATATCTTAGAAAAAAAACCATAAGAAATTAAGGAGTTCAAACATAGAGGAGGTTCAACAAGCAGCGGATAATGGAGAAAATGATGTTAACAGAGTTGTTATTCCACCTTCTTTCACCGGTGGACCAAGTTATATGAGCAAAATAATATGGATGCTATGTGTACATGTAAACATTTTGGGTTCCAAGACCTTTTTATAACCTTCACTTAAAACTCGAAGTGGCCACAAATCACGAGATTTGTCAACCAGAAGAATTTGAAAGCTGATGATCGGCCTGACATCATTTGAAGGATTTTTTAATATGAAACTAGAGAAATTTATGGATGATTTAACTAGGAAACATATGTTGGGAAAAACAGTTTCAGGTAAATAACTTTGACTAATATCTTACATTTTAAAGTTTTATTGATATGTGTGATTGAATAGGCTTAAACTAATTGACATCATCTATTTTGCAGCTATTTATCAGATTGAGTTTCAGAAACGAGGTCTTCCTCATGCTCATATTATTGTTTGGATGGATAAAAAACATAAGTTCCCAACAGCCGATCATATCGATAAGACAATTTGTGCTGAAATTCCAGATTAGAAAGATTCAGAGCTCTACAAAGTTGTCAAAGAATGTACGATTCATGGTCCCTGTGGAAGTGCGAATACTAACTCTCCGTGTATGGTGGGAGGAAAATGTTCAAAATTTTATCCTAAGGAGTTTGTTGATACAACAAACGTAGACAGAGATGGATATCTAATTTACAGGAGGAGGAATGATGGCCATTTTATAGAGAATAATGGTTTCAAGTGCGACAATACATATGTCGTCCCATACAACAGAAAATTTTCTCTAAAGTACCGATCACACATTAACGTAAAATGGTGCAACCAAACTGGATCGGTCAAGTACTTATTTAAGTATGTGCACAAAGGTCAAGATCGTGTTACTGTTTCTATTGAGGCCGGTCAAGAAGAGGATGAAACAGAGTATCCCTCCGACGGTGTCAATAATAAAGAGAAAAATAACAAGGATGATGTTCAAGATTTCTCTGACTGCAGGTTTATCTATATTACATTATAAAACATTTTTAAAAAAGTTTAAGATGTTTATTTGGTTAAATAGTCTGAATGACATAAAATTTAACATTTTGTAGATATGTCTCTGCATGTGAAGCTTTCTGGAGGACAAATCAGTATCCTATACATTATAGAACAACACCAGTGGTGAAGCTTACATTTCATGAGGAAGGGAACCAACCTATTCTCTACAAAGATGGTGACAAGCCAAGTAACGTATTAAATTTCCCAAGTCTTGATAACATGATGTTTACCGCTTGGTTTAAGTTGAATCAAAGGGATAAGGAAGCAAGAAAGCTTACATATGAACAGATTCCAAATAGTTACATCTTTGATAAAAAGGAAAAAGAGTTTCTTTAGAGAGGTAGAAAGGGTTTTGCGATTGGGCGAATAAATTATGTGGCACATAATTTAAAAGATTCCTACCATCTGCGAATTCTCATCAACAGCAAAACAGGTCCTACCTGTTTCAATGACATAAAAACTGTCAAAGGTATCGTTCATAAAACCTACAAGGATGCTTGCTTTGCTCTAGGTTTGCTAGATGATGATAAAGAGTATATTGAAGGCATAAAGGAAGCTAATTTTTGGTGTTCATCAAAGTTTTGTCGTAGACTTTTTGTGATAATGCTTATTTTTGAGAGTTTAACTTCTCCTAAAACTGTATGGGAGGAAAAATGGAAAATCCTATCATAAGACATTGAGAGAAAAGAAAAACAGAGGAGAAAACGTCCAGGTATAATTTTACGTTCCTAGCTTATTCTAATTTTACTATATAACCGCCAATAGATATATAAACTATGTTTTAACGTATCCAAATGTTCTTTCTTTCTTTGGCAGAATTATGTTTGTCAGACCAGGATAAACAAAAATTGTTACTAAGAGAGATACAGAGACTACTAAAAAGAAATGGAAGTTCATTGAAAAAATACAAACTCATGCCACAACTATCTCTTGAAGATGCACCATTGCCTAATCAGTTAATAATGGATGAACTCAATTATAACCGTGAGGATTTAGCTACGAAACATGTTGCTTGGTTGAAGATGCTAACAGAAAAACAGAAGAAGATCTATGATGAGATAATGGAAGCTGTTATCAATGATAAAAGTAGTGTATTTTTTATATGGATTTGGAAGAACAGGGAAAACATTTTTGTGAAAAGTAATGTCTGCAGCAATAAGATCGAACGGTTATATTGTTCTCAATTCGGCATCTACCGGTATTGCATCTTTACTGCTGGAAGGAGGAAGAACAGCTCACTCTAGGTTTTCTCTTAAGAACAGCTCACTCTAGGTTTTCTCTTACTTTAAACCCAAATGAAACTTCTACTTGCAACATGTCAACGAGCTCAGAACTTGGTGCATTGGTTAAAGAAGCAAAGTTAATTATATGGGATGATGCTCCAATGATGAGTAAATACTGCTTTGAGACATTAGATAGAAGCTTGAAAGATATTATGAGGAATAAAGAAGACAAACTTTTTGGAGGAAAAGTGGTTCTATTTGGAGGTGATTTCAGATAAATTCTTCCGGTTATTGTTGGCGCTGGTAGGGAAGCGATTGTCAACGCTTCATTAAACTCTTCATTCTTATGGAATCATTGCAAAATTTTAAGACTGACAAAAAACATGAGGCTGCTTCAAGACATTGGTACTTCAGAGCCCAGCGAGATAGAAGAGTTTTCAAAATGGATACTTGCAGTTGGAGAAGGAAAGATTAATGAGCCTAATGATGGTGTTTGTGAAATAGAAATCCCACAAGAGTTACTTATTCTAGAAGCATCCTCTCCGTTAGAGTCAATCATTCAAGCTGTTTACGGAAAATCCTTTGCCACCCAAAAAGATCCTAACGTTTTCCAATAGTGAGCTATTCTTTGCCCTAAAAATGAAGATGTCAATTCTATCAATGATGTCATGTTATCAAGTCTCAACGGTAAGTTCATGGTCAATCGTCCTTTTAAATTGTTCCAAGTAATCATATAGACATAATTCATCATATTAAATTATTTTGCTAATTGTTATTTCTTATATTTTCAGCTGAAGAAAGAATTTATCTAAGTTATGATTCAATTGACCCTCAAGATAAACGTGTCCTGAAAAATAAGGCTTGCTCAACTGATTTCCTTAATTTAATAAAGGTTTTGGGTATACCTTATCATCGGCTTCGTTTGAAAATAGGTTGTCCAATTATGTTGATGAAAAATATTGATCTGCATGGAGGTTTGATGAATGATACAAGACTGCAGATCACCCAAATGACGGACCATGTTTTACAAGCTCGGATTTTAACTGGTACGCAAGTTGGTAAGATAGTTCTCATACCTAGGATGTTGATATCACCATCAGATGCTAGGTTGCCTTTCAAAATGCGTCGAAGACAGTTTCCAGTGTCAGTTGCGTTTGTAATGACTATCAATAAGAGTCAAGGCCAGTCTCTTGAAAATGTTGGTATATACTTGCCTAGACCCGTTTTCTCACATGGTCAGTTATATGTAGCAATGTCAAGGGTTAAATCAAGGTCAGGATTGAAGATGTTAATAACAGACAGTGAGGGAAAACCTCAAACGAAGATAACCAATGTTGTTTTTAAAGAAGTTTTCCAAAATCTTCATTAGGAAACGGAATGGTAATTACTTCGTAAATTTTTGTGTTCTTTATAATTTCGATTAACTAATATTGAATATTATTAACTCTATATTTATTATATTTGACAAAAAGGTTTTAGACAACAAATTACCAAAGTGTTGAAGAAGAAGTATGATACCTCCATGACTTTATTACACATTTGTAATGTTACTATTCTTTAGTTTTTTTGTCTTCTTTTTTTCTTTGGTTATTAAACATTCGTAAACACAATTTATTATTATTGCTTTGAATTAATATTTTTAGGATGATCCACTACAGCGTAATATAGGTTAAAAACACAAACCAACAAAACTATTTTCCAATATTGCGGTGAATCTATCATCTTACAAAACTACTATCTGATATCGTGGAATGACTATCCTCTTACATAACTACTATCTAATATTGCGGTGTGTCTGTTTCCGTGAAAAGCTACATTTTGCAAAGTACTTATTCAATCAAGATTTCCAATTTATTGTATAACGCAAAATATATAAACAAATACTATATAAACTTCAAAAATAAGTTGAAATACCAAAATCACATTACAAAAACGAAAATTACAAAAACAAATTACTAACAAAAATCTAATCCCGTGCTGTAGCACGGATCCTCTGTAGTTAATAAGTATAACTCAAGTATTTTACCAAGATTAATTGTTTAAATAATAATTTAAAAAATACTCTATGCTAGAGAATCCATTATATATTATGGGAGATTCATTTAAATAAATTTCAAGATATTATATGATGTTAATTTATTTTCTAAAGCTTAAAATCTAACTAGTTTTGGAAATTTTCAATTTTGTAGAATATTATGTCTTTTAATTTGGTAACTAATATACAAATCAAATAAATTTAGGGGGAAAAAGTTGGTAACTCTTAGAAAGATATCAATGGTTTTATTATTGAAAAAGGAAATTTGTGAATTTCCTAAATTAGGTTTTGTAAGACATATTGAATATTTTCTATGGGAAAAGACAACTATTTGTAGGTAGAGTGTAAAAATAAATTTTCAAGATCGACATACTTAAATATTTGTAAAACGTAAGTTTTTTCTCTATATATCTAATCGTACTAGTGGTGTTCTCATGATGTTGATTGTGAACCTTAATTTTCTTATAGGCTTTGATTTCTCTTTCAGACTTCTAATGAAATCTAGTATATTCTAACAAATACTTGTTGCATACTCTAGCAAAATGGGAACCAAGAGGATTTCATTTCTTGTACCAATGATGGTCTTCGCTCTCATCCTTCTACCGATGATTTCAGGTAATATATAAAACTCAAGATATTGTTTTAGGTTGGCTAAAGATTTGTTTAGTTAGTGACAGTTTAATTTTCTAAAAGAACTTTCAATATATATATATATATATATAAAAAAAAAAAATAAAAATAATTGAACTTGAGTTAGAAACGTAAAGGTATACTAGTTATACTAATTCATAAAACAAATAACTGATAATTTTGTACTATTATTCTTGTTTCATGTGTTTGTTTATGATCTAACAGGGCAAAACGCGCAATGTTACTCAAACCTAGTATGTAAAAACAATGCGACATGCAATGAGCTTTGCAAAGCTAAAAATCACGAATTAGGAGGGGTTTGTTTTCTTCGTGTCAAACGTTGCTGCTGCTATATTACTTTCATCGAATCCCAAGAGTCATCCATATCCAAGGATACCAATAATGTACTCATTACTATCTAATTCATCATTTTATATGTATTCTCTATTGTCACAATAAAAATTAAAAACTTCATATATATGGATTATATATTTGAAATTTGAATATTTTCTCTTATAACAATTATAAATGATTTTACATCACATGATTTATTAAGCAATACATTTTGTTTTACCCTTCCTTAATACTTTATTAATTTCACACTTTTGACTATTGTTTTTAAAGTATTAATTTTACTTTTGTTGTTAACTTTTTTAATCCTCTTTGAACTTATAAACATTAAAAAGACTAATATTCAAACAAATTTCAACATGAAATTTTGAGACAGACACTACAGTGAATACGATAATTTCATCTTCCTACTCAGTTAATAATATCCAATTTACATTTCCATAGTTCCCATCTCCGGCAAAGAATAGTTGACAAAGACTTAGTGGCTTTCATAATCTATTCAACAGAGCTGAGTACAAGACATTCAACCGATTACTTGAGAACTGTTGTTGCTTTCAGATGAATGCAAGCTAGCGTTCTTGGATTACTCTTCACGTTGTAGGAAAGACACAACGGATTCTTTTCCTCTTTGAAGGAGTCTCTTCATATCATAGTTATGAAGTGGATGCTCACGTCTCCTGAGGCCCGGTCATTAATTCTCGTTCATGCTGTGTGGCTGTCTGCCTCATTCAGCGTAGCCGAGATAACTTTGGTTGAACATGGTGAAAGTTCGAGTTCCATTTCAGAACCCAAAATAATGTCTTCTGCACTTTGTGAGCAGACCCTCAGACAAGCTCATTGGCAATTTACTAAACTCACCATCTAAATCAGTAGTAACTTCGTCATGACTATCATGTTGATCTAGCAAATCATATTCATCCAGAGATTTCTAAAACAAATTAGTCAAGTCAAGAGATATTAAAAGGTGATAAAAGTTTCAGAAAAAAAGACGATAAAAATGGCCAAAGAAGTAACATGTTAACACCAGATTGAATTTAACAGATAATAAACATTATAACATATGAATCTCGAATTGTTTTAAAAAATTGCAAAAAACTTGATGATACATAATTTATGTGACATAAAGTTGCGTAAATTTTATTACTCTTCAAAAGTATTAGTTTGAGACATGGGCCTGGGCCTTCGTAAGAGGGACGGATCGAAGGCAAAAAAAAATGAAGGTGGGCGTACCGGCTGTACGTAGCAAGCAGCAGCAACCACCGTCACCGTCGTTCTCCACCTCCGAATCCCGGCGATAGTTGCAGCTACTGGAAAGATATTGATGGCTTCGAGAGTTCCATCAGATAAGCAACATTCACTACCATCAAACAAATCGTCTTAGTTGAGAGAGAGATGAATAAGAGCAAGTTCATCGCCATCGCTGGTCCTATTGTTTGTTCCCTCCTCTCGTGCTCTTGTTAGAGCGTTACATATGATTGCTTGAAGACTGCATTGTTCCCTCCTTTCGTTTCTTTGTGTTGTTTGGTCTTCTTGATTAAACTTCATCATTGAAATGTCCTGTTTGCTTCTTCTGCCAGGTTCAAATGGGTAGTCAGGTTAAATTTGATCTTTTAGGTGTTCTTTACAACCAGGTGAGCTTTTTGTCTGTGAATTTAACTCTTTTTTTTTTTGAGATTTGAGTGCGTTAATATATGATTATGCTCATGGATCTATAATCTCCCGTAATTGATCAAACAATTGGTTAGTAACTAAGCTTTTATAAATGTGTTTATCACTTTTGATTGTTGTGAGCCGCGGGGAAAGAGCAGTATTTACAGATTATCAATGAGAGAGTAGGGTCTTCTGAGAACTCAGATTTTGGTTAGGATTTTCTAGAATATGACAATCATTCCAAAAAATTAGTTTACGAATTAATGTTTTGCCATTTTTTACAACTCGTAATATGCATAGGTACAGGATATTATTATTTCTGTTATAGTATAAGTAGGTATGGACCCGCACATATAGATAAATCGATCTAAATAAAATATTATGAATAAAATTATTATTTGAGATTTAAGATTTGTTTGTATAAAATAAAATATGTAATTAAATTTTTTTTCATTTATTTATTTGCATTTATATTTGAACTTGGAAATAAATTTAAAGGTAAATAGGTTATGAAAATAATAATTAATAAAATAATAATCTTTTTCTTGTTTGTGAAATGTAATTTATTTTTAATAAGTAAATAGGTTATGGAAATGATAATTAATTACATTTTCAGATTTAATAGTTAATTAAATCTTTTATTTTTAAAAACTAATAGAAAAAACATTGGCTCATAATATTTCAGTGGTATATTTATGTAGATAATAATGAGACTTTTTTGTGAGTGCTTCTCTATTAATATATAGAGGATCAGTGAATGCGATTTTGTTTCATTACATAGAATATAAGGAAAAAATCGTATATGGGAGGTAAGCGTTCTTGTTTTCTATTAACGAAAATATTGAGTGTCGTTTTATATGTATTGTTAGATTAAGAAGGTTAATAACTATGAGAAGTTTATTATAGACACCTTTTATAAGTTAGGTTATACAGATGTATAGATAGGTAGGACTTATTGAAAATTTTCTATAGGAAAAGGGCAACACTTAGTTGTAAAAATAAATATTTGTAAAATGTAAGTTTTTCTCTATATCTAATCTTACTATTATTGGTGTTCATATTAGACATAGAACTTCTCTTTATATTGATTTTGCAACCTTAACATTTTTCATAGGCTTTGTTTTTGTTCTAAGCTTCTAATGAAATCTAGTGTATTCTAACAAATACTTGTTGCATGCTCTAGCGAAATGGGAACCAAGAGTATCTCATTTCTTGTATCGCTGATGGTCTTCGCTCTCATCCTTCTACCCATGATTTCAGGTAATATATATAAAACTCGAGATATTGTTTTCTTTTTGCTTATAATTGAATAAAGACTGCAGTTGGTATTTACAAGGAGTTTGGTGCATAATGACTATGAAGTATTTACGGTTTGATTTTTTGTATTAACATGGTACATATTTGTTTATTATTAGAAGTTTGGATGAGTTTCACCATAAAACTTGTTTTAAAACATATTTATGAAAGTTTTGTGTTGAAGAATAGGATATTTTTCTAGGTAGCTATGTTTTCACTGGTAAACATATATGAAAGGTTTGAATCAAACATTCATGAAAGATTCACAGATATTTAGGAATGATTTCTTGATTTTCGCGAAAGGCCTTCGTAAAAAAAAAAAAAAAAAACAAAAAAAAAAAACAGGGCATAAATGCCACAACGAAGATTTAAAATCAGGATGATTAAGTATTTTACTAGAGCGTGTAACCACTACTAAGTGAAGATTTTTATAGTATATAAGATTTAGTGTATATATATGAAACACATCCTTGGGAAAAACATAAAAATAGATTTTGATAGATCATTACCCTTAGTATTCGAGTAAGTTGTGATAGATATGAGGTAAAACATAAAGAAAAAAGATTGTAAGAACATTTACTTAAATTCAGGAAGGATTTCTTGAAAATTATAAAAGATTCCTAGATATATATTTAGGAAGGATATCTCGAATTTCAGAAAAGCTTTGGGTTTTATACATATGTCCTCACAAAGAGTCGAACACAAAACCTTTGGGTTTTATACTAGAGCTTGTAACTAGTAAGTCAAGATTTTCATCCGAAGATAACATAAAAATAAATGAATGTATATGAAACACATCCTTGGGGAAAACATAAAAACAGATTTGATAGAACTAATTTGGCAGGCCTTACTTTGAAATGATCCATATGAATGGTTTAATATTTTTGAAATGATTTAATATGAGTGTTGTGAGAAATATTCTTATTTTTTACCTTCAGTTTATGTGAGATGTCATTTTAATAATAAGTTAGGAAGAACTCCTTTAAACTTTGGAATGCCTTCCTAAAATTAGAACATTGGTGGGTGTGTGATACATTACTCCTTACTAATGGAGTAATTAGGATAAAACATAAATAAAGAGATTTCAAATCACATTTCCTTAAGTTAACGAAAAATTTCATAACGCTTAGGAAGAAGACCTTGAAGTTCATGAATGTCTTCCTAAATGTCTTAAAACAGATACAATTCTAAGTTAAGAGAACTAAGACCAGATCCAATTCGTGTTCCATCGCTCAAACTTAATTCACCATTGCGTTCATCCTTTTCTCTATATTAAGCCTCCATCCATCATTTTTCCTAATTGAGCTGTCAAAGTTTCAATCTTCTCATACACATCTCCCAACAAAGTTGCTTCTAACTCCTCTTGTGAAACTTATGCAATCAGCGACAATGAATCTTATACCATCTTGAATCCGGCGAGAGCAATGTCGAGAAGAGTAATAGTAGTAATAACAAACCAGATCTCTACAATCGATAAGCTTCTTCTTCCGTCATTATCGTAACCTCCTTTGACAATAAAGTGGTGGAAAACGATGATGGTTCTAACAAGCACATCGTTCCGGCGTCGGAGGTTAAGGAGACTGTTACGATGAAGAAGAAAAATACTCTGGTCGATGATGGAGTCGGCGAAAGCAGAGGAGTACGGTAAGTTTCTTCTAGAAATTCAACGAGGAGGAAGACGAAGAAAAAACCAGAATTAATAATAATTGTATATAACAATAAATTATCCTAATATTTACAAATGCTATTTTTGGAAAATTTAATCATGTATGCTAAGTTTGGAAGAAAAACTTAGATTTGTGTTATCCTAGGGTATTTCTCTTTATTTATTAAGTAATACATTTTGTTTTACGCTGCCTTAGCACTTTATTAATTTCACATTTTTGAGTCTTGTTTTTTTTTTTTTTCAACCAAATATTAATAATATTAAAAGACCACTCCAAGATTGAATGCCCAAAAAGGAGGAAAAGAGTTTACAAAAGTAGATTCAGAAATTAAAGATCTTGAAGACCGAGCAAGGCAATCTGCCATTGCGTTGAAGTCTCGTGGAAGCCTAGCTAGGGTGAAGGAAGGGTAAGATGCTCGGAGCAACGAAAAATCCTCTAGTAGATTCGAAAAAGCAGGCCCAGTCGTCCGATGTCTGCACCATCGCAACTAGCTCTGCACAGTCCCTCTCGAAAGCCTGACAAACAACTCCAGCCGCCAGTTTAGACTCCATAGCCCAGATCAGTGCTTGTAATTCCGCGTGTAGGAGAGTAACGCCTCGTCTGTGACTCCGTGCTCCCAGAAGAAGCGTTGAATCTTCTCCATTGCAACACCACCAACCCAGACCCTGAAAAAGGGTCCGTACCTTTCCATGAACCATCAACCTGACAACGGGGAAAAGAGCCCCTATCCTCCAATAAAGGCGGAGGATGCAAAGATCTTACTGAATAGATTTGGCCCCCTCCCACAATAATTTATTATTAGCTGTTTGATTTAAAATTTCAATTGGCTTTATCTCGATGCTCTGGAAAACCTTTTTATTTCAATCTTTCCAAAGTGACCATAAAATCCAAGAGAGACGAAAAGCTATATCCGAAACCCCGGATTGAGAAGTCGCCCGCCAGAATTTGAAGTCTAAATTCGCATAGATAGAGGCATATGGAAAACCTCCCGGTTCGAGCAACATTGGAGACAACTCCAAAATACATCGCGACAGAGGATACTGAAAGAGCGTGTGGTTTATAGTCTTCGTCGCCGAGCCACACCGCTTACTCAAATCATCACAACGGACACCCCGATGCGCAAGCCGTTCTAACACGGGGAGAGTACCCGAGGCAATCTGCCAGAAAAAGTGTTGAATCTTCGGGGGTACATCTAATTTCCACGACTGAGCCCGCAGGGACATACAAGACGGCCCATACTTAACTTCCGCAATTAATTCTCGGGCTAACCGATAGTATGAATGTATGATAACCGAATACTTTCCTGACTTAGTAAAGTGCCATAATAATCTATCCGGTTGATAAGTTTTACTAACCGGCATACTCCAAATTAGTGGTATATCTACCGGATCAAAAAACTCCTCAAAAATAGGCAAATGCCAGTCCTTCGTAACTGGATGAAATAAATGATTAACCATCAAGCTCGGGAGCAACAGTCTCCCCCAACCATTTGCTGGTCTTGAATGGATATATGGTAACCATGGATCACGCCAAACCGAAATGGAGCAACCAGAACCTACCGCCCATCTCGTTCCCTGTTCCACCAACCCCTTGGTCGAATATATACTCCTCCGTGCAAAAGAAAGGTTATTTGGTTTCTTTATCGTAAGAGGATGTTTGTTTCTGAAATATCGATCTTTCATCACTCGAGCCATTAAGAATATCAGATTATAAATTAACCGCCAAAACTGTTTGGCCAACATGACATCATTAAATTGTTCCAGAGCTGGGAAACCTAGACCCCCTTCACATTTATCTTTGGTATACCCCTTCACATTTATCTTGGGTATACGAAGAATGGAGTCTTCGTGCAGTTTTTACGTGGTTCGTTAATTTTCTTCATATTGTCTTTTATGCTTAGGCTTTTAAACTTACATGCATTGAAAAAGATTAATATTAAATTTATTTCACTTTGCCCAAAATAGAAAATAAATTAAAAAATAAATTTATTTCATACGAAAATGTGAGACAAAAAAACTACAATGAATACGATTATTTCATCTTCCTATTCAGTTACAAAAATCATAATGATCCAATTTACATTTATTTAATTCCCATCTCCGGCAAAGAAGAGTTGGCAAAGAAGAGTTGACAAAGACTTAGGGGCTGTGGTTAATGAGGAGAGCGAGGTTGGTGCTTTCATACTCTATTTAACAGAGCTGAGTACAAGACACTTAACCGGATTACTTGAGAACTGTTGTTGCTTTCAGAAGCGTCCTTGGATTTACTCATCGACGTTGTAGCACAATGAATTCTTTTCCTCTTCAAAGGAGCCTCTTCATCATATAACTCATATTTATGAAGTGGATGTGAATCCAAAGACCCGGTAAATGTTGCTTCTCAGTTTGTGTCTGCTCAACATTAGATTGCTCACTAAAATCTTGAAAACTCTTGCTAAGTTCTCGGCTCGGCTCAGTTACTATCATTCATCCACTCCCTTGCTCGGGTGCCCAAATTTTCAACCTTTTCGCACCTCTTTCACAGTTCTCGTTCATGTTGTCTGTCTCATTCAGAGTAGTCGAGATAACATCCCCTGCAGCAACTTTGGTTGAACATGGTGAAGGTTCGAGTTCCATTGCAGAACCCAAAATAATGTCTTCTGCATTTTCTGAGCAGGCCCTCAGACAACTCCTTGGCAATTTACTCAACTCACCATCTAAATCAGAAGCAACTTCGCCATGACCCTCGTGTTTATCTAGCAAATCATATTCATCAAGAGATTTTCCATTAGATGGTTCACTGAAAGCAATTTCTTTCTGCAAGTTACCTTCGTTAGCATCGCTCTTTTGCAGATTGAAGGGTACATTTATTTGCTTTTCCACAGAGACGGCTAAAGAAACTGCATAGTCACGAAACAAAGAATCGCGAGGTGGGCAGTGTAGCAGATCAATCAAGGTCTGATAATACTGTAGAAGGCTAGCGGACTGCTTAGAAGCTCTGTTTCCAAGACGCTGTTGTGTAAGTTTGATCATGTGCTTACATATGTATCCCTTTTCTGCCCAGCTGCAACTGCAAACCCCAAACTGTGACCCTGGATTCCACACAACATGAACTTCGTTGCCTTCACACTCATCTCTTATTTTTGCAGACATACCAGACATAACAACATCAGAATCTGGTATACTCAATGCTTTGCGGAAGGAAGTCAACCCGCTCATCCATTCCTCTTTCCAGTACCTGGCAAAATTATCTTTTCCAGAATACTCATCAAGCCAGAAGTAAGAATGTACTTTTGTCCCTAACTTATCGACCAACCAATCAGCACGTTGATAAGCTTCAGAGTCCCTCTCATTCAAAAGCCTGCACTTCAGCTGATAGTGGTAAAGCTCCATCGCTGCACAGGTCTCTTGGCTTGCCAAGGGAAGAGATTGTAACGCACTTGTCCAAGCTCCTATGATTAATTGGAGGAAAAAATCATTCTAGAGAGGACTAGTATCTAATGTCGGCAATAATTTCAGGTAGAGTGGCAGAGTAACAATGTAGATTACATGTATGCATTTCATACTTAGGGTCAATGAATCTTTCGACCTATCAGTATATTTTAGATGACCATGCAGGTAGAGTGTAAACAGAAATGAAAAGAGAGAATCGGAAAATAACCTATTCTGGGAGACCAAACAGCTCTAAAGTACTCCACAAATTCTGGACTACCAACAAAATCCTCCACAAAACTGTCAAACAATATGGATGTTCCATGCCTTCTACAGATTTTATCTACAGCCTCCCCAAGATGTCTTGAAATCTCAACGCGTGTCTCTGTTTCTGGACATCTCTTGAATATGTTCTTCTGCCATGCATGGCGAACACGCCAAAAGGAAAGCAATACCGGGCACTGAAATACATCCCTAAGAACATCACAAGCAATATCATTCAAAAATCATTCACAAGCAATAATATTGAGGGTTGAATTTGGTTCCTTGTCTGAAATATATGTTTACACCAAATTTCTTATTAACAAACGAGAACAGTATGGATCAGTATCTGTTGATGAAGTGATGAACCCTATAATCTAACTATGTCAAGCTGCACCTAGCCAGTCCAACCAAGGATTCAAGACCTATAGTTGTATCATCCAAATCAAGTTGTCCAAATAGCTCCACTATTGAAATTACCAAAGGCAGCTTCATTCAATATGTCGATATTTGGTTATGTACTTAAGTTAACTGCATTGAAAGCTAATTGCTTTGATGTGGTAAACTCTGCCATATTTATTGAAGGAAGGAACATGCAAAATATGTTTTTAAATGAAAAAGTGGTCTCTGAAGCAACCAACCTGATCGTTATTATGTCAGCAAATGGATCATCAACTATGAACCCAGCCACCTTCCAGAATGGATCCTTGGCATGGACTCGGTTACAAAGTGCTCTCATCCATCTATATGCATCTCCACTGGAAAACCGTGTTGCAATTATCCAAGCAACTGGAATAGCCTTATTCTCAGAGTCGAATACAACAAGACTATGGATAGGATACTGAAAATACACGCAACACATAGATCTGAGAATCATCCTGATAATATAAAGACCAAATTTAGCTACTAATGCAAACTGTAAGAAACTGACCTTTAGTTTATTTGTTCCAAACCTCGAGTCTGAAGCCAAAAGTCTACAGTTTCCAAAACGAATCATTTGTTGCAACTGCCACTCAGTTTGAATACCCAAGGAAAAAGGGTCTGTATCAGAGAACCCTTCAAAGAAAAATACATGACTTTGATGACTTTCAACCCACATGCTGATGCTGAGATCATCATCTTCATTGAGCTCATATGTTGAACGTCGAATACTCCTCTCAAGTCTTCGAACATATCTATGAGTTAACAAATCATCTCGGTTACTTGGACCACCTTGTTTTTCGACTGATTCATTATGCCTTTGCATTATGGTCTCCACAGAGACACCCACATAGAGCAAAGATAATACACGTAGCCTAAGGTCTTCTGATATATATGGAGCAAACATGGCTCTTGTTCCAGCCGCTTTTTTGTCTTGTGGACCGTGGCAGGGCAACCCTTTTTCATCTACATGCTTGTCGTTATTATAAATAACTAAAGCCACTGTTGGTTCTGCAATTAAGCGTTTCACAATGAAGTGACACCTACAACCTCTCTTGGAATTGGGTCGGCCAGCTTTGTTCTTTTTTGGAACATATGTGCTCCTACTTGGTCGTACAGCTCCGCCTGTCCTATTGTCATCCGGTCCAAAGGAACACCAGTACCTGCTCACACAAAAACACTAAATTATAACAAACGATTATATATCCCACACTGACTAACAAAACGAGATGCATGCGGAGGACATCGAAATAGCTAGCCAACTTTCTGTAGTATGGACAATCTAAATCCAAATAGCTAGCCAAGTACTGCCTACAATGAGAATAAAATTTAGGATCATAGTATTTAGACTATCCAGATATGCTGCAACAACAAAATGGATACAGAAAGCTTGGGAAAGATAGAGGAAAAGAAAATGAGACGATTAAAAAGAACACAGAAAGATAGACGAAGCAAACAAAATATAAATTCACTTCCCCTGTAGTAGAAAAAGATGACCACAAACACAAAGTATGCAGAAAACGAAACATAACGTAACAAAGTAACGACGATGTGATAGTAGAGTCGATAAACTTCAAGGAGACGATAACAAGTAGATAAATGATCTAACTTGTTGTGACAAATACTAAACGAATGTGTAACTTACAGAATATACTCCAAGATGCCATCAACCTTTGGCTTATATTTTTTCCCTTTGGCTTTCCTTCGTCTAGCTTCAACATGAAAACTCGTAGGACAATCCGTATTCAAGGATTCACCTCTTACAAAATCATCCACCCTAGTATACGGGATGAGAGCTAACCTATCTATATTGTCACGGTAACCTTCAACCTTTGACCAAACAAGATGGGCAGAAGAAAATTCCGGCAAAGCAGGGTTTTGCACAGGTAAGGAGAAGATCTGATCCCATCTAGCCATCTGCATTTTCATTATGTAGTCATCAAAACCATGAATAAAAATGACACGAATTAAGAAATTTCATACTGCAACTAGGCATATGCTCAAACAGAGATTTTCATTGCAACGATACATTAGGTTTAAAACTTGAGACGTCTCTGCTTATGGGAAAAAACACCATTTATATAAATCATGTACAAGAACACAGCAAATCAATCAGATCAATCAAAGTTAAAGGGATATCATCAAGCTTTTATCAGCAATGGAATTTAAACCAAGGGGAATCTAACACTACCTAAATTAACACTTCAAAGATATCAAAATTCTCAAATAATCAAATTAGTTATGTATTTAAAAGGTTAGAGAGATTTATTGGAAGTGGCAAGTTAAACAGAGAGAGAAAGAAGCACAAACTCCGAAACGGCGGATTCAGAAACAGATGTCGACTTCGATAAACCCCAGAGACGACGATTGAAGAAAAACGCTTTTAGGGTTCTTCTTCTTCTTCAGTGTCTGAGAACCGACCGACGAAAACTGGGGGACAGTGAAAAGCTAATACGACGCCGTTTCATGGTTTAAAAAAAAAAAAAAAAAAAAAAAGAAACGACACTGTTACAGAAAAATCTAATAAATTAACCGGGTAAGTCATGTGGTTTAATTACACTTTAGCTTTTTATTTCAATTTATGGTACAAATTAGTTGGTTTGTCGCGGGTACAATTTACGACACGGAACATGTTTTAGGCACTTCGTCTTTGTTTCTTGAACCTCCTACTCTCGATCTCGAATCATCAAAATCTCAGAATCTTCGAGGTGGTTCCTCTCTTTCTTGATCTCCAATCTTTGAACTCTCGGTTAGTTTCTTTTTCGGAAATCCCGTCACAACGATTGAATAGCATCCCCATATATTTTGTAGAAAATGAAGCCCGGGGCGACCAAGTCCACATCCGCCCAGTTCCACTGATTATATGTAAATTGTGGGATTCGAAAAATGCATGAACCGGGTAACTCAAGAAATATAAATGTGTATCACACTTTCGATCGACACCCAATACAATAAGTTGGCCAATCAAAGAAAATGATTTCGAGAACATACATACACCAAACAGAAAAAGAATTAGAAACACATTTCAGCCGATGTTACCCTCGTCGGTTCTAAGGTTTGTGTGGGAAGGGCTACATATGGTTTTCCACATTTAAGACGCAAGAATAATGCTTGTTCAATTTAAATCCTATGCACTTAAATTTACAGTCAAATTACATGTGTAGAAAACAAAATAAAAACAAGTGTTTACACCAAGGAATGCTACTTACGCTTTGGACGCTATAGCAGCAGTCCATCGTTTCATTACTTACTCAGCCAATACATGTGCCAAAAACCAAAGACCATACTCGTTCATGTAACCTGAAAACAATAAAGACACATGGGTAAATTTACAGCATTATATATTTTGGCATAAACCGATGACAACTTAAACAAACTTTACTGAATATCCCTAAATCTTAATCAATGCAGAATGATTTCCAAGCAGAATAGGAAAATTTAACAGGTACTGCATATGTTCTCTTTAACAAGAATTGTCGACAAAGTCTAGGTTAAACAACCAAATTGTTGCCAAACATCATGCAAGTATCGAGAAGGCTAACATGTTTATCACCAAGCAGTATAAAGATAACAAGTAGGTTTAAGGATGTATTACCGGTTAATTACTTTATAAGGTGAGCTGCTTAGTATGATTTGTATTACGTGAGATTATATTCCCGTTTCTTTTGTCCTCTTGCTCTTCGTATGGGTTTCCTCTATAAGTCGAACTTGCCTCCTCATTATCTGAAGACCCCGGCCTTTCTGTTAGGAACTGTTCCCAGAATACATCATTCACTCTTGCTGGAGGAGCTGCATTTGCTTGGCTAGCAACCTCTTGTTGTCTACCCCGGTTTTTCTCACTTGCAGTTGTTTCGATTGACTTAAAGTTTAACTCAGTACATCTTCCAATCTCCTGACTTTTATGAGTTGTCTTAGTCTTGTCCGGTAATGGAGCAGAAGCCAGTGTAAGATTTAAATGACATGAAAAGCTACCATCAGTCTCCTCTGAAGAAGTTAGCCTTTGCTGCAAGGTCTCCACTCTTGTATTGTCATTTAACAGTAATCTCCTCGGGCATGTCCCGGTATCCGCAAGCTCTAGTGCTTCAGGTGCAAATGGTAGGCTTTCTCTTCTGGTTAGTATAGTTTTTGAATCACTTCCTGACAGTATTCCCTTGGGACTTGATCCTTCTTCATTGGAACTTTGTATACTGTGTGAAACCATGTTCATATCTGAAACTGCTGGAGAAAGCTCTAGCCGCAATTTATTCGAGAAATTTTGATGGAAAATATTTCCAGACTCAGGTCTCGAGCTACCACTGCTATTATCCAGATGAGAATCTTCTGAAGGTGGCTTTGATTGCTCAACTTGAGGGAGCCTTCGCTTTTTGTTGTAAGCTGAAATATCCAATTGCTCAACTTTACGACCAAAATTTTTAACAAAAGTAGGATTCCGAATTGCCGTTTCCAAGAAATTCAGCAGCTTCTTCTGCCTCTTCTCCATATCATCAACATGCTCAGTCATTTCGTCAAACTGATGTTTCGCTACAGCCTTTTGTTGTTTGAACTTGAAAAGCTTAGCTTCAATTGCAGCTTTTTCACGTGAAAGCTTGTCCATTTGCTCTTGCAACGCTGCTCTTTCTTGATCAGCCGACGAAGCAGGTGGATGACTGTGGCTGTGTATGGGTTTCCTTCGATGTATATTCTTGAGAAGATGCTTCTTATCCTTAATAAAATCATCATTCAAAAATTCCCACCTCTCTGGATCAATCTTCCGGAACCCCTAACAAATAAAATCACAAGAACATTCACCGTAAATAAGAAACACTAAGAGCAGAGAACAAGGAATATCAACACAGTCCCTAAGTTCCAATCAA
The DNA here is from genome assembly GCA_024034495.1 of Camelina laxa. Lineage (NCBI taxonomy): Eukaryota > Viridiplantae > Streptophyta > Magnoliopsida > Brassicales > Brassicaceae > Camelina > Camelina laxa. The sequence continues at coordinate 22,325,904 of CM043880.1, read as the reverse complement.
ATGATGACACTGGAGGAGATAAAATCTGAATGCTAGCACTGTAACTGCTCTTAAAGTCCATAACACAGTCCCTAAGTTCCAATCACATGATGACACTGGAGGAGATAAAACCTGATTGCTAGCACTGTAACTGCTCTTAAATTCCATACAAAGCCTTTTCAGTTTAAAGCTACATTTCATCTTCGTGATGAATTTCTTAGGCAGAGGTAAAACATCTAAGATGCAATGATAACATGGGAGCTTGGAGGTGAGAAGATTCCAATAAATTCACCCATTTCCACAATTCAATCTACAATCACAAAGACCTAGATGGTTTCTATTATTAGATTCGTAGCTTGCCACATACAAAGCCTTCAACTTAAGCTACATTTCATCTTCTTGCTAATCCTTAAAACTCAATTCCATAATCTAAGTCTATAAAATCACACAAAAACCTAGACGCATTCTAATAATTCCAAAAGCCTCAATTCGAATTTTGAATATCGCAACTTCAATCAAACGATGCGCGACAAAAATTAGGTCAATTCGAGAGATGATGAGTTCGCATGATTGAGAGAGGGAAAAAAGACACACATAGGTATTGAGCTGACGGATGAAAGAAGAGAAGTTATTGTGCTTGAAGTAGGTCGGAAGAAGAAGGCGTGAAAACTCCGCATGATTCCAAACGATGAAGCTGTTGTTGTTAGCGCTCCATGATACAATCTGGTCCGTAGACGAATCATCTACCATCTCGTAGGTCTTCACCAAGAAGGGAGCAGGTCCTCCAACTCCTTCTCCGCCGCTCACGGATGCGGAGGAGTTACCTAATGCGCCGTTCATTGTTGAATCTAATCAGGAAACAGCAACGAGAGATGGTGGGAAAGGCCCGAGAGAGAGAGAGAGAGAAAAGTGATCCTTAGACGTAAATAAATGAATTAACTTTCTTTTTTCATTTTTAAACCCAAAAATACCTAAAACAACTACAAATGCCCCACGTAAAATGATAATTTAAATATTAATCGTCCAACCAAAACTGACACAAATTTAAAGTTTCAATGGTAATTTCCTGAAAATAACGAGGAACAAAAAATAATATTTATAATTCTGATTAGTGAGATATTTGGAAGAAGAAAAAATAATAATATTATTTTAAAAAATAATTTTATTGAATTTTGTATATTTATACACTTTTTTTTTTTTTGAAAAGTAATAGTATTTTTCTACATGAATTACTATATCATCCTAATTAGTTATTTACAATTACCACAACAGGCTTGACAAAAAAAAAAAAAAAAAAAGTACTGCAATACTTGGTTTTGAACTCTAACTTTACCTGCATAAGGTTGTTGTGTAAATAAATTGTTTTGGAATAAAAAAAGAAATCATCTCAAAAATTTTAAATCTGTCATTTAAGGAACTAAATTTAAACTAGTAGACTTCTCGTTCTACTCAAAGAAAGATTTTAAAAATTTAGTAATTCATAAAAAAAATTCATAAATACAAGTATATTTTCTGTAAATTAATATTCCATAAATTAATATATCGATAAAAAAAATATATAGTTTTCTTTATCTCAAATTGATTTCTTTAATACTAAACAAGAAGATTTTCTAGAAAATTTTACTCATTGAGCCCTGCAAGAATCTTATCATTTTGGTTCAGTTTGAATCTTAAAAATAAGTGGCTTTTCCTTTCCCCCTTTTGGTATCTATTCTTATTTCCTACTCAAGTCTGGATTATGATTATCTAGCAAAACATATTTCAAAACCAAGTACTAATTTAAGCCCAAACATTTTTTCTCTTTTTTTTGAGTATCAGTTTAAGCCAAACCCAAACATACTAATTACCGTAAAGTCTTAGAATTGAAATTAGTTCCATTAGGATGACAGATTGTCAGATTCTTTTCGCTTTCTATAATCATCCAATCATAGAGAGCAAGTTCCACGAGGATTTTGTTGACTAGAAAGCATTAGTTGTCGTTTGTGCCAAAAAAAAAAAAAAAAAAAAAAACATAAAATACCAAACATACGATTCTCTTACTAAGTTGCAAAAGATCAATTTCAAGTTAAACAAAAAAAAAGAACACATAGAGTTCACGGTAACTCAGTACTCAAAAGACAACCTAGCTTGCCGTTCATCACCGGAATAAAGACTTTGTGAGGATCAGAGGAGGAAAACTTGGCATGAGGTAGAGAGTCTTGGAATGGTAAGGAGTTCCCTAAGGATGATTGATTCTTCCTTACGTCTCAAGTAACCCAAGCATAGTGTGAGTTTCTTGAGGATTGCTGACTTCTCTAGAAAGTAACTCACTAGTTCCAGGTCTATCTCTGTCGCCTCCTCCTCTGAGTCCGGCTTCACAATCTTAACATACTCGAGAGATGTCAGAAACCTCCGAGGTCCAGGTAAGATACCAACTCCCTCCTCCTCTGGACAAGTACAAAATTCCTGCAAGTAGGACGAAACAAGTTGATATAAATGTCTAACTTTTTAACAATTCCATTCATATAGTAAGGAAAGAAGTTTATGATTCAGCAAAAGTCCTAACCAAGACAAGAGATTTTAGATTCGTGCAGCTCTCAAGAAGATCATATCTTTAACACAAGATATCCCGACAAGAAAATTACGAATCATATGTCTCTTTGGTAGATCATCTGGATCGAACTCATTTTCGAAAATCAAGCCAAAGACAGTATCGATATCAGCCTTAACTAGGGAAGCATGATTTTCTATTAAGAAACTTTCAGTTCGCTGATCAGTGAGCCTCAGATACTCAAGCCTAGGAGCATCAATTACAACTGTCATAAAACCCTCGTCCACAACATAAGTGAAGGTCAATAGAGACTGAGAACACACGTGAAGATTTTCTAAATTGCCGTTGTGTACAGTTAAGCTTTCAAGAACAGGGGCAGCCTGAGATCAGCATTTCGAAAACCAAATCGTTGTCAAACGTAACTGCATGCATCTAGAACGATAACTTTGAGAGAAGGTAAAGACATAAGCTCGGGGGGGATTAAGCAAGCAGAGAGTTAAAGATACCAAGCTCTCACACGAGTAAACTGTTCGCGGTGCGGTACCACCACTTCATCCATCCCCCAAGTTTTGTCCAAGATATGGAGATGTTGAACTTTCCTCTCAACAACAGTGCTGATCCACTGGGTGAAATGAGCAGTACCAAGCACAACGCCCTCATACCAATTAACCGTTAATTTAAACTTCTCTAAGCACGACTCACTGTTGAAACCCAGAAACCTATAAACGAAACCCAACATAGTGATGAATTCAGAGGGATCATGAAATCACGACACTCGAAGTCCAAGCCAGGTACATATCGCCAGATGTTTCTCCATCGGCGGAATAAGATACTACACTTAACCACATCCTTCGTGGGAAGTTTTAATTAAGAGAATCTGATAAAGCAAGCAATCTGGTAAGTTTCTCAGCCGATCTACTTCCTCGACTCTATCACCTGCTCGCTTCGCACGAACACGTCTTTCTTCGTCTTCATCATCCATGTTATCCTGCCTGATTATATCAAAATGGAACGAAATCGAAAATCTTCCGACCAAATGCGATCGTATCTACTACTTTGTCTCCACTCCAGTTAGGTTTCAGGTCTCAAGTTTCGGTCAATTTAACTCGGCCAAGTTCGATCCATATGTTTTGGCCTTTAAAAACTTAGCCCACTATGGAACCGAAATCGATTAGAAAAAGTTTCGGTTCAAATCGGCGAATTTTATATTCTTAACCGATTAATTTGAACGTTTTCGGTTCAAAATTCGACTAGCTTTAGGCTACGCCGAACAAGAAAACGAGAACACCGAAAAAAAGTTGATAATAATCTTACCTTTGAAGTTCTTCAAAACCGTTAAAATATATTACCTAAGAACTAAAGAAAATAATAGTATCCAGAATTTAAAATACTAAAAACCATACACGATGACATCACCAAATTTAAACTTTAGGAAAGTTGAAATTTCGTCGGTGGTCATATTAATTAGTTTCATAAAATTCGCCGAGATCAGTGGTGGTTGAAATCTAAAAGTCACCCTTCTTAGTTAGGCTCTTACGTTGAATTTATCAAATGTCAAAAATACTCAAAACTATAGAGAAGCAATTGCTACTTTTCATATGATCATATCGCTAACCAATGTTAAACATTTGTTTCCTAATATACGGATCTTGATTCTTGAAAGAAGAACATATAAATAATAAATATAAGAATGAAAAAAAAAAAAAATTGATATCCTTTCGTTTCTTATAAACGTTTTTATTATTTAGTAGTAACACTACTATAATATAGAGTGTATATTTTATATAATACTAGTAGTCATTTTGTGCTACGTATGGATTTAGTTTACATTATTTTTAGATATTTTTTTGGTGATTTTGGAGATTGTTAGTTAAGACAATATTATTAAAAAAAAATATTATGTGAGATTTAAGATATGAGAGTTAGTGAAATGTGTATCTTTCTATTTATAAAAAAAAATTGTAGTTAAGAACATAAGAAAATTTTATTATTTAATTAGATAATAAATGAACTAATTTTTATATAAATTTCTATCTATTAGGTAAATGTAATTTATACTTCCTCCGATTTTTTACTTGTCGTTCAAGGTTTTCTCACACAAATTAAAAATATATATTAATTATCTGTTTTTACCTTTTATTAATATATTTTATAAATATTTCATTGGTCAAAACTTTAAAATAACATTGATAAAACTGGAATATCGACCAAAGTCATTGAAAACCTAAAACGACAACTAAATTAAAACAGAGAGAATATTTCATTGTTATATGAGTTGCATAAACTATGTGAGAGTTATATATATGCAATTGTTACATATTAATATATTTTTTATATATGTAATATTTCTAAATGTTATTATTAATCATTCATTGCATTACTATAAATATTATGAAAGTTACAAAAATGAGAGTTAGTACAAAATATGGAATTGATGAGATGGAATAGAAAAGTTAATAAAAAATGTGTCATGTTTATAAAAATACATTATTGTGAATTAATAACTAAAATTGTCTATTTTTTTAAATATATATTCAAGAGTTATATATAGACCTATGAAAGGGCATCTTGGCTAATCAAATCATGAATTTAAATATATATTCACTTCTCTCTTTGAACAAAAATATATACAATTATCTCTTTATGACAAAATACTATATATTCAATTCTCATTTAGTTATTTAGAAATTATATATTAAAATATACTTTAGGTTATTTTAAATGGATTGAAAATGAAATAAATTAATGTAATATCAATGTGAATTATTTATATTAAAGTATGGAAATAAAACAGCCAATTATTACTCGAGATTATCCTATACAACCCAAATATATATATATATATATATTATAATCTTATATCCTTAAACTATTTAATCATCAAATTATCTGTTAAGAGAAAATTTTATTATATAAATTCAATTCAATAAATTTGTTACACTATAAATTTAAAAAAACAAAATGACATTTGTGAAAGAAGAGCATCAAATGACAATCTTTTGGAGCTTGCCAAAATAAAACTTTACTTTAGTATTAGATGATATAGTATAGTAAGGTTTCTTTCAACTCTTACTCTAAGAATCTGACGCCCAACATCATTATATACTAAAATTATTTTAAAATCAAATACACATACAATTATTTATTTTCTTTTATAAATGTTTTAAAATGATTGCATAAATCATCAAAAGATGAACAATAGTAAAAATAATTTACATTTTTTGGAAAAATATTCAAGACTTAGTAAGATAATATTTCTTCTAAAGTTAGGCCAAAAACGGATGATCCGAACAACGATACTATCGTTACCATTGTTTTGTTGTTAGTTGGAGATTGAATCGATGATAGAATAGAAAGTAAATGTTTTAGTTTTCACAATAATCTGAAAAAGGATGTGTTTGTATGGTAATAGGTTGTTTTTAGAAAACCAAACTTTATAGAATGTTTGAGCCTTTAAGAGAGAGAAGGGATTGAGATCAAATATTAATGATCATAATTTCGCAAGTGTTCAAAATAATAAGTTAAAAATGAGAAGTAATATAAAAAAAAAGGAAATTGAGGAAAATAGTGGGTAAATATAAGGCAATGCATAAAATGATGGTATTATTTCAAATCAAAACATAAATGATTATGTTCATAATTTATTCTGAAATTTCTAATATGAAAACTTATAAATTTTATGTAACTCAAAAAATACCATGACGTTTAAAATAGTAAGTGTGAATCGAATAAAATAATTATAGAATTAGATTTAAAACATCTCATAATCTTACCTAATTTTCCAGAAAGTAATCTCAACAATTCAATTTTATATAAACAATTTTTTAAAAGTTAAACTAATTTACTTTAATAATACCATCTCACCATCTTACTTAAATTTGATTCTGCTTATCCCCGTAAAAATTATATAAGATTCAAACATAGAAACTAAACCCAAGAATTCAAACCTATAAATTTAATTTAATGTTGGTTTAGTTCTAAGATGAAACCAACTACACACTGATATAAGGTGACTCTAGATTCTAGGAAGCTGCATATGTTTCTGATTAAATAAGGGATGAAGAAAATGTTGATGGTTTTTTTTTATGGACCTGTAATTAATTAGGTCAAAACTATAGTTAATTAGGTCCAAAAAAAAAGATACATATGTCAAAAATATAATAAACCAAATGTCATTTCTTTAACAAAAGTTAATATATATACTAACACTTAAGAAATACTAGTGTAGTATAAAGTGTATATATTAATATATATATATATATACTAACACTTAAAAAATACTTTTATCACTCTTAAAATCAGTTTTTTTTTTTTCTTTTCTTGTAAAACTAAGCTTTTAAATATTATCAATTTATTTATTTTCTTTTTCTTTTTATTAGTTCCCTTTCGTTCAGTTTACATAGTCATCTGATCTCTATTAGATACAATATGACAACTGGTTCATAGAAACTAAGATTTAAATAGAGAATGATTTGACGGAGATTAGTCATTGAGAGATCAGTTTCTACTCCTTGCAAAATTGCTTTAAATATCTTATATGTAACTTTCTCCCCCTCTCTTCTCTTTTTCTGAAAGTGTAAATAAATTAAAATCCTCAATCAAAAAAGCTACAACATTATGTGAATTTGTTCAACTCATTTTTTTTCAATAATTGATTCCATCATTTGTGTATTTGCACGTTTTTGTTATTATAAGGTTTGATACTAAATCTACAAAATTTATTTGCACATTTTCATTATAAAGTTCCTATATCTTTTTTTAGCTTTATACAATGAAACCCACTAAAATACAAATTTTCAATAAATTAACAATTTTTATTTAAAATTATAAATACCATTAATAGACAGTACTATTATTAGGTGGAGCCGAGAGAGAAAAGAGAGAAGGTCTTTATTGACTGACCCCATGTGAAACTGAATCTCTTCATTTGCCGACAACGAAACCGTCACTTTTATTAGTACCTCGACACATCCATGTGTCACTCTTAACTCTCATACTCCTTCTCTTCTCCCCAAATTCATGGTCACACACACACTATCATCTCCTTTAACTTCTCAACAAATCTTCACATTCTTTTTAATTTTTGATTTATTCCTCTTCCTTATTTGATGCGACCCAAGAACTATTCTCAGACGGAGAAACCCATCTCCATCGCGACGGGCAAGTTCCGTAGCAACAACAACAACCATAACAATGTCTGGTTCATTGTTCCACTCTTCTTTCTCCTCTGTTTCGTCCTCCTCTGTTTCGACTACTCTGCTCTCTTCACCGACACAGACGAAACCGTTTTCTCAGTCCCCGACGTTACCCAGAAATCAATCTCCCCTGAATTCACGAAAGATGACAACTTTTCTCGATTACCCGACGACCCATCTCCTGTTTCTTCTTCTTGCTCCGGTCGGTACATCTATGTTCATAATCTTCCTTACAAATTCAATTTCGAATTGCTTGATAACTGCTATTTGATTACTAGAGGAACCGAGAAAGACATTTGTCCTTACATCGAAAACTACGGTTTCGGTCCTGTGATTAAGAGCTACGATGATGTGTTGTTGAAACAAAGTTGGTCCACGACGAATCAGTTTATGCTCGAGGTGATTTTTCACAACAAGATGATGAATTACAGATGCTTGACCAATGATTCGTCTCTAGCCTCTGCGGTCTTCGTGCCCTTTTACGCTGGTCTTGATATGAGTAGGTACCTTTGGGGTTTCAACATTTCCGTTAGAGATTCTTCGTCTCATGAGCTGATGAATTGGCTTGTGGTACAGAAAGAGTGGGGTCGTATGTCTGGTAGAGACCATTTCTTGGTTTCAGGAAGGATCGCTTGGGATTTTAGGAGACAGACTGATAATGAATCCGATTGGGGCAGCAAGCTTAGGTTCTTACCTGAATCAAGAAACATGTCGATGCTGTCTATTGAATCGAGTTCTTGGAAGAACGATTACGCTATTCCGTATCCGACATGTTTCCATCCTAGATCAGTGGATGAAGTTTCGAAGTGGCAAGAGCTAATGAGGGCTCGGAAACGGGAGTATCTGTTCGCATTCGCGGGCGCTCCAAGGCCTGAGTATAAAGACTCGGTTCGTGGGAAGATCATTGATGAGTGTTTGGAGTCAGGGGATCAATGTTACTTGTTAGACTGTAACTATGGGAAAACGAATTGTGACAACCCTGTCAATGTGATGAAGGTTTTCAGGAACTCAGTGTTTTGTCTTCAGCCGCCGGGAGATTCTTACACGAGAAGATCCATGTTTGATTCGATATTGGCAGGCTGCATCCCGGTGTTCTTCCATCCGGGGACAGCGTACGCTCAGTACAAGTGGCATTTGCCCAAGAACCACACGAGGTACTCTGTTTATCTACCGGTTAGGGATGTGAAGGAGTGGAATATCAAAATCAAGGAGAGGTTGAATGAGATTCCAGAGGAGAGAGTGGTGAGTTTGAGAGAAGAAGTGATAAAGTTGATACCGAGGGTGGTCTACGCTGATCCCAAGTATGGATCGGATGGGAATGAAGATGCGTTTGGGCTGGCTGTGAAGGGAATGTTAGAGAGGATTGAAGAAGTAAGAGAGATGATGAGACAAGGGAAAGATGGTAGTGATGGGTTTGATGATAGTGATGATTATAAGTATACTTTTTCTCCATATGAACCTCAAAATTTGGCATAAATTGAAATATATGTCATTCATTACTGTCGCGTTTTAGTTTTATATAGGTAGAAGCAATTTGCTCAAGGGTGAAAAAAAAAAAAAAAAAAAAAATACAATAAAAAGAAGTTTATCTATTACATTCTATAAAACGACGCATGATCTATCTTTTGAGCAAGTACGATAAGTACATATAAGCAAATAGTTTTCAGTTTAAGTTGGGACGTGATTTCACCTTTTTGATCAGCCAAGAGCGAAGCAATACGAAGGAAACTCATCTCCCTCATCGTCTTCTCCTCCAATGTATCGATCTAATATGGTTGGCTGTCTTCGATAAAAGTCCCCTCCGATGTAACTAGAAACTACTGATATCCAATTTTCTTGTGATGCTTCGAGTCTAAGCAGCTCAAATTCCCATTCATTGATGCTTTTCTTTCTCGAATAAGAAGGAGCCAAACACTTTAAGGGCAAGTGGAATATGACCTGTAATAAAGACAGCACGAGCAGATAATCTATCAAAGCCACTAGGAACGTGTATCTCTTTGAAGGCAAATTGTGAAAACAGTTGAAGAGCTTCATCGTATTTTAGAGGATTTACTTCATAGAGAGGCCTAATTCCAGATTCAAGTAGTAAACTCTTGTCCTGTGTGACTAAGATCAGTCTACTACGGGGACCGAACCAACTGGCAATCAAAGTGATATCATTGAGTTGGGCGATGTGATCAACACCATCAACAATAAGCAAAACCTTTCTGTGTCCAAACTTGGCCTTCACAATATCACAGTTCCTAGTTACACTCCGTGAGTACGTTGTCTTTAGAGCAGCTCTTGTTATTTCCTCTAGTAAACACTTTGATTCACGGCCGCCTAGAGAAGAGTTGCTGGTATCATTCATGACGTAGCAGTGATCTTGAAACTGCAGCGATATCTGTTCGTAAACACATCTGACAAGTGTGGTTTTCCCGACTCCTCTCACACCCCAAATGCCGATTTCTCCAACTGATCCGTCTTTCGAATCAAGATCAAGCAGTAACGCCTCCACTGATTATTATATGCTGATCCATCCCAACAAGACTATTAAATTTACTAGAACTCACGGACAACTTGTTTTCAATAACGTTCACAGAGCTCCTAAGCCTAGGCTTGACTCTAAGAGGCCTTTCTCTGTACATGTACTCGTCACTCTCAGTCATAGGTGTTCTTAAGCTTTCAGGCTCATTTAACACGTAAACCCCTGTCCTAGGTGTTGTTAGTAAGCTTTCAAACTCACTCATCTCGTTACTCCCAGTTCCAGGTGTTCTTGAGCTTTCAGATTCATGTTTGCTCGGTGATCTGCCTGCGGATAAATGTTCAGAAATATAATTGGTAACTCTGTCGATGATGTAGGAGTCTTCTTGCTCCCTAAAGAAAAGCAAAAAAGAAAGTGAGAAGATGATGAATATTCTCAGAAACTGAATAAAAAGAAGTTGGTAATAATCGTACCAATCCAAGAAATGATCAAATGTTCGAGTAAACATTGTCAACGCATCTCTCCACTTGTCTACCTTGTCCAAGTTATCTCCACCGACATGCTCCTGAAGACTGTCTGCTTGTCTTAAAACATCAGAAGGATCTATGCACCACCAAGAACAAGGAAGTGGTTGATCCTTGGGATCTTTTCTCCCTACACTCCATTATCTTGGCTAATTCGTCTAAGCAAGAAACAGAGGAGGCAAAGTTCTTTGATATGACCACAATTGCAGCTTTAGACTCTTCAATTGACTGAAGCACTTGCGAAGAAGCTGGTCTCCATTCATTGGTTTTAAAAATACTTATTTGTTTCTTAAACAATGAATGACAAAGATGGCTCACAAAAGTTCTCCGAGTGTCGATTCCTCTGAAACTGACGAAAACATCGAACTTCATCTTTTTGACCGGCTAAAATGTAAGTCCCTGCGTAATTTCCTTTTTCCCAGTCAGGATTGTTTGATAGGCTTTCGCCATTAGAGGTCTCTTTCTTTACATCATCATTCAATTTTGATTGGATACAAGAGCCCTTTGTTTATAAATATACTAGTTGTTTGTGTTAAACATACAATGAAATACTGCATGCAGGAGATTAATATATATGTACACTTGTCCTTTGGTTGGATTTAAAAGTCTTCCAAATGGACCTCGACTTGTTTATGTTAATCGTAGTTGTTAGAGAGTTTCAACTCGATACCAAAAATGGCTTCGTCCTCTTCACATCGACTCTGGAACTATGACGTCTTTCTCAGCTTCCGGGGAGAAGACACACGCAAAAGCTTCGTTAGCCATCTGCACAAAGCACTTGTTACTAGGGGAATTGTACTTTCAAAGACGACCGAAAGCTTGAGATCGGAGAATCTATTTCAGAGGAACTCTGCAAAGCCATACAGAGTTCAAGATTTGCCGCTGTAGTTATCTCCGAGAACTACGTTACTTCAAGGTGGTGCTTGGAGGAGCTCCTATTGATTATGAAACTTCAGGGAAAGAAGGAGATTGAAGTCGTTCCTATTTTCTATGGTGTGAATCCCTCTGACGTGAGAAATCAGCGAGGAAGTTTCGCTTTAGAAAGGTACCAAGGTTTAATTAGAAATGGCCGAGAAGGTTCTTGGATGGAGAGAAGCGCTTACTCGTATCGCCAACCGAAAGGGCAAGGATTCCACACAATGGTAGATTCTTTCTTTATCTTTTTATATTTTCATCACAAAGTCCCTTGTCACTTTTGTTCTTTAGTGAGTTTTCTTACTTGAATTTTTTATTTCTCGTTTTTAGCGTGGATGAGGCCACCATGATTGAAGAAATTGTTCGACGTATTTCAAGCCGATTGTTATCTATGTTGCCGATAGATTTCGGTGATATTGTCGGGATGAAAACACATGTGGAAGGTCTCAGTTCTCTCTTGAACATGGAAGCCAATGATGAGGTTCGTATGATAGGAATATGGGGAATGGGAGGCATTGGCAAAACCACCATAGTCAAGTACATTTATGAACAATATAAACATAGATTTTCACCTCATTCTTGTTTCATACCAAACATTAGGAGAATTTCTTCCAAACATGGTCTCTTATACTTACAAGAACAGCTTATTTCCAATATTTTGGGTGAAGAAAGTTTAAAGTTGTGGAGTGTGGAACAAGGTGCTCACTGTATCAAGTCAAGGCTTGGTCACCTCAAAGTTTTTATTGTCCTTGATGATGTGAGTGATGTGAACCAGCTGTATGCACTGGCAAAAGAGGCTAGATGGTTTGGACTAGGGATTCGAATTATTGTAACAACACGGGACAAGAGCTTGCTTAACAACTCTTACGGAGTAAGATTTGTGTATGATGTTAAGTGCATGGATGATGATACTGCCCTCAAACTCTTCGAGCAGGTTGCTTTTGAAGGAGGACATCCTCCTTCTCATGTATACAAGGATCTCGCAGTTCGTGCTTCGAGACTTGCACAAGGTCTTCCTTTGGCCCTTGAGGCTTTTGGCTTTTATCTCCATCTCCATGGCAAGTCCGTAGTGGAGTGGAACGATGGTTTAAAATCGTTTGAAGAAGCTCCTTACGAAAACAGTATGAGTATCTTGAAAATTAGCTACGATAGCTTAGACGAAGTTGGTAAGGCTGCTTTTCTTCATGTCGCAATGGAGACCCGGTCCTGCGAGTCAGTACCCTTCTTAATCGCGGTGAATTTGAGATTAGACATTTAGCGGAAAAGTCTCTCATTGACATATCAACTGATGGGTGTATAGCTATGCATGGCTTGGTAGAGGAAACGGGAAAACATATCGTGCGTCAAGAATCTGGAAGCAGGCCAGCCAAACAACGCATCTTTGTGGCATCCTGACGACATATATGCACTACTGGCAAACTATGCTGTAAGCCTCGAGAAAATTGTTAAAATTTGTTAGGTCTCATTGTGCGCATATTAAAATGTTTGTTTGGCTGGTTTCTTTCTTATAATGTCATGTATGTTTACTATTGTCAGGGTACAAGCAAAATTGAACGCATCACACTCGATGTTTGTGTACTGCCTTGTAGTTTTCATATTGAATGGAATGGTTTCGAACCAATGTGTAATCTCAAATTTCTGATGATGCACAAACATTCTAGAGGTTCGGAATCCAGGACACAACGGAATCTAGAGGAAAATCTTATTGTTTCTCGTAAGCTTAGATTACTACATTGGGATGCATATCCTTATACAACCTTGCCTTCAATAAGTAGTCCATATTGTCTTGTTGAAATAAATCTGTGTTACAGTAAGCTTACAAGCCTTTGGACTGGAGTCCAGGTATGTTACTTTTGTAATCTCCTTATATCTTCGGTATAAAGTGTTTTTTTTTTCTTTTCTAAAACATTTTCTTCGACTCTGTTTCATTCTTCTCAGAGTGTCTTGCATCTGAGGAGGCTAGATCTGACAGGCTGTAGGGATTTGAAAGAACTTCCAGATCTTGAGGAAGCAGTGCGTCTCGAGGAGTTAATACTTGAAGGTTGCATTTCCTTGAAGCGGATTCCAAAGTCTATATGGTGCCTACCTAGACTGAAGAAGCTTGATGTGTCCAACTGTGATGGGCTAAATCTAAGGCTCATAATAAGGGAATCTGAATCTTTTGTCTTTCAAAGTAGCAGCTCCGAATTGTGCATGCGCGTTAGATTAATCCGCATGCAAGTACTTGATGCAGAACCATATGAACTCCAGGGAGTTTCCATTCCAAATCTATCAATCAGTGGCGAGATAAAAATCAGGTTGAAGCATCTTGAAGGAGATGCAGAGCATATTTGTTCTCTTTCTGAGCAAAAGTTACCCCAAGAACTAATGACGTTGGAAAATGAAACACCCAAGCTCATGTCACCTCCCTACTGTTGTAAATCACTCGACATCATGCGGTTTAGCTGCAGTGGTGATGATGAGAGCAACGATCCATTCAAGTGTTACTGTTTTTCAGATTTTCCCTGGTTGACGGAGTTAAATCTATTCAAGAAATTCCAGATGACATTCACCATTTGCTGGTTCTAGAGAAACTAGACCTAAGTGGGAATGGCTTCAAAGTGTTACAAACGACAATGATTTTTCTTACCAATCTGAAACATTTGACGCTTTGTACCTGCCGTCGACTCGAGTCATTGCCAGACCTATATCAATTGGAGACACTCACTCTTTCTGATTGCACAAATCTCCAAGAAATTAAATACTGTTTGGTAGAGCTTTGGCTTGACAACTGCAATAATGTTCAATCTTTGTCTGATCAACTTACTAGGTTTGAAAATCTAACATATTTGGATATCAGCAGACATGATTTTGAAATAGTGCCTACAAGCATCAAGGATCTCTCCTCGTTGGTAACTCTCTGCCTCAATTATTGCAAGAAACTCACATCACTAAAAGAAGTAGTACGCACTTCCATTGAGCCTCAAGTATCTATATGCGCATGGCAGTATGTCCCTGGATGCTTCCATTGAGAATCATGTTCATCTTAGCCCGTGCTTACAGTGGAAGCAGGATTCTAGTCAAATCACTCGGTTTCCAGCTGGAAGACGTAGTGCAGAGGTAATAAAATATGTTTCGATAGCTATCATTTTTTTTTTGTTTTGTTTACTATGCATTAGCTAACATGGTTTTGTTTCCTTTTATATTATTTACCGATATGTTCTTGCTTCCAGGAAACGAAGATGCCGAGTCAAGTGACATTGTCAATACTCTTACAGCATATAAAGCCATTGATTGTTGTGCGCTTTGGGTTGCTAAATCATCATCGTTCTTGTGTTTACATATGCCAAATCCTTGTTTCCCGAAATCCATCCTATCTCTCGTGTAAATTCTACGGCCATTATAAAATTAGGAGGATTTGTATTCTTTTGAAGCAAAACCTTAACCAAGTTGAAGAAGAGCTTCATCATATATAACTTTGGAGACTCGACGTTACTTGCAAAATTTTGTTCCAACAGTTGGGGTGATTTAATTGATTGGTTTAGTCGAACCGATAAAACCAATCTCGTACCGACCGGTTATATGGGTTTCTATTTGCTCTTCTCTGTTGTGCTCTCTCGCCTCAAAAGGCTACACTTTGAAGTGCTTCTTGTCAATGGCGAGGAACCCGACGTTTCAGCTGTTTTCTTCTTCACAAGGTTCTGGGTTCCTTGATTTGCCAGAGCCAGCTCTTCCTCCACCACCTCCTCCTGTTGAAGTATTATCCTCCGAGGTATCGTCACGAACCTCATCTTCAATTTCTTATGTAATTTTCCCTCTTTTGATTTCTGTGGATTTCGTCGCAGTAGGCGTCTTCCTCCGTCGATCTAGCAGTGGATAAAGTGGCTATCGGCGATATCACTCTATTAAAGGTGCGTTTCGTTATTCACTTTTACCGAGAAAGTTCACCAAAATTTGCCAAAGAAATTGAGACTCTCAGATGCTTAAAATCCTCTAAAATTTGGTGAACCACAGCGAGTGTAATCTCAGAAAATGTTCAGTTAGCTCAAAGCTGTACGATGATGATGATGATGTTCATGGAAATGAGTAATTTTAGTTTCTGGTTTGGTTTTAGGGTCGTGTGAGCACTAAAGAGGTCTTTGGATTGCCTAATTCAGATTTGGTTCCTGGAGTATATGAAGGTAAAATGGTTTTTATTCTAGTTATGGTTTGTGTGATTTGTATATCCCCTGCATTACTGTACATTGTTTTGTTAATCTCGAATTCGATTCAATCTAGGTGGGCTTAAGCTTTGGGAAGGGTCAATTGATCTTGTCCAAGCTCTTGAAAAAGAATCACAATCCGGAAACTTATCACTTCGTGGAAAGCGGGTCCTCGAGGTAGGCTCTCTTGCCTTAGTTGTCAAAACGATGGATATCACTCGTTTCTTTACATCACTTACCTATAAATCTATGGTTTCAGCTTGGATGTGGTCATGCACTTCCAGGAATCTATGCGTGTCTTAAGGTAAGTTGATGCTCTATATTATGCTCTGTGTCCCAAGGTCCATCTTTCTTAGATCTAGGGTCTCTTTTTGTGTCCAGGGTTCAGATGCCGTTCATTTCCAAGACTTCAATGCTGAGGTCCTTCGATGTCTCACCATCCCCAATCTGAATGCTAATCTTTCCGACAAGTCTTCCTCCGTCTCAGTAGGTGAAACAGAAGTACGCTTCTTTGGCGGTGAGTGGAGTGAAGTTCATCAGGTTCTTCCACTAGTTAATAATGACGGCGAGATTGATAAGAAGGGTGGTTATGACATCATTCTAATGGCTGAGACAATATACTCCATCTCAGCTCAGAAAAGTCTCTACGGATTGATTAAAAGGGTAACACTCTCGTTTTCTCCTAGATAGCAGAAACTTTTTACAATCATTCTTGAAGATTTTTTGGAGGTTGTTCAACACTTGGTTCTTTGCAGTGTCTGGCGTATCCTGATGGAGCAGTGTACATGGCTGCAAAGAAGTACTATTTCGGGGTTGGTGGAGGGACTAGGCAGTTCTTGTCTATGATAGAGAAAGACCGTAAGATGTTCTATTCGATGATGTATATAAAGCAAGGGTTGTATTGTTCATCCTCTACAATGATAATATAACCCACGTACTAAGACCTCATAATTTTATCTTCATTGCAGGTGTACTTGCTTCAACGTTGGTGTCTGAAGTCACAGATGGTTCCTCCAATGTCAGAGAGGTATGGAAACTTTCGTACAAATAAGTCAAAGTTCTACCAGGATTCAGTGTCGCTCTGATCCAACGATCCGACTCTAGTGCATTTGGGGTTGCTCAGTAAAATTAGTTGAATTTCAGAATTGCATCCATGTTTAGCTTATATGCATTCTGTTGAATTTATAGTTTTGTACTTTAATACGTTTTCTGACTTTTAACGTACGGCTTATGGGATCATCTGCCGTTGATTCTCACCGGACTGACTCAAATCTATTGCGTTAGACCAAATCAGTTAAGTGCGTTTATTTTTGTTTTTTACTTTCTCATTGATTGGCTTTAACTTCTTTGTCCCTTTGTTTGATACCTTTTCGAGTTTACCAAGTAAATTTTAGGATTCTCACATTGAAACTGGAATAATCTCTTAATTAGAAAAGGGAATAACTTCAATGTATAAATATTCTTAAGAAAAATCATAAGTATTCTTTCCTTTGTTTTTTTCTTTTTCTTTTTCTTTTTCTTTTTTTTCGAAAAAAAAAATGTTGAAAAGAATAGATAGAAGTACGTAAGTTACAAGAATTTATTTATTCGTTGAGACTTGTTTATCGCTATTAGGATAAGCATAATTCCATGAGTATCCTTCTCATGCCTAAAATGAATATCTAACAATCCTTAAGGAGGGGGGTCATGAATATACAACATATTGTACCCTAACTAGCACAAACACAACAACCATACAAATCTACCCTTTGATAGTAAGTTACTAAGTTACGCGTCAGTAGCACTCGTGTACGCCCTGCAACCCGGCTACAGCCTGTAGATGTTTAAGCAATAGCTTCATCACGTCCAGTTACGTATGATCCCATGCTAGAATCATCGTTAGGATACCCATTACTCCCGTTATGCATGCCATAGACCTATATGGTTATATGCAACAACACAAATACATTAATATCTACTGAATACATTACATCAACAACACGTCTATATTTTACCTGGCTTGTAAAAGGTTGTCCTAATTAAGTCAACACCATATATGCTTGCCCATTAATCAGTTAGTGCAGTGCAGCCCACACTAGGCTTACATGGTAATGTTTTGATGGGGATGGCCCGGATGATTATGTTTTGGTCTCCAATTGAATTTAAGATAAAGAGGCGTAGCAGTTGGCATTGAGTCGACTGGGTCAAAAAGTCAAAATTCCCGACATGAAAAAGGTAATATCTTTTCAGAATTTGATTTCGACCCAACACTTTTTAAAAATCTATCAAACGAAACCCCAAATTCACAGAGTGTTACAAAGATTCAAAAGAGATTATACAAGTCAAACCAAAACAATTCAAATTTCACTAACAAAATAAAAGAACATATATATATGGGTATACAGTTGCATAACATAAAGATGGCTGGGGAATGAATGGTCAAGAGTCACGCCTGCAACGGTAATGCTTAGAGCAGCCTCTACTATAAGGATTAGACGGCGGAGGAAGACATTGTGTGGAGTAAGATTCGCCTCGATTACCACCGTCGCAAGCAGGCTGGTTCCTCCTCAAAGCTCCATACGAAAGCTTCCGTGTCTGCTCCTCCGTCAGCCTCTGGCTTGACCAAGACTCCATTATCACCGTAACTTCCTCTGTCTCCACCACGCTGCTGCACTCTGCCACCGATCCATTGCACAGAGATGATGATGATGCCTTGGAGGTGACGCGTGCAAGAAGGCAGACGAAGACGATGGTGATGGTCAAGAAGATCACAGAGGATTTTGTCTCCATTTTATTAGAGACGCCAAGAAAAAAAAAGAGAGAAGAAGAGAGTGAATTGTGAAGACGAATCTTTGGTTATATAATAATAAATAAGCATGGGATGCCACATTGAGACGATTTCCTCAGTGTAAAGATAAACTTAGTGGGAGCAGCACTAGGAGGGGCCGCACTTCACCTAACACACTGCTTTACTTATAATTGAGTACGAGTGTGTATATTAATGTCGGACCACTCTATGTTAATGTAAAACTTATACACTTCGATTTTTGTTTTCCTACAATGATTTTTTTTTTTCTTTTTGGTAAAAAGTTTGGATCCGGAGTCTTCTTAGTACTTTTATCAGTAGAGCCAAAACAAAAGGTACTTATGATGACAATGTATACCACCAAACGTTTTAAGTAATTTAATAATCATGACCAGTTTTGTTTTGTGTGAGAGGGTATTTCTTATCTATTGAAATTAAGTTGATTTAAAATCTAAATGTAAGTTTAAGAGTTTTATTTGAATGAGTAGATAAATGCCACGGGACAAACGACAGAAGCTGCAATGCCAACATATATATGGTAGTTGTTAATCTCAGATTCGGATAAGTGAGCAAATTACTAGAACAAAAACTTTTAGTAAGACTATATCTGGATCATGGTTTTCTACAAGATCATAGTTTGTAAACTTTCACAAAATTGTAGAATAATTTCATAATTTTCCGACATATATTTGAATCGGACCCAATATAACTTATGTTTGTGTTGGTACGACAATAATTAATCTGTAATTCCAGGTTGCATAGAGTATGCACACTCAACTTATTATATATAAAATATAGGGTTTTTGAATTCGAACTTATTTTTATCTGCGGAGAGTTTTTCACTTCAACCCTGCAAGGCTCTTCTTCCACCACCGGAAGCTGCCGGAGCCTCCGTGTCATGTTTGAGAGCTCCATAGTTAAGATACCTCACCTTACTAGTCAACATCACACCACTCGATGATGTCACCATATATTTAGTACCGTACGTGACTACTTTGTGCTCCAGGAAATGGTACTATATATATAATCCATACTCTCTTCATGTAAGCATGAAACCATAACATGGTAAATTAGTTATTTTTTCAGTTATTAGTAATTTAGACTATTTAGTATTCAAAATAACTATATATCGATTGAGCTAGCTATCAATAATAAAGACAAAAAAAAATCATTATTTGGTATATATACAGAAGTACTCTTTGGTGGTGAGTGGAGTGGAGTTCGTCAGCCAATAATGACGGCGAGATTGATAAGAAGGATGGTGGTTAATTATGACATCATTCTAATGGCTGAGACAATAAACTCCATCTCTGCTCAAATAAAAAAGTCTTCTACGGATTAATTACAAACTGTAATTAACACTCTCATTTTCTCCTCGATATAGCAGAAACTTTTTACGATCATTCTTAAAGATTCGTATATTTATACTCTTACTTTATAATAATCTACTGTATATAATAATCGCTTAGTTTTGTATGTTAATGCATTCTTTGACTTCACTTAACGTAAGGCTCATGTATCTGCCTCTGCCGTTGATTCTCACCATACCAAAGTTCAAAACTATGCTTGTTAGAGTGACTCAGATAGGTTTATTCTTGATTTTTCATTCTCCTTCATCGACTTTAACTTGTTTATCCCATAAATACTTTTCATATCAGATAGGTTTCCTTATGTTAGAATTCCTAATATAATGTCCTATTAACTAAACAAAAAATAATTTGGATAAAAGAAAGGGAACAACTTGTGTATAAAATATTCTAAAGAAAAATTGATAATACTTTTTCTTTCTCTTTCTTTCTACAAACAGGAGAATAGATAGTTAATTATGTGCAAAAATTCGTTGGAGACTTGTTGTTATCAATATGAGGACAAGCATAATGCTATGATTATCCTTTTCATGTAAATAAAGAATAACTTAATTTATAAAAGGTATATATATGAAAGCTCTCTCTATTTGTGAAACAAAAAAAAAACATCAGAACTTTTTTAAAAATACTAAAAATACATGTAAAAATATGTCAGCTATGAAAATACTCAATAAACATTATCCATTAATGCCAGCGCGCATTAAAATGTGACCGTTGTAATCTTGGTGAAGAATACTATAGTAATGGGTTTTGTTGCTTACGATCTGGAGTCTTCTTTCACAAGAATGTGTCATTTCCAATCTAGAGATTTGCTGCCTCTATCATCCACAACATTCTTCGCACATCAAAGTACTTGCACAAAATGAAGAAGTCCGTGAAGAATGCAAGCTTTGTAGACGTAACTTGGCAAAGAACCACGAGCATCCTTTATCCCTTGTTCCAGTGATGATTACATTTACTTGTCATTTATGTGGACTCCTTGATGATCGGTTTCCTTACGCATGTAACTTATGTGAATTGAGTTTTCACAAAGATTGCGCCGAATCTATACCAGAGATCAATTACTCTTGTCATCCTAAACACTTTCTCAAGCGTCTCACGCATGTTCCGAGTTACACCGATGGAAAATATTGTTTGTGTGGAAGCAAACTTCATAATTTATTATATCATTGTTCTATTTGCAATTTTAGTGTGGATGCCAATTGTCAAAAGAATCCACCTGTTTTCAGTTTTATCCACCCTAAGACTCATGAGAATTCACTCATCCTTATGCCGCAACGAAGTTTTTTATGCAGTGCTTGTGGAATGGATGACGATCCAAATCCTTATGTATGTCCTCAATGAAATTTCATGATTCATAGAAATTGTATTGATATACCACATGTTATAAAGATCTATCGTCATGATCACTATATTTATTACAATTATTGTCTTGATGCTTGAGACTGGAAATGTGAAATTTGTCATAAAAAGATAAATTGGACATGTGGGGCATATACTTGTTCGAAATGTCCGGATATTGCCATTCATTTGAGATGTGGCACAAGATTTGGGATATGGGATGGAATTGAACTTGAAGGCATATCAGATAATAGTTTAGAGGCTAAATCATACGAGGAGATAGACAAAGGAGTAATAAAGTATTTTGTCAGGGTGAGCATACTTTAAAGCTTAAAGACGAGTGTGACTCTAATGATGAATGCATGCGGTGTAAAGCATGTAATTATCCAATATTTTCTAGTCCATTATTGTTGCATCGAATGTGATGATTTCATCCTTCATAAAAAATGTGCTTATCTTCCAAAAAAAGGAAATAGATTTCTTTTACAAGATAACGACCACTCTAATTTCTTATTTTGAGACTCGCGTAATAAACATTTGCGCTGCTTGTCAAAACCTTTTTCATGGTTTTAGGTACTTAAGTGATTATAAGAAGATTCTTTTGGATGTGCCATGTGGTTCTATTTCTGAACCTTTCTTCCATGAAAGTCATCCTCATTTGTAGGCCTGGGCACAAAATCCAAATCCAAAAATCCGAACCGAAAAAATTGGATTAAAACCGAACCAAAACCGAAGATATATCCGATCGGATTTTGCTTCCATTATTTGTGGATATCGGATAATATCCGATCCAAACCGATATCCAATAGATATCTACATAAATCCGAAAATATAAAAACAATTCATATCCCGAAGAAGTTTGCTGCTATGGTCTGAAATTTTTTTGAACTACGTTCAATTTGATTTAGGATGTTATTAAATTTTGCTATTTCTTGTATCTTTAGGATGATAAGGTTTACTTTGGTTTTAACTTTTTTTTTTCATTGATTCTTCACTTTGGATTTTAGTATGTCAGATTTTTATCTATTGGTATGGTTTGATTTAAGTTTGAACTTAGAGTTTGTCATTTGCTTCATTTATATTGTTTTTTATTTTATTGGCTCGGTTAGTATGGTAATTTGGATACAATCAGATTTAAACATATCCGAATAAAATATTATGGTTGTCTACAATAATATCTGAACCGATCCGAAATCCAAATAATCCGAACCGAAACCAATCCGAATTTTATAAATACCCATATGGATGTTAGAGTCAATATCCAAAAAATCCAAAATCCAAAAAATCCGATCCAATATCCGAACGCCCAGACCTACTCATTTGTTATACATCAACTATTCAACAGGAGGCCAATTTTATAATAGTTGTGGAGATAAGACAACAATGGTTTTAAGTTGTGAGAAATGTGAGTTTGTTTCAGACGTTAAATGCTCAATTTTGCCAAAGATTGTTAAACACGGAAATGATAAAGATCATTTTGTATCTCTATGTTATGAAAAAAGAAAAAGTGAGCAATGCTGGTGCGAGATATGCGAGGAGACAATAAATCCAGACAAATGGTTTTATTCATGTGATCATTGTAGCATCACTTTTCACATCAAATGCACACTTGGAGACTTCATATGGTTTAAGCCAGGAGGAGATACCAAATCATCCACGATTGATGTAATTCTTAACAATCGTATAACTCTGCCATTTTGTGTTTGTTGTAATTGTTGCTGTCAATATCCATCCATCTTGAAATTTTTTGGGAAAACATTGTGTTCCTTCAAATGTTTCCAACAAGAAATTCAAGTTATTTGGGAATTATAACAAACAAATTTGATAATGTACGTGTTATGTGTTAATATATAATGTTTATCTTTTAATCATCAAATAAATTATAATCATGCCATTCAACTTTGGATTTTACTTCAATTTTTTTTGTCTTAGTTACTTTTGGTTTAAAAATAACAGTGTATATATATATATATATATATATATATGTTTTTCCACTATAACTATAAAATCTCAAATTTTGTGAAAAAATTGTATAATTATATTTTCCCGCCAAAATTATAATATTGGCCAAATTTTTGGAATATTATTTTCTCTTTAAAACTATAAATAATTTAATAAAAAATTATCAAATTTAAATATTTTATGAAAATACAATATATAATTTAAATTATAAAACTATAATTAAAATAAGTACATTCTGTTTTTATAATTGGATATGCCCATTTTCCATATGGTCACAAATTTTAGAATACCTTCATAAATTATGACATAAATAATTATTAATCGGTTAAATATAGTATATAATGTAATATTGTGGGTAAGACAATATAATTTATGAGCAGAGATGTAATACTGAGGAATATATGATATTAATCGTAGAGTGTATCTTGGAAATGATGAAAATATACAGAGAAAATGTGTATAGTATTCATATTTCCCAATGATTCGATCATATAGATAAAAAAAAGTATAATTTATTATAAGTGATGGAAAATACAATATTTGAGTTCTTCAATGGGTGACGAATTTTTTTATTTTTTATTTTATTTTTCATTGAAACCTTTATCTCGTTTTTGTAGCCTCTTTCTTGCTCTTAGTGTGTCTGTATTTGTCTATTTAATCCTTTTGACTCTCAAATAATACGTTCGTTTTGATGTCTCATTTACTGTATAACGTTTTGACTTTGACTTGATTTGGTCTACTTTCCGCAAGCCCATCTGCGAACTCCGTCGCTGTTCACCTCGGTTTCCCAAGTTCTTAGGGAATTCCTCATATTCTATCTTAAGACCATGGGCATTAGTTGGGACAAAAATTTGGTCCCTCAAATATTTTAATCTTATTTTCAGAGTTTCTTAATTTTGATATGAGCATTGGTGTCCCTCACAATTGGTCCCCTGAAAAAAATAATATTATTTTTTATTTTAAAAATTAATTATGTAAATTAAGAACTAAAATCATATTAAAGTTTTAATTCAAATACAACATATAACATAAACATTAAAAATATAAGAAAATTACAAAGTTACAAAAACTTGGAAAAAAACATAACATACAATTAAAACATTAAAAATAAAAACATAAACCATACAAACATCATAAGTTAAAACAAACATTTTATTCTCTGCATATAATTTTTGTGATTAATCTTCATTATGTGGAAGATGTCCAAAGTTTGTCCAAATATGCTCAATCAAATCTTTTTTTAACTGGTCATGAACTTGTTTATCCCGCATATGTGTTCGACGAGTAATCGTACTGCTCATATTTGAACCCAAACTGGAGGCACCGACGGTATATGTTTGATCCACATCTTCTCCGTCCTGAAATTCAAAAACAATGTTTCGCCAACTGTATGTTTCTCGTTCATCCTCGACAATCATATTATGGAGTATTATGCATGCTCTCATAACATTTGCTATTTTGTATTTATCCCATAAACGAGATGGATTTTTAATAACTGCGAATCTAGCTTGCAAGACTCCAAAGGCACGCTCAACATCTTTCCGCACAGCTTCTTGTTTTTTAGAGAAAAGAGAATTTTTCATACCTTGTGGAAGCCGGATAGATTGTATAAATGTGGCCCATTTGGGATAAATACCATCGGTGAGATAGTACGCCAAATTGTACTCCCTTCCGTTTACAAAGTAGTTGACCTCCGGAGCATTACCGTTAAGAATGTCATCAAAAACATTTGATCGATCCAGAATATTAAGATCGTTCATAGTACCTGGAGCTCCAAAAAAAGCATGCCATATCCAGAGGTCGTACGAAGCTACTGCCTCTAACACGATTGTAGGTTTTCCGGTTGATCGTGAATACATCCCTTTCCAAGCTGTTGGACAATTCTTCCACTCCCAATGCATGCAGTCAATGCTCCCAACCATCCCGGGAAATCCACGTTGTTGATTTTGATAGAGTAGTCTCTCTAGGTCGTCTTGTGTGGGACGTCTTAGGTATTCATCGCCAAACAACAAGATTATTCCGGCGGTAAACTCGTGCAAACATTTCCGAGCCGTTGAACCACCAATTCGTACATACTCGTCTACTGTGTCGGAGGCAGTACCATATGCCAATTGGCGAATGGCTGCAGTACATTTTTGAATAGGTGAAAGACTTCTAATTTGAGTGCTAGTTTCCGGTTCATTTTTCTAGCAGCCCGACCGGTTGCATCCTGGGATTGACGGAAATACTCGACTTCTGTAGAGAGACGTTGCACAATACGCATGAACAATGGCCTGTGCATGCGAAACCATCGCCGGAATAAATTCTCCGGGTATGTTGGAGTATCACTGAAATAATCATTCCAAAGATTAATGTGGCCTTCTTCCCGGTTTCTCCTCTATAAAAATCCGTGGCGTTCGCTCTATTGGTTCTTGAATGATATTAGAATTTTCGAGAAAATTATCAAATTAATCATCAAAGTAACCATCCATATTATCTGCATCGTCTCTTTGGTAGTGGTAATGGTTTGATGATGATGCCATATGAAAAAAAAATTTAAGGGCTCTTTGTTTTGATGTTGAGAAAAATTGGTGTGTAGAAAAAGATAAGAAGGTGTTGATTTTGTTTCTTTGGTGTTGAATAAGCATATATATAGGAAGCTTACTTTTACCCGTGAACTCAAGCTTTGTGTTTTGTGACTCAGCTGTGTATCATGCCTTCTTTTACCCGTGAAGGCAGTGTCACTCAATCTTAGTGACTCAGCTGAGTGTCATGACTTCTTTTACCCGTGACACAAAAATACAATGTCATTAAAATGTATTCATTCCTAAAATACAAGAATAGCAACTAAGTTTTGTTGACATTACACAAACTAGTCATTACAATGTCATTACAATTTCATAGACATCACCACGATACATATTAAACATACAACAATAGCAATTACGAATAGCAATTCTGTACCATTTCTAAACCTATTTCTAGTCTTTCGTAGCTCTAACACTACCTTCTCTAACATGACTACTTTCTGATCCGTTTCAGTACTGATGTGCGAGCCATAGTCACTAGCGATTGTGAGGCTATCTACTTTCTCAGACAGCACTTGACATTGTCTGTTCATCTCTCCCATCTCCTCCATGACAGCTACATCCCACCACTTGTGAATATGCATCTCTCCATCGTCAACATTCCCACATGTGAAGTATCTGCATTACCATATGTAACATACAAAATCACTTCATAATCTGTTGAAACAAAGCAAATCATATGCACATAGACAACTAAAAGAAAGAAAAAAAAGACATACCGTCTGTTATAGCTTGAGGATAGTAGAGGCTGACCACCACAGTAGCATACCTTGGGGAATCCGAACTCAACCTCAGGTTGGGGAGGGTATTGCATCGCTTGATCATTTTCTCTAGTACTCTCGGCCTCATCCATCCGTATCAGAGCTGCTATTTCCCTGTCCTCAGTGTCATTAGAGTATGTATCAGCCTCATCTGAGGAATCAGGCTGAGAGTAGCTGTAATCCTGGCCCATGCTCTTGCGAAACCTGCAAAAAATACAAGAGCCATCAAACTGATAAAAGATCAATCATATAGACACAATCAGATTCAGAAGACACAGTGTTATCTTATTAATATAGTAAAGAACATACATAACATTATCACTGACACAGAAACAAGAACATACGTTATTAAACATTGAAAGGGAAACAAGAACATACATAATTGAACACTAAAACAGAAACACGAACATAAATAATTTAATACTGAGCCACTATCATTACATCAAACTCAAAAATATTGAGCCACTATCTTATCCTTGATAACTTGATCAGCTGCACTAAGTGGCTCTGGTTTAGTAAGGAGTGTGTCTAGTATGGCAAGCTTCTGTAGCTTCTCTTTTTCAGCCATATCCACCCTCTTTACTTCCCACATGCTCGTGTACTCAGCAAGAGCCTTTCCCTGAGCTTTCTTCCTGTCAGCCTTAGCAGCCTTGATACCTTGAGGCCTTATCTCGGAGTCTTGTTCAGTGTGGGTTCCTTCGGATTGTGAAGCTGCATCAACTGGTTTCCGCTTTGTTCTGACGGACGGTGAAGGTGAGTTAATCGCGTTTTGGTTAAGGAATTTCTGCTCATACCTTAACAAACACCAGCAATGCTCCAATGTAAACTTCGTCTTATAGTCAGAGAAGTAAATGTCGTGAGCAACCTTGAGCACATCGTTCTCAGAGTGTCCACTACTGTTTTGTCGCTCTGCCGCTGTATTGTACGAAGTCATAGGATGAGGAGATTAAGCTGATGAGAAAAAAAGTGTACGAAAGAGGAAAAGATTGTACCAAAGGGGAAAAGAGTCTAAGAAGATGAGGACAAGAGTGTACCAAAGAGAGATAGAAGTTTAAGATGAGGAACATAAATCGTTCTCAAAGAAGCAAGATAGAAGATGATGGAGATAGAAGAGAGAAAGAAGATGATGGAGAAACATTGAAGGCTGGTTGGTGTTTAAAAGGTGAAATTGTTCTCAAGTTTTAACTTTCAACTACATAAGTCTAATCACAATTTATGGTTCTCAAGTAATAACTACCTAAGGCATTCAACTACATAAGTCTAATCACAATTTATGGTTGAAAAGGTGAAATAGTTCTCAAGTAATAACTTAACAAGCATTATACTTGACTGTTAAATTCATAGACAACCACAACGACCACTACAAAGACAACCACACCAATAACAAAACCGAGTCCACCAAACATTATAGCATTTAACTCTGTTTGGTAGTAAGAATCTAGTTTTTTTTAAAGAGTTTTACATTTTTAAAACTAAGTTAAAAAAAACATCCGGTTTTATAAATGTTAGTTTTGCATTATTCTATGAGTTTTAACATGGATCATCACCACTAATATTCGCTCAAAGACAACCACACCAATTACAAAACCGAGTCCACCAAACAACAATATATGGACATATCTCTAGCTAAAGGAATCGATTATTTACCTCTTAGTCGATGATTGTTGCTACTGCTTCCCGTAATGTGTGGCTTTCTTCAGGTGACGCTGAGGAAACTCATGAAAAAAACAAACAATTGCAAGGTTATACTCGGTTTAGCAAATATAGAATCTACATAATCAATACAAACTGACAACAATCTTAAGAGACAAAGCCATAAACTCGGAGAGTCAACTAAGTGACAGATAAACATAAACCGAAAACCTAATTATAACAAAAAATTGATACAATCAACCATCGATACCAAACAAAATAATCCAATACCCTAAATCGAATCAAAAATCAGAGAGATCATATATCTAAAACACATAGTAAAACTATCCAAACAAATTCCCGAAACCCTAAATCGCGAGAGGAACATAAACCCTAAATCGAATCCCACAAAATTTTTTCCAAATCTATCGAATCCCACAAGTAATTGCCCTAATCTATCGAACCCCACAAGCAATTACCCTATTCTATCGAATCCCCCAAACAATTTCCCTTTACCCTAAATAACAAAACATCATAAAAACCCTAAATCGAGAATACATCAAAATCGGATTCGAATTTACAACACATACCTCTTACAATTGGATATTTTGGAAGATGATACACTTAGGGAGGCCTTCGCGTTGCAAAATCTTCACTTTGATGGAGGCGATCGAAAGTTTTTGTTTAATCGCTCTCGCGATACAGAGAGAGTAAAGAGAGAATGCGAAACACAAAATGAATTGATCTATCGAGTTTTTTTTCCTTTCACCCTCCAAATAAAACAACATCCTATTAAAGGATGACACGTGGCTTGAGGGACGCATAAAAATTGTCCCGTTTTTAGATACGTCTCTTTCTATAATCTATAATTTCGATTTAAATTTTTCGTTTTAATTGTGTAGGACGGACGAAGGACGGTGCAATGCCGATGGTCTAACTCTTGCGGTGTTCTGCGAGATGAATCACGTAGGTGTCAAACTGTTCTCTCCTGGTTTCGATGACATCATATGTTCCTCTTTTCAGGTAATGGCCCCAATAATTAAAACTCACAAAATAAATGCTATAATCAATTCATAGGCTTGAAGGATAAGTCTACTCATTTTAGTAGTATAACAATTAATTTATGAACACATTACTTTCAATATTTGACCACCTCTTTTATGCAACATGGACAATTTTAGGTTTTAAAGTTGACAGGCCTCTAGTGCATTAGAATGATCCGGTGTGCGGGATCCAATACCCAACAACTAAATGATCAAATTACTAAAACAACAAAATTCATAAAAATTATCCTTATCAAATTAAAAAATTTTCATGAAAGTACAAATATAATTTAAATCATAAAAGTAAAATTAAAATAATGATATGTCTATTTTTATAATTGGGCATACCTATATTGCCTATATACAAAACTTTCACAAATTTTAGATGAGAAATATCATAAAATAACATTAAAACAAGTTTTATGAACAATTATAGTATACCATCCATAAACTTCCAAAAATTTGACACATTATAATATTATATTAAATTAACTTTTAGAATTTTTATAAAATATTTGAATTTTTGATTTTACATTTAGGATATAAGTGAGGAATATGATTTACTATCTATAATTTATGGTTTGATTTTGAAATATAATATTATTTTGAAATTTTAGAAAAGATGTGCTAAATTTGAAAACAAAAATTATATTGATGCTAGCGAGAATTGTCCAATACATAATTATTAATCTTAAATTATATATGTCGAATACTGTTGGTACGGGAACATAATTAATCTGAAAATCAGACCCACTGGCCAAATTACTAAAACAACAAAAGTCGATGATGATGGTCAGTTGCACATACTTCCATAATTGGTTGTTTCTCTTAATTAGTCTATAAAAGCGGGAATAACAAGCACATAGATAACTTTCACACAAAAGAAGAAAAAAAAAAAGAAAAAAAAAAAGAGCACATAGATAACAGACGTTGCATGGAGTATGTATACATACTCAACTTATTAATTATTATACAATATAGGGTTTTTGTATTCGAAATTAATTTTTATCTGCTGAGAGTTTTCACTTCAACCCCTGCATCTGTAGTACTTGGGGTGGCCACGGTGGTACCTGTTCGACGGAAGAGGCAAGGCTCTTCCTCCACCACCGGAAGCTGCCGGAGCACCCGTGTCATGTTTGAGAGCTCCATAGTTGAGGTACCTAACCTTACTCGTCAACATTATCCTCTCACCACTCGGTGATGTCACCATATCCTTAGTTTCTTCATCTTCCTTTAGGATAAGTTTGTTCACCTCTCCGTCTTCTTCATCGCTCTCGTAACGTTCTTTCACCCACGTGTTCTTCACGTGATGATTTCCCGATACACGTTCTTCGTCGTTTTCAGTGAATGTGTAGTACTCCATGCTTGATGATGTTCTTTGTACGTTGAGTTATATATTTTTGTTGGTACTTGTAGGGGCTACATCATTATTTATAGTGGTGGATTTGGTTTCTAACTTGTAGTGCTTAAGCGTATCTTTTTTAACTTTCGTAAAGAAGGATAATTCATTATCATATCGAATTTTCACCTTTCAAAAAGGGTATTCGAGAATAATTAAATGTTATCGGATGTCCTCGAAGAATAATCAAATGGAGTAGTAGTACCGTACGTGACTACGTGTGATCCACGAAATCGTGGTACTATATAATAATCACTATTTTTTTAACTAAGAAAGATACCAGAACTTAAGCCCATACTCTCTTCATGCAAACATAAAACCATAACAACATGGTAAATTGGTATTGAGTTATCAACGTTGGGTTATAGTGTATGTAGTTTAGATTTATTCGGTGTGGATGGTAGAACATCATTTGTAATATATACACACATTTTGGTTAAACATTTGTTTAAAAAAGATCTTGTAAATGATATTTTATCTATGTTATTTACAAATGAAAAGATCTATAATCAGAAAAAAAAAAATGCAAAGCTAAAAGTTAACAGTATATTAATATTTTAATTAGCTTCATAAAACTTGCGTATATCGTTTTCCCATTGTGTAGCATATAAGACCATCTACACTGGTTAATACTCAGATACTTACTCAATCATTAAACATAAATAAATAATAATAAAAGAGGAGAGAATGTGAGAAAATGAAGGAGAGAGAAAAGAATCAATTCTTCAAGAAGTAATTGAAGTACCGTTTCTCAGATACATGTCACATAACTAATAGTTGATTTTTTTTTTTCTGATTTAATCTTAGAATAAATATTTATATTATATTAAAATAATATATATAGAGTAACTCATTTGATTTTAACGAGTGGAGATGCCCTAACAAGGAATAAAAGCTCATGTAATCAAGGAGAGTAAAATAACTAATTGTTAGCAAATTCGCCTTCGTAAAATGTATATTCATAAGCAAAAAAGAAAAACCTATCGTAAACTGAAACTGATTTTCAAAAATAAGAACACTTTGTAAGTCGGAATTGAATAATACTTTGGCAAATTCGGATTGTTTTGATGATGCGAAAATATCGTTATCTCATAGAATCTTATTCCAAAATATGAGGTGAGAGGACGACTCACGATTCTTAGCCCCCCTTTGCGCCTACTTAACTGATGTCTTCAGCAACGGCCCACGTTGCAGCAGGTGAAAAGTATGATAAGGACTAAAGTTATGAAAAATATATTGTGAAGGTGAAGGCAACGGTGGAGACCTAATCAACAAATTTGGTTAACACAAAAAAAAAAAAAAAAAACGAAATATAATAAAAGACAGATACTTACTTGTACAATTGGGTTTTTTTTTTTTTTGTCAACTTGAACGTTTTACTGAATTATGTGTGAAAATAACATGAAAAAATTGTGTAAATTTTATTTTTCAGTTGTCAATATAAATAAACCAATCAAAAAAATCTTTTTAACATATAAAAAACAAGGATTGTACATCAACAACAACACAATGATTCGAACCTACCGTTGAGCTACTGAGGAACAACGGAAAATTAGATCTCATAACATTCAATTCTTGTTCTCAACCAATATGAACTCGAAGTTTACTTCGTAACTCGGTGAAACTTTTTTTGTAATGGCTCTGTTCCATGCCTAAAATCACAAGGAACGTCATAGCAGCTTTATTTCATTATATTCCACTCATATTCCAATTCCATTTATGATTTATTTAATATTCATTTGGTATCATTAATTCATTGAAATACGAGATGTCATTTTCAGTATATCTCTTTCTATTTCTATATAATAGAAGTTGCAATATCATCATATAATAATTCAGAATTTGAAATAGAAAAGAAAAAAATTAAGTTTTATGATGGTTCTTCAATCTTTTATACTTGTAATCTCTCTAGGTATAAAGAGTGATTAGGTTGTTGTGGTCGGACTCTATTATAAATTTCTGACCACATTTTCCATAGGGCCCTCTTATTTCTTCATTCTGCGAGTGCTTTCTTTTTTCCTTCCATCATATTCTTTTATATGGGGTGACACACTGACACTCAAACGTGAACAACAAAACCGAACAGAATACTGAAAACAAAAAAAATGGAACCGGAGTGTAGAAATGTAAAAAAAATTATTAGTTTTATAACATAAGAGACACAAGGAGCCTAACTTAAGTGTACAACAAACAAGTGTTTTATCTGGATCATCTAATGACCTCTTCTTACTCCCTTTATTATTCAACTTTTACAGAACACACAACAACCAATAAAACTCATTTTAAACTTCACACACATAACTCACTGTTTAAACAGGACAAATTCAAATCCAGATATCTGAGGTGCAGTCTCCACCTGGATATCTCATCTCATGGGCAAGCGCAGGACCGTCTGGTTCATCACCAAAGTCTACAAACAAGTCAGGGTTTAAGGTGAGACCACCTTTGTCTGTATCAACATCAATCTGAATTATGTGTGAGCCTTTCTCCATGATTTCCGGGTAAAACTGCCGATCCCATGCGCTAAACAGCGAGTTTGTTGCATACAATCGTTTCCCATCAAGGCTCAGCTGGATCATTTGAGGTCCTCCTCGTAGAGTGTTACCCTGACATCACCAAAACAGAGCTTGTATGTTATGCAAAAATGTGAAACTTAATTAAATCCTCAAAAGATTAAAATTTCTGGCACAAACCTTGATCTGAGGAACATCAATTTGGTAAGTGTTACCGTCTTCTCCAACCACCTTAACAGGACTGCCCTTTTTTAGTAACCCTCCGACCCAAATTTGTCCTGTTAAGACAGGGTTTTTAGGGTCCTCGATGTTGTACTGACGAACGTCTCCATGGAGCCAGTTCACAAAGTAGAGAAATCGATCATCTAGGGAGATCAAGAAGTCGGTGATAAGCCCCGGCATCTCTGGAAGTATCCAGTTTTCTACTTTCAGGGGTTTAACTGATATAACCACCTAAAACAAGTTGGTATACATTTCTGGTTAGTCACAGATTTCTAAGAACCAAAAAAAAAAAAGAGGTAGAAAAGAAGATTCAGAAACTACACTTGCCTCATGACTCCAAGTTTCATCACTGTTCTTGAAAAATCTTATCATATTACTTGACAAGGCACTCCCAACAAACCCTGTATCTTTAGACGGTTCATGCAAGAATCTTATCTGCAACCACATACAAGATTAACCCTTTCAGATATATGTAGTTTAAAAACAAACACATATCATGTCTAAAAAGAGATGTGTGATAATGTTACCTCCAAAGGTAATAGACCAGTCGGTCCAAGGTCAATCAATTGTTTTATTTCACCACCTGGCCAACTATAAACATGTAGATGACTTCCGTATAAGCCATCAGCAACGTGCTGAAGATCGAAGCCTTTGGAGAAGGCTTTAGGTGCTCCCCAAGATGTGCTGATCATTGTCTTGTGCCGAGGTTGGTACCAAAAATCATACCCATACAAAGGACTATGTCCTGGTTTCTCCCACCTGAAACATCCCCCCAAAAAAAAAGACATACACATCAATTATAGTTACATGCTTCTAACTTTTGTCTTATGTCTAGATAAGGACATAACATGGTATCACATTACCTATTCTTGATGTTAAAATCAGAATCAAGAAGAAGAAACCCATTCCCCTTGGCGTTTCCATCTTCATCTCCAAGACACGACACCAAGATCTCCCCGGTAGCAAGGCAATGAGCCGTATGAGGAAACGCCAATCCAGTCTTATCAGCAATCTCTTTAGGATCAACATACTTATACAAAGACGGAGCCCTCGGGTTTTCCTTAGTGTCAATCGCATAAATGCGACCAGATCTTCATCCCAAAATCAAGAAAACAAAAACAAAAAAAAAAAATCTATTTAGTATAATCTTATAGAGATATAAGAGGGTGAATGGAAAATGAAAAAACCGAAGGATCTTTTACACAAGAGATGGTAAGACAAGATAACGTCTATCAGCAGAAGCATCACCATGACAAGAACTACAAGAGTTCCAGCCAGAGTGATGAAGCTCATCACCAACAAAAGGCATTGGTAATCTATGAATAACACTTGAATACGAAGGCGAGTCTGGATCCACATCCACCGTCGCCAAATAATCCGGTTTATCTATTCCAGTTCCTTTACAACAAAAAAAAAAAAAACAAACAATCAAAAACTTATCAGAAATACAGAGGAACCAGTATTTTTCCGACATTCTTGTTCAATTTAAGTAAAAGACATAACACTTCGTTTCATAAATATTCAAGATCAGATCCGGAAATAGAAAAAAAAAAAAAACATTAGTGATTTGATCTCAAGATCCCATAGGACCTACTAAATCATTGAATTAAAAGTAAAGATTCTAACTGAAAACATTCGATCTTGATTCTTTGAACATTAGAAAAAAAATTGATCTGTACCTGCGTAGACGGAAGTGACATAGATGAGCTTTTCACGTGGACCAGACATGGCATCGAGAGGCGTGGCGTAACCAGGACCACCGTACTTGCAACATCCTTTGCCTCCGCCGTTGCTCACCGGAGCCACCACTTCAGTTTCCGTCGCCATCTCTCTCTCTCTCTCTCTCTCTCTGTGAAGTCAAATCTTGAATTGTATATAGCAGGGGACAGTGATTAAGCTACACGTCTCTGACGTGCCTTTTTTTAAGTGTAACGCCAACACACGGGAAGCTTTTGGACGTATGCGAGTGAACGAACTCTCTATATAATGACTCACCCTAATCCACGTAATTAATGTTAGGCATGTGAAGGAGAAACAATATTCAATTAAAAATATCAGATTACTGCAAAATTAGTAAGTTGTATTAGTGATGTATTTAAATTAAAATACGTCTCCATGCAACAAACAGATTATAAAACAAAAAAAAATCAATTTAACCAAATAATGTCCGTTGACAAACTTGATAAAATATAATTCGTCAAATGTCTACATACACTGTATCTGAAAGGCGTTTACTTTGGAAGTATCGTTATCACTTATCAATAATTCAACCGGTTTTGATCGGTTCGGTTCAATTCGGTTTAAACCGGTTCAGTTTTCTTTATCACGGAATAGAATAAGCAAAAGGAGTAGATAGTACTACTAGTAACTAGTAAGTGTAAACCACTTGTTTATTACAACACACTATATTGAAACATAACAACAGTTGAATCACACAAATCCAGCCAGCTTCACTCTTTAAGAGAAGCCAAAGTATTCAAATCCAGATATCTGAAGTGCAGTCTCCTCCGGGATATCTCATCTCATGAGCAAGTGCAGGACCATCTGGTTCATCACCAAAGTCTACAAAGAAGTCAGGGTTTATGGTGAGACCACCTTTGTCTGTATCAACATCGATTTGGATTATGTGTGAGCCTTTCTCCATGATTTCCGGGTAAAACTGACGATCCCATGCGCTGAACAGCGAGTTCGTCGCATACAATCGTTTCCCATCGAGGCTCAGTTGGATCATCTGAGGTCCTGCTCGTAGAGATTTCCCCTGAAAATCACAACAAACAGTGGTCAAAAGAATGTAAACTTTGGTTGAAACGTTCCAAAGATATTAGTGTTTGGTACAAACCTTGATCTGAGGAACATCGAATTGGTAAGTGGTACCATCTTCTCCAACAGCCTTATAAGGACTACCCTTTTGTAGTAATCCTCCGACCCAAATCTGTCCGGTTAAGACAGGGTTTTTAGGGTCTTCTATGTTGTACTGACGAACATCTCCATGAAGCCAGTTCACAAAGTAGAAAAACCGATCATCGAGTGAGATCAAGAAGTCGGTAATAAGCCCCGGCATCTCTGGAAGAATCCAGTTTTCGACCTTCAACGGTGTTACTGATATAACCACCTAAAACAAGACCAGTTTGATCGCAGGTTAATCATAGATTTGAAAGAAGAGAAAAAGAAGAACATTTAGAAACTTCACTTGCCTCATGACTCCATGTATCATCACTGTTCTTGAAAAATCTTATCATATTACTCGACAAGGCACTCCCAACATACCCTGTATCTTTAGACGGATCATGCAAGAATCTAATCTGCAACCACATAACAGCAACAGCAACCCGATTAGTTTACATTCTTGGTTACTAAATACTAACATAATCGTCACACTTATGTTATAGTGTTACCTCAAGAGGTAAGAGTCCAGTATTTCCAAGGTCAATAACTTGCTTCATTTCACCTTCAGGCCAACTATAAACATGTAAATGACTTCCGTACAATCCATCAGCAACGTGCTGGAGATCAAAACCTTTGGAAAAGGCTTTAGGTGCTCCCCAAGATGTGCTGATCATTGTCTTGAACCGAGGTTGGTACCAGAAATCATACCCAAACAAAGGACTATTTCCTGGTTTATCCCACCTGCTTTTCACATTGAAGTCAGAGTCAAGAAGGAGAAACCCATTCCCTTTAGCGTTTCCTTCTCTATCCCCAAGGCAAGACACCAACATATCCCCCGAGGCGAGGCAGTGAGACGTGTGTGGAAATGCTAATCCTGTCTTCTCAGCAATCTCCTTAGGCTCTACAACCTTATACAGAGAGGGAGCCTTTGGATCGGTCTTTGTGTCGATTGCATAAATACGACCAGATCTTCATTCAATGACAAGAAAGAAACACACATTTAATTAGTCAATTCATCATCTAGAAATATGATGAGAGGATTCATCAATGCAAGGATCTTACATTAAGCCTGGCAAGACGAGGTAACGTCTATCAGCAGAAGCATCACCATGGCAAGAGCTGCAAGAGTTCCAACCAGTGTGGTGAAGCTCATCTCCCACATAAGGCATTTTCAATCTGTGAATGACGCTTGAATAAGTAGGTGAACTTGGATCCACATCCACCGTTGCCAAGTAGTCCGGTTTGTCTCGCCCCGTTCCTAGTTACCATAAGATTCAAACAAATCATAATGTATCAGAATACAGAGAAGGAACCAGAGAAAGATTCAGTTCAGTCCAAAAATAGTATTGAATAAAAATAGGTAAAAGATTGTATAATGAAATGTGAACCAGAGTAGAGGGCGGTGACGTAGATGAGATTTTCCCGTGGACCAGCCATGGCGGCGAGAGGCGTCGCGTAACCTGGACCGGACTTGCAGCATATTTTGCTTCCGCCGTTGCTCACTGCCGTCGCCAATACGGTTTCTGTAGCCATCTCTTTCTCTATTGAGTATGTGGAAGTAGTGAAGCTACACGTCTCTGAGTATGTGGAAGAGTGATGGTGACGTGTCCTTGTTATCTATTTGTTTCTATTGCATATGTCTCTATATAAAGCATGTGACTAGAAATAATATTCTTTCAATAATTCTACTTTTGCTAAAAGAGTTTAGTTGTACTCTAAACAGATTTATGCAGGTTTTTGTAAGTTCTAACCCAAGTATATATGGATCAGTTTTGAAATATTCTATTTATGTCATTCTATTATTCATTTCTTACCATAATTCCATGCACGTGTTGTTATTATATACATGAGTTGGTGAGTAAAGTTAGAATAAAAACGTTACTAAATTCGTGAGTTGGTGAGTAAGTGCGATTAAATAGTGACTCTTTTGTTGTTTATCTATAATGCATGTGAAGTGAACTGGCCCATCGTCATTGTCTTGTTCTTTACTGAAGTTACGTGACCGTCATCATTCATCACTATACGCAATTCTAAAAAAATCTTAGCAAAATTCAGAAACAAAGTGTCACAACAGAGAAGATAAGGACTTACCAGTTACCACTTACCAGAAGTCATTGCAGGAACATTTCCCTCCCTTAAAATGATGATATCTAGTTGCATCTCTAACTATAATCTCTCTTTCTGTAATCTCACTTATATGTTTCAGAACAACATGACAATCTCCACAAACCCTTAAATTTTTCACAATTCGTATAGGAGTTCCCGGAACAGCTTTAAGTAATCCGTATGCCACAGCGGATCGTTCGCTATGCCAAAACAAAAGCTTCTCTTTCTCGTGCTCATCCATATCGTGTAGGATCCAACTCGTATCAGGAACATAACCATTTCTTCGTCTCATTTCTTCCTCTAGCTTCTTAAGCAATCTAAAGATGTCTTCTTTTAGAGGATGAGATGTTTCACCCGCATAAAAAACTTCGGTTTCTTTCCTGACCTCGACACTACTGTACCCTGGATCTTTTCTAACTTCCATTTCTCCTAGTTTCCTTCTTGCTTCTGATACTTTTCCCCATAAAGAAGCACTTGCATAGATGTTTGATAAAAGTATATAAGTCGATGGATCTTTCGGCTCAAAGC
Organism: Camelina laxa; assembly: GCA_024034495.1. Lineage (NCBI taxonomy): Eukaryota > Viridiplantae > Streptophyta > Magnoliopsida > Brassicales > Brassicaceae > Camelina > Camelina laxa. The sequence continues at coordinate 22,287,004 of CM043880.1, read as the reverse complement.
AGCTTACAAGATGATCAGCGATTCTAACACCCATCTGACCTTGTCCCTGGCGCTTACAAGCGCTAAGTAAAGCAGCCCAAGTTGGTTCATCTGGAAGAAACGGCATTGTATGTATTAAGTTCTCCGCCTCTTGAAGGAGTCCAGATCGACCAAAAAGATCCAATAAGCATGTATAATGCTGCAATGATGGACGAATGCAATAGTCCTTGGTCATTGATTGGAAAATCGCACGGCCTTTCGCCACAAAACCGACATGGCTACACGCATATATCAACCCAACAAATGTGACCTCATTGGGCTTTACACCGTGAGAAACCATGTCATCATACACGGCTAATGCCTTCTCAGCTTGCCCGTGCTGAGCCATACCAACTATAAGCGATGTCCATGAAACTACATCTCTGTGGCGCATTCTACTAAATATATCCTTTGCAGCTATAACATCACTGCATTTAGCGTACATATCGATAAAGGCGTTACTAATAAACACACAAGAATCAAATCCTAGAGCTATAACCAACCCGTGAACCTGCCTCCCCGCTATTGAAGCTGCCAAATTAGCACAAGCGCCAACAATGCTCGAAAGAACTAAAGGATCCAAAATGTCAACTCTTTCTCTCCTCATTTCAGTGAACACAGAAAAAGCGTCAAGCCCTTTCCCACTCTGTACAAAACCAGAGATCAATGCAGTCCAAGAATACAAATTCTTGACTGGTAATTCCCTAAAAAGCTTCAAAGCTTCTTCCTTTCTTCCGCTTTTAGCATATCCAGATACCATGGCAGTCCATGAAATGGTGTTTTTCACTCTTATAGAATCGAAAACTGCTTTAGCACTATCAAGCAACCCACATTTAGCATACATATCAACCAGTGAAGACTTAACAACATCATCACTCGAATACTCAGAGACTATAAAATGGCAATGAACTTGCTCTCCAAGCTCAATAGATCCTAAGTTAGCACAAGCCTTAACAAGTGCCGAGAACACAAAACCATCCGGTCGCAGCCCATCTCTCAAACCCACTGAAGAAAACACTGAGAGAGTCTTACCAGAGAGATTCGCTTGATTAAGGGCTGTGAGAACTGAGGCCCAGGCGATGTGGTCTCTGTGGGGCATTTCGTCGAACAACTGGAGAGCATGAGAAGCAGCACCGCATTTTCCATAGACATTGACAAGAGTGTTGGCCAAAGGGCAACATTGAACGATCCCGAGCTTGACGATGTGGGCATGGAGGGCTTTGCCAGTGGTTAGGGTTCGATTCCTCGCGCAGAGCTGGAGCTGATGAAGATAGTGAGGGATAAGCATTCATCAGCTGTTGTCGTTTTATGGGTTACTAGAGATTATATGAACACTACTAATATCCACATTACGTAGTTATAAACTTTAATATATATGAAGAATTGAAATAAAAACTTGAAAATAATTTTACAGTTTTTTGTTTTTCTTTTTTGCTAATTAAGTTCAACTAGTACAAATTGTTTGTATATTTTTTAAGGGTGATGTTTTTTTTTTTTATTAAATAAGAACCAACTACAGTAATAATATTAACAACAAGAACAAGACTTAAAATACAAATGTCTTAATTGTAGAGTTGATCAATCTCGTCTTTGTATTTAGCCACGACCTTGTCCCGTCTAACCTTCATCGTTGGTGTCATTAAGCCGTTGTCTATCTGCAATATTGTCATCAAAACATAGTTTTCTTCATGAGGTTTTTGATCTTTTTGAGTCGTCAATAAGCCAAATATCAATAAGAGAGGATTGGTTATGTATGTTTACCGTGAAGGGCACGTCGATGATCAAGACCGGTCCGACTTGAAACGAACATTCTGATGTCCTGTAACATTGTTTAAACATAGTAAAAATAAAAGCTCTAATAGTTGTAGCGTAAGTTTTAAAAAGTATTTATTACCATTTTCTCAGTTCTTGGTAGATCAAGCTTTTTAGTTTTTCTTTGGATATTTCAGGATCCACTCTTTGCGCTTCCTCTTTGTTTGGGATGATGATGGCTCCAAGGCGTCGTCGATCCTATGAAGGAGAAGGTCAATTCGAATAACGAAAGATAAGCGAATAACCGATACTAAGATTTTTTCATGTTTGTAACAGTCTTCAAGATAATTCAAGAACCTGTCCAATAACAAGGATTTGATCAATCAAACTGCTTCTCATGGCAGCTTCTTCAATCTCCAATGGTTCCACATTTTCACCTATAACAACAATGATGTTATCAATATAAGGACCGTCTTTGTGTGTCTAATCGATTCGGGGTTCATTTATGCATTTGAACACGTTTGTGACTTGGATTATACCTGTGGATAGTACAATTGTGTCCTTGGCACGGCCTTCAAGAACAATAACACCTCCACAGTGGCGACTCCGACCTATTGAGTGATGAGGAGCGATCCAACCCGTATCTCCTGTATTGAACCATCCGCTCTCATTTAGAACTTGCTTTGTGGTCAATGGATTCTGAAAAGCACACACCAACATAAAGATGAGTTATACCCAATTTAATCATCAATGCAAGAAACATACATACAACATTTTTGATGCTTGAAGAGTCAACATCCTTAAATGTGAGGAAACCAGGGAGTGAAGAAGAAAAATATGCATTATTGCAAAGCCAGGTAAGCCGATACATATGCTTATTAGTAAATTATTCAGAAGAAACTCAAAACTTGTGTTTCCTTGTCACCTTTTTCACAACTTCCTAATAAAATTATGATTAAGTAAGCTATTAATACAGTACCTTATAATAACCCTTCATAACCTGTGGACCTCTGACTTTGATAATGCCTTTTGAACCAGGAGGGAGTACATTATTAGTCTCAGGATCTACAATTTTGAATTCTGTACCATGCATTGGATGCCCAGCTGAACCAAGTACCTTTAGCAACAACAACAACAACAAAAAAAAAGACAAAACGAAATACTGTAATAAGTCGTAGAGAAATGACAGTTATTAAGACTCGTAATTTTCTGAGGGAACACAAACAAAGTTGTGTTCTATTATTCTGCTTTTGATTGATATGGAACAAGCTCAGTGGGAAAGAGACAAGATTGACTAGCTTGTGAAGTTGTGTTTAATTTTCTACAACATTAATTGCTTTGTCTGAGAAGTTTGGTAAAGGGCATATCAGAAATGATAGCATTTTTTTTTTGAAAACACTCAATTGGAAACTTCAAAGCGTTGTGAGTGAGAGTCTACAACATCAAGTCCAAGACAAGTTTGTTGAACTGCTGGACTCTGTTTTGGTAGTGGGCTTCTCATGTTTAGGCCTGAGCCCAAAACACTTTTGTCTTGGACTTGATGTTGTAGACTATCAGTGAGTTCAAAACAAACAAGGATATGGAAGCAGGAACGACTTACATTATAGCTAAGCGTCCGTGCACACACAACAGGCGAGGTCTCTGTCAACCCATAACCATTTTGTAGAGTCACCCCAATGGCCTGCATAAATTTGGAACTAAGTCTTTTAGATATCGAAACTTTCAATGCCAAACAAAGAGAAATTGTTCTATTTTTAATATAATATTTTCAAGAGAATTATAGATGGCTTAACCTCAAAAAACTTGTCAACATGAATGGGTAAACTACCACCTCCGCTAATACCAGCCTGTGGAACCAAAATCATATCAGTATTTCACTATAAATAAAAGCTAACGATACAAAATAAAAAATAGAATTCGTGCACTACCTTCGATATCCCAATAGACGCATGTATCTTCTTGTAGATAAGCATTTTGGCCAACATATGTAATGGCCATAATAAGGCAGCGACTACTCTTGCCCACAACCAATCCACAAAAGCAACAATATACATTGGAGGCTTTTGCTCTTTCGTCAGACACATACCCTGTAAACCAGACCAAAGACCATATCAAAACTTCAGGAACCACAAACAGGTTAAAACAAACTATACGGTATTCACAAATGTTCAAGAGGAGGGCATCATGTTCATGAACCTCATATATCCTTTTCATCTCCATATATGCCATACTGACTCTGATCAATGTAAGTGCTAGAAATTTACGGGCAGCAGAACTTGAAGAAATTTGCTTTTGAATCCCACTGATTAGCTCAAAGAGGAAACAAAGAAAAGAGTGAAAAAACTTGTTTAACAACCAACACATAATGAAAATTCTGAGTAGTAGTTAATGATTGAAATGATGAAACGAGCAGAACAACCATTAGGAGTGTAATCACCATGCTTGCCCAGAAACAAGATTAACTAAAAGTCTCTAAGCTGTGAGAGATGAATTTATGACTTATTGAAACAAATGCATACAGAACTTCAGTATTAACTATGTATAGTGTCCATCATCAATAGAATATGAGTATTGTGCAAACTTTTATTGACAAACCTGTAAAGTGTCTCATATACCAACGGAACGGAAACAATATAGTTTGGTTGGTACCGCTTTAGATCATCCTGTACCAAAAGAAAAAAGAAAAAAAAAATTTGAATTAGAGCCAAAAGGAGCAACCGTTAAGAAACAAAATTAAGGTGATTGATCTCGGAATGTTAGTGAAGTATCACACAAACAGAAGACCAACACAATTTGTAAAAGATACTGACTTAAGAAACTCGGATGATGAGAATAACCTTTAAGTATCTTATAGACGTATACATTTGCTCAATTCCACAGGTGAATATGAAGTATTCACAAGCACGTTCATAGGCATGCCATGATGGCAGCATGCTTAGAAATCTATCGCCAGCTTGAGCAGGTACATATTCGGATAAATGTTTTATCTGGAAAGTGTTTAAAACATTTGCAAATCTATTATTTCCAGAAAGTACAAAATGAAAATTTGATATATAACAGACACAGAACCACCAAAAAAAACGGTTGCAAAAATGTATTGGGACTATCGGCTTGAACCTGCTGTAAGAGATTCCGATGTGTAAGCATAACGCCTTTCGGATTTCCCGTGGTACCACTGGTATACATAATTGCGGCTATATCATCTGAATTGATGAATCCATAGTTCCCTGCAGTCATCGGTTTGTTAGCATCAGGAGTTTATTCAAATAGGGCCTTGGAAAAAAACATAGAATCTCAACGTACTAGTATCATTAGATAATTTTGCACGACTCTCTTGTCCTAGGCTTTTAATTTCTGCATAACTGTAAACTGGAACCTGCAGCCCCTGTGTGACCAATGATGATTTCTCACCCCAGAGAAGTATCAAAAATCTCAGAGATGCCTTGGAAGTAAATGTCTCAGCAATGCGGTTGAAAAACTCAGGATTATCCACAACAAGGGCTACACTGCAATACAGATCACTTGAAATTCTTCATCTCTGTATTGCAAACAAATATGGCATAGATAGTTGAAAAGACACAGTATATGGAGGGGCAAAAAGTTCTGTTTATCATCCAAGAATATTTTTGAATAGTTATGATTTGACAGGAGAGTGATGCAGTAAGATAAATGAGAAATCAAGAAGCTGTTTAATAAGAACTACACCTATTCAGAAAATTAATTCCTAAACAGGCAATCATTAAAAAACGAAACATACTGCTCTTAGACTTAACAGCATCATTAGATGCATCTGAAGACATAGAACTAAAACTGATTCATTATAACAAAATACACAAGATGATGAAACAAGCGGTAAAAAAAATGAGGTCAGTATACAGTGATAAGAATCCATATCGTGTTGCTATTACAGCCAACTATTAACTAATCAGTAATAGGTATGCTAATAAGTACGGAAAGTGTTGGCGTACCTTTCAGAGTGACGGTATATCTGCAGTAACTCTTCAACCGAGGACCTAGATCCTCTGACAACATTGACTGCTCCTGTGGCCATTATACCTGGCATAAAGTATAAACAGACATAAAGATACAAATAACTGTGTGAGAGAAAGAGAAATGAAAGAGCAGTGCAGATTAGAACTATTGCACCAAGAAGGCAAGAAGTGCCGTTTAAATAGCTAAGCGTATACAAAAGCCCTACAGCTTGACAGAGAGGAAAGATATTTATACGGTGATTGGATGTGTGACGAACATATTAACTACGTAGCTCGAAAGATTTTTGTTTGATAGTTAATATGTAAGGCAAGCACAGCTTGGTGATGTAAATATTTAATGAAATCAATCCCCCTAATGAGTAATGAGCAACAGACTGATTTTCACACTTTATGCTAGTGTGCTCCATATCATCAACCACATACCTTGATCTGAAACAAGCCATCTGCAGGAGTTATCAGCAAAAAGTCCAATCTTCTCATTTGCTTTCATTCCAACAACTCTTAAGCCCTCGGCAAAGTCCAAAATTTCTTGTTCCAGCTAAAAGTTAAGTAAGCAAAAAAAAAGGCTTCAGTTTTTAATAAATAATTAGTATCTGAATCGCTGGAAATTTCAAATTCTCCACCTCTCACAAAAAGACAGTAACGAATTTGCAATAACCAGGGGAAGTCTAACTGAAATAATATTGGTTCCAGGATCCTAAAACAGAACTACACCAATGAGAATGCCCAACTAATAGCACTAGAAAAGCATAAATTGGTTCTTCAAAAGATCCAGAATTTGGATCATCATCGAGAACAGAACAAGCATATCAACTAGCTACTCTTCCTTCAACACCATCATCTTAACAAGCTACTAAGAATTGAATTTGCTATATCCTCACATAGTCAACATATTTTGCTTAACAGTACCCAAAAAACTGGATGACATCTAGGAACATAGTAGAATATTTTTATGTTATTTAAAGTGGCTGGACCCTGCTTGCCTTAATAAATAGCTACTAAATAAAAGAAAAAGTGCTGGGGTGGGGTGGAAAATTTGAAGGACTGGTCCCTCCTTTTTCTTCTTTGCAACAATAATGATGAAACATAGAATTAGTAAGGAACCTACCTGCTTGTACGTCAGTTTCAAAGGAGGATCATGATAAGGATCCACCAATGCAACTCTATCACCATACTTTTCTGCAGATGATCTCCAAATATCCGGAACAGCCTTCAATTCATTAGAACGCAAAGCAGCATCTCCGGACAATGACGAGCTTTCAATGACTGGGGAAGATGGTCTCACTTCTTTTCCCTGAATCATACATACACAAAAGATTCAAATCCAAGGCCTTGTTTCATCTATAGGACAGTTGGGGACTTGGGACCCATTGAGTCCACAAAAAGCTACAAACTTTGCATTGAACATGAAAAAAAAAAAAAAAAAAAATACAATTTTAGAACTTTTCTAAACCAATAGGAATGATCTCAATTGTATCCACGGCTAAAGTTGGAAACAGTGAAAAGTTTTCTTATGCAATTCCAAAAACCCGAAAGCGAGAATAGAATTGTTAAGATAACACAAAAGCTGAACTCGCCTTGGACTCGCAGTGATTCCTAAATCGCCGGAACGAGGGAACTCGAACACCCTCGTGACGCAAGATCAATCTGAACCCAAAATCATGAAATTGACGAGAAGAAGAAGAAGAAGAGGCGTAAGAAAGTAGCGTCGAAGGTCCCAAAGAGGTCGACGCCATCATCGAGGGAGGCAGACGCGATGAAGAAGGAATAATGAGGTTTCAGATGAAGTTGCATTTGCAGATAAGATGAAGATGGGGACCTTAATAAAAAGGACATGGAACAGAGAGATAGTGAGATCTCGAAGCTAGTAATATACCCAACCCAACCATGTCCTTGTCGTCACTGGTAATTTACTAAAAATCCTTTTTATGACCCATGGACGAGATTTTTATTAATTTATTATATTTTTTTCCAAATTTAATTTTATTTGGTGTATTTTATTTTTATTTTATTTGCTCGTCGTCGTACGTTGTATGAAAACTTTCGTGTATTTAATGCAATGCAATCACATGAAATATGCGACACTATTTTTAATTCTTAACGAATTGTTTGGTGATGATATGAATCCAAATCCAACCATGTTATTTACATTCATTCTTTTCGCTAATTTGATTTTTGTATTTGGTGTTTTTACGTTACGTACAGTCAAAGGTTCTCTAGATTACCTGCAGCTAGTGAAGTAAAGATACAGAAATGTGAATGTTTTAATTTGTTAACCTAAGAGAAATGTAAATAATCATCAGCTTTGTAAGGGAAAAAAAAAAAGACTACTATATATTAATTATTTTGATTTTTGTTTTCTCAACATCGCGAAACATGAAGCAGTAAAAGGTACAATAAAGATAAAGAACAATATAAGTAATCCAACTTTAATCAGTCTTCTTCCTCCTCAATCCTCACAGTGTAACGCTCGGAAACTTGCAACGATCATTGCCTGTAAAAGAAACAAAAAGTTTTGTTAATTACTACTATACATTCCATAAATACCCATACTCTGCCACGTGAATCGTGACTATACGAAAAGGTTATTTTGGTCCAATCTTTGAAAAGGATAAAGAAGGGGCCTATTTATTATTTATTACCAGGGTTAGTCGTGGTTTCATGAGCTAGTCCATTGAAGTAACATCGAACGTTTTGGTTGCGGAACTGAGCCCAGTACGAACTAATCGCGTAGCTTGCGTGCCAATAAACTGAGACCGGTTCGTAACATTCTCTTCCCGGAGCCAAAGCCGCACAAGTGGTGTTGCTTCTGCCACAAGCAGTTCTCAAAGTTTCCTCAAGCTCAGCCTCGTTAGCTCCTTCGACCGGTACGCACCACACTTGGCCTTTGTATGGAACGTTGTTCGTCGGTTTAGGCAACGGGTTGAAACCGGTTAAGGGTCTTTGACCGGTGAAATCTATGTCGTAGATTGGTTGACCGTCGGGATGCATGATTCCCCAATGTCTCTGTGTTCCCGAACCGGGTTTTTGGTTTTCGTTGAACAGAGAAAAAACAAATGTCGGTATTGGTAAACCGGGTCTAGATGGCGTACCGATTGGTGGACTTGTGGTCATCTTCTTGATCAGATTCCGGTTATATGTAGCCGCGTTGAAAATGTTGGCTCCCGTTTCGTCGATGTCACCTGAATTAGGCCATCCGGTTTCGGAGATCGCGAGACGGATGTGTGGGTAACCGAGCTTGGTCATTGCGAAGAGAACCGAATCCAACATTTGGTCTAGAAGATTACGGTAAACCAACCCGGTTTGAGGGTCGGTATAAGTGGAGTTTCCTTGGAACAGAGCATAGTCCAAAGTGGAGTTCATGGGGTTTCTTGACCAGCGGAAGTAAGGATGAACATTGATGAAGAAGTAAGAATTTGTTCCGTTGAGAAACTTCAGCAACGGTAATATCACTGGTCCGGCGATTTCTTCCCGGAATGTTCCGTTAGAAGGAGGAAACGACGATCGTAGAGCATCCATGGCGAGAGGTGTCCCGACTTTGATGTTGTGAATCCCACGAAATCTGAGAGAGTTCACGATTTTGCGCATCGCCGGTACAAGATTGGCCGAGATGTTCCCGTAGTTATAGCTGAGGACTTCGTTTCCGACGAGGACAAAGCGAATTTGTGTTTGTGGATAGTACGGGAGGATATTGGTTCTGACCCATTCGTCGGCTGTGGTTTGGTTGGAGCTGAGTGAGGTGATTTGGTGGTTAGGGACGGTTATGGTGACGTAGAGATTGGTTCGAGAGAGGAGTGTGAGACTCTCTGGATCAGCGTCGTAGAGTTTGACATGACCAGCTTTGATAGATTTGATGAAGTTGATGGATTGGTATGGAGATGGGAGGTTGTTTCCTTGTCTTCCGTAGTTGATACCAATCTTGCTGGCTAAATCTAGCATTGTTTTCCTTTGAAAGTAGTACTTGTGCCTTTGGAACCTAAGCGCGGAGCAACATGAACCTGTCAAACAAAGCAAATCATGTTCAATATGGGATGATATTGCATATTGAAAATGTAAACATGATGCATTTTTATAAAACTTATTGAGTTGAAAACGCTGTGAATAAACGGAGAAGATGAGTTACCAGAAAAGACAAGGAGGGTGAAGAGGAAGAAAGCAAGAAGAGTCATGTCTTTGCGTTTGGTTTGCAATGTGTTCCTGATGATCAGATTGTGATTTTTAAGATGGAATGGGTGTGGAATTGGTGATGTGGTGTTTATAAGTAGGAGTATGGTGTAGGTTTATTAAGTCATGCAAGAAAAGCTTTTTTTTTTTTTTTTTCTTTCGGCCTTTTGATTTCTTTTCAAACTCTCATAGTTCTTTTGTGCTATGGTTTTAAAAAGATTGTTGGTTGGATGGTTCAAATTGAACCAATAACTCTTTCCCCAAAATACATATAGTTGTCAAAATTGAGAACGTTATACAAATCCATATTGGTAATTGCATATTGAAAAAACACATCAACATAGAATGATATTTGAGTTGAGTAGACTAATGAACTTAGGATTCAAATGGTTACGGTAGATAGGATGGACAAATCCATCAACGGTTTCTGGAACGGACAACAAATCGTTCTGTACCAGCTCTATTTGTATAAGTGATTCATAGTTAATATCTGGTAGTTTTATTGAATACGCACTCACTACAAACATAATTTATGAAACGTAAATAAGAAACACCATAATTACCGAGGGATTTAATTTGTTCGCCTCAACCGAAACAAACGACAATGTTGCAGACCCTTCCTTAATTTACATCGGATAAAAATTATATAAATATAAAGCATATAGTAGTGTATTTTTTTTTTTTACCCAAAAAAAAAGAAGCATAGTACTAGTATTTAATAAAAATGAGTAGTTATCGCCGGCAGTAACAACCAAAACCTGAGACAGATGGCTTTTAGACGACCACTGATACTAATCGTCATCTTCATCGTTTTAACCGCCAGCGTCAAAATCGCCACCGCGGATGAGCCGGTTCCGACGCCATGGCCACACCAGTTCCACGCGTTAATGTTTATGAATTACTCCGGCGATCTCTCGATGATTGACCTTTGGTACGACTGGACCAACGGTCGTAATTTCAATATCATCCAGGAGCAGCTCGGTGGCATTACTTACGACCTTGAATGGAACAATGGTACATCCTTCTTCTACACGCTCGACGAAGCAAAATCTTGCCGCTCAGCTCAGCTCGAGGTTTGTATTATTATTATTTTTTTTTGTTGTTGTTTACGACTCGGTCGCAGATCTCAGAATACCTTGTGGCTGTAGAATAGGAACAAATTCAAATTTGGGCGACGGAGTAGCCAATTTGGTCAATTTTGTTTTTGATTTGTGTGATTTTACTAGGAAAATGAGAGTTAGAAAACCAGAAATTGCTCCAATTTGAAGCAACAAAGGACCTCCTCAGTTATAATGTCTGATTAGGATACGCATTGAGAGGTTTGAGTGTTTCATTTTGAGTAGGAAACTGAAATCTCCTGAGAGCAGTAGCATGTAGCGTCTAATTATGATTTTGCCAGTACTCTTTGTGCTTTGTATTATAAGCCCTCATCTTATCTGAAGTCTGGTGAGTGGTGACTGTGATAATACTCTGCAAAATCCTTAACCAAGATCAGGAGATTATGATTTGGTACTAGTAGTGTGCAAGACCGGGTCTCTTGGTTTACATGAGGACTTTGGTAGAGTAGAAACCTGTAGGATCAGAGGGGGATGAGGGTGCTGCGTGACTTTCCATATATACGAAGACTTGGTTGTTTTATTTTGATAATATAGTCGAGTTCGTAAATAGTAACTTGCTGAATAGGCTTGGAATTTTATGATGCCATAAGGTTGGAATCCTGCGACCAAACTGGCTAGATGGAGCCAAGTATCTAGGCCAACAAAATGTGAGTGGGTTTCTCTGCAATGTATGGGAGAAAGTTGACTTTATATGGTACTATGAGGATGTTGAAACCAAGAGACCCGTGCAATGGATCTTCTATACAGGTGATATCTCCATGCCATTCTCTACTTACCATGAAACCTCGGTTTTATTTTGAACGCAAAAATTCACCGGAAAATTTGTTGCAGGGAGGGAGGCTCATATAATGACATTTGAGGTTGGTGCGGTCTTAGAGGATGAGAAATGGCAGGCGCCTGTTTATTGTTTCAACAAAGAGAAAAAGTGTTTATCTACGAAGGGAGCTTTGAGAGAATTTAGAGGATACAAAGAAAAGGCTGCCATGTAATGTTAATAAACGAGACCTTTTTCTCTTTCTTTCTAGAGGATCGATCAATCAGGAAGAGCACAAGAGTGAATAAAATTATCGACGGAGGAGACCTTTAGAGTTTGTGTAAAAGTCTAATAATTCAGAAAGATTATTATGTTTGTTCCGCATTGCTTTGTCTATGATACGAGTAAGTTGGGTCGCGATCATAGTTCATACAACTTTGTTGATGTCTTTTAAAGCAAACTTAACAACTTGTTACCACGATTCACGAACCTTTTAAAGCAAACTTAACAACTTAAAACCCATACTCTTCCACAAAACCCTTAAGATTCAAATCCGACGGTCCACCTTCAACGGCCGCGTCAAAAGCCAGCTTCTTCCACCTCGCCGCACTCTCTCTCATCTCCTCCGCCTCTTCGCCCTCACTCATCACCCTTTCCAAACACCTTCTCACCTCCTCCTCATCCACGTGTCCATCCTCCCCTATCTTCACCTTCACTCCGATCCTCCATGAATCCTCCACAAGCTTCGACGTCGTACACTGATCAGCAAACTGCGGAAACGCAACCACCGGAACACCACTCTCTAAACTCTCCAACGTCGAGTTCCAACCGCAATGAGTCACAAAACACCCCACCGAACGATGGGCTAAAACCGCCGTCTGAGAACACCAATCCACCACCAAGCCTCGCTCAACTCCTCTGATCAATTCAAGAAATCGATTCTTGCCTTCTTGATTTTTCTCCCTCACGATCCACAGAAACGGTCGGTTTGTGGCTAACACGCCGTGAGTGAGCGCCTCCATGTGTTTTTCCGGCAAATCTTCCGCATGAGTTCCCAATGATACGTAAACCACGGACTTATCGAGGTTTGAGTCTAGCCATTTCGTGTAATCCTCGTCGGAAGATTTGAAAAGATCGGCTTTGCCGTCGGAGGAGGAGGAAACTAAAGGTCCGATTGGAATCATTCTGAGTTTCTCAACAGAGGTTAAAGCATCGTGTTCCAATGCAGAGAAAGTGTTCACAAGAATCTTAGGGTTTGGTTCCGACTCGAGAGCTTCGATGTGTTCTTTTAGTGTCACAAGAGCGGATGGTAATGCCTTCGACGGTTGAAGAAACGACGGCAGGTCTCCGGTGGTGATCACTGGCAGTTTTGGTAGTTTTATCGGATCAGTAAGGAAGAGGTGTTCGTAAGAGGTGTTGAAGTAGTAGTAGTAGATGTCTAGTACAGTGGCTGGTTCGATCCAGAGAAGTGCAGTCGGGAGGTGAAACTCACGCGCTACCGTAGCAGCCCAGGGGACGAGAACAGAGTAGATTACGCCGGTGATAGGCTCTGTGTTGGCCTCGAGATTGGCTCTGATGATGTCACTGAGGCCTTTCGAACCGCAGCGTTTGAGTTCGGACATATAGATCTTCTGGTCTTTGGAGGACTTGACACCGTTGTCGAATCCATCAGTGAACCAAGCGAAGGACAAGCCTTTTGTGGAAGGTGGCTCGCCCATACGACGGTGAGCTGAGATGGCGGTGGAGTATGTGACGGTTGCGCCGTGGTGGATGAAACGGTTGGCTAGTTGGAGCGCCGGGTTTATGTGACCTTGAGCCGGGAAAGTTACAAGCAAGTAGTGAGGATAACGAGGGCAACCATTACCGGAAGTAGCCATTTTAGTGTTTTGAGGATGTTCAAGTTTGAAGTAAACATGGAACACACTCAAGCTTTTATAAATAGCTAAATAATTACACCGAAAATATAGACCTAGGTAAAAAAATGTGCCATGCACATGCAAAATTTATGTTATTCAATTTCATATAGACATAAAATTGTATATATTGAGGCTTTGAAGAAAAGAAATAACCTATATAATAACAACAATATGAATAAATGCTAATTACAGTTATATTTTTTCGTCTTTAAATAAATTTTTTGATTTTTATTTAAAAAAATTATATAGTTGCGTCTATTCATTGTATAGTTGTGTTTTTTATCTTTAAAAGAAATCACATCGTTATTTATGTTTATTGTGGAGTTGTATTTTTTCACCATATCTTATTCGTAACTTTTTGTTTCAATAGTTATGTTTATCAAAATGTTTATGTCTTTTGAACTCTATATATATATATTTGTTTTGTTTTAGATAACTTACAAATCATTGTTCGCTTACACAAATTTTTCGTTTCATGATGGATCTAAATAATATGAATTTTAATATCAAAATCCAACATTATTCTATAATATAACTAAAGATTTTAGAAAATGATTATATTAATATATAAATTTAATCAAGTTTAATTATGTAACTTACCGTTGCGTTTATTTATCATAACTCTTCGTAAAATATGTGTTTTTAAGATTTAACGATATAATCTTTTATTTTTAGAAGTTTGTATTTTTTCTTATAATTATTGGTTGATAAATTTTCACTCAAATATAAAATTTTATTTATTTTAAAAACTATTGTATCAAAAATTTGTATTTAGTTATTATAATCTTTTGGTTGATAACATTTGTTTATTAGTAATATAAATATCAATAAATGTTATGATGTTTGTTACTCTTTACTATAATTTTTCATAAAATATCTTATACTTATAATACATACAAATTTTGTTTACAAGATTGCCTCGATTCATTATGACTTTTCATTTAATAATTTTTTTAACTTAGAGTTGAGTTGTTCTGCCACAATATTTTTTTATTATAAGTTTTCATTTTAATTGTTGTATATTTTTATCTCAAAATTATATGTGCTTAATATTTATGTAGTTTTGGCCCTACTTATTATTTTCCTTCTTTTGAGATAATTTTTAATTTTATACTTAGCATATATTTTTAAACTATTTTCTTAATTTTAAATGATTTTATAATATATAATTCTAAATTTGAAATTTAATTTAACTTTTCTTGAAATATTTCCCCTCCGACATCGCGAGGGTCTAACTCCTAGTAATATAAAAATAACAATCTGAATAAATGTCATTAACAATTGCGATTTTTCGTCGTACCTTTCGTTAAATAATTTATTCCTTAAAAAAATATCATATGGTTGCATCTGTTCATTGTAGAGTTATGTCTTTTCACCATATCTTATTTACAACTTTTCGTTTCAATAATTATGTTTATCTAACTGTTTATGTCTTTTGAACTCTATATATATACATATATATATATATATATATTATGTCTTCTTAGATAACTAACAAATCAATAAATCATTGCTCGGTGACACAAATTTTTTTCGAATCTAAACAATATGAATTTTAATATTCAATATCCAACATTGTTCTATAATCTAATTAAAGATTTTAGAAATGATTATAGTAATATAGTAACTTACAATTGCATTTAATCATCGTAAATTTTCGTAAAATATGTGTTTTTTTAAGATTTAACTATTTCGTCTTTTATTTTTAGAACTTCTGTATTTTTATTATAATTATTGGTTGCTAAATTTTCACTCAAGATAAATTTTATTTTATTTTTAAAATTATTTTATCAGAAAATTGCATTTACTTATTGTAATCGTCTGTTTGATATTTTCACTTAGGATCACTTCGTCATAATATTTGTTTATGAATGATATAAATATCAATAACTGTTGTGATGTTTGTTATTCTTTACAATATTTTTTCATACAAAATCTTATACTTATAATACATAAAAATTATTTAAATAATTTGATTTGATACAAGTAAAGTTGCTTCTATTTATTATGACTTTTCAATTAATAATTTTTAACTAGAATTGAGTCTTTTTACCATATTACCTACTTATTATTTTCTTCTTTTGAGAAAATTTTTAATTTTGTTATTTAGCATATATTTTTAAATAATTTTATAATATAAAATTTTAAATTTTAAATTTATTTTAATTTGTTTTGAAATATTTCTCGCCATGTGTGAGTTCTAGTAATAGTAACGAGGGCCAAAAAAAATATTGACGTAATACTCGACTAAAAAGATAATCTCTAGGTAGACATTTTAAGACTTTTTCCTTCTTTTTTTTTCTTAGTTCTTCTAAAAATGCAAAGATACCCAAAAAGTTATTGAATGGAGGTGTTCTAAGAGACATGTTGGACTGTAAACAAACATGTTGGAGCAGAGCAGTGATAAGGTAATTACTAAAAATAATATGGCCTAAACAATTTACTATCTAATTACTCATCAGTAATCATTTCACCGAAAAAACAATACATGTGGTCTCATTAAATTACTAAAAATAATAATATGGCCTAAAGATCTTGCTTCCTTTGCCTTACACGGCCCCTTACCGTATGGCCGGGCTTGTTGAAGTTAAATAATTGAGAACACTAAAGCATCAGAACAATAACAAATACACTGTCTGTAAACAGTACACTGTTTGTCTGTGTCTTGCAAGATTGGTGGATGAGAGAAGTATTGTGACGACCGATGAGTAATGGCGACAAGTAGAAAAATTTGGCTCAGTCTGTTTATCACTTCTCACCCTCCACACCAAACCACAATGGTGTACTCACATTCTGATTAGATCATATCATTGGTTGGATTTTTGTATGTTTGCTATCCCTTATTACTAACACATAGTTATATTAGTTTGTTTTTTTAATCAAAAATTATTAGGATCTGATTAATCATTTTTTAGAGATTTTCGAATACCAACAAAGTTTATTTGTACGGAGAGACTTTTCTTTTTTGGTTAAAAGTCATTAGGGTTTTGGAATTGTTTTTTTGTAGTTTTTGGAGACAAGTTGAACAAAAACTATTTTGTTTTTAGTCATTTTGAGTGGCTTGCCTTTATGTTATTTTTAGGTTTTATATTACGATTTCCATATCAAATGTTCTTGTTGCATTTGGATTGTTGTATTCGATTTCAAAAAAAACATTGAGTGGTTGCGGGTTGGCTGGTCCAAATGATAGGATAGCTGCATATATAAAATCTGTCAAACTATTCATGCAAGGTAATATAAAAATTGGTTATGTTTCTGAAATGTAGATTGTTTGGTTGTAATATGTGATCGTTGGAATATGAGATTATAGCTGATGTTGCTTTTTTATCGGTGTTTTGATTTTAGGATGAGATGAGTGTGTGCTTGTGTTGACATTGAGGTTGCTTCATAGTACAATGCGTAGAAAATAACATCTATTGGTAATATTTAATTTTATTATGGATGCTGGTTTTTTTTGGTTGTTTGTTACTTTGGTGATGTTGTTGTTGTGGTGATCCATATGTAGGTTATGTGATATTATAATATATTTTTGACTACTCTCTAATGGTTAGTGTTATTTTCCTAATTCGGTTAGATTGGAACATTATCGGTTAAGAATCATATTATTATTACTAATATTTTTTTTTTAATTTACTTATTGTTTTAAACATTTTTAGTTGTATACTTTGATGTAAAAAAAATGATAGATTTGGAGAGATGATTTTATTTATTCACTTAATTTTTTTAGTTATTGTCTTAAACATTTTTAATTGAATGTTTTAATGCAAAAAAATATATATGTTTGGACAGATGGAAGTCTCTAACCCCCCTAAATTGCTTATATGGCAGTTTCACAAAACGTTAGATCTGGTACTCTACTTTATTATATAAAGTAATTCAATTATTTTGAAATGTTTGTTACTTTAAAAATACCTTTTTTGTGTATATTGATAATTTAACGTAACACTTAAACAGCTATAATTGAATAGAATAAATCTCCTATATAATCTCCTATATAATATAATGTTAGGGAAGTACACTATTTTTTTTTTGTAGATTATATAATAGTTATAACTTTATAGGTTAGTTATAAAGATATATTATTATTTGATTCATTAGTTAGTTATAAAATAGGTTATATGGGTTGTAACCATTAACTATACTTAAATTTAGGATATTCTTAAAAATGATATTTTAATGAATAAAATAAAATCTCCAAAGAGTATATTTACATAATACAAAAAAATCTCATAAATTAATCACTCTTAAGCGTGATTTCCGATTATGCAGCCAAAATAAAATCTAACCTAACACCTATCCAAACTTTTAGTATAAATCATTGATATCTCCATTCACCGGAAGACACCATATTCATACCAAAATAATAGAAAAAATAACATTATTTATATAGTCTAAATTTACGAGTAAAAAGAAAGTATATTAGTAAAATTAATACATTAATAATTTAAGTATATCTTATAAACCTTGGTTCTCAAAGTTAGTAACTCACCAGATCGTGACATGTGTTAATTCTAACGATTAAAGATTAAAGTTAAAAACTCATCAGATCGTGACATGTGTCAATTTTAACGATTAAATATCAAAATTAGTAACTCATCAGATCGTGACACGTGTCAATTTTAACGATCAGAAATCACAGTTTTCAAACTTGGTAAAACAAAGCATAAGATAATTGTAATCTTTTGTCCAAAAAAAAAAAAAAAAAAAAGATAATTGTAATCTTATTATATTTAAAAAAACAAAGATAAATATATTATGTGCCATCCATATCAAAGTTTTACTGTTACAAAGATTCTCAACCACTACATGGTAAAATAAATATACTATGTGCCATCCATATTTGGTTGTGTTAATTTTAACAATTAAAGATTAAAGTTAAAAACTCACCAGATCGTGACATGTGTCAATTTTAACGATTATATATCAAAATTAGTAACCCATCAGATCGTGACACGTGTTAATTTTCACGATCAAAAATCACAGTTTTTAAACTTGGTAAAACATAGCATAAGATAATTGTTATCTTATTATATTTTTTAAAAAAACAAAGATAAATATACTATGTGTCATCCATATCAAAGTTTCACTGTTACAAAGATTCTCAATCACATTTTTTTTTAGAAGGGGGATTCGTATTTTCCCCATGAGAAACGAAAGAAGGCTTCCACCTCCAAGTTTAACTCAGACGCGCTGGGCATACCTCTTCCGTGCGTTTTTCTCGTAATCCGAATCCTCATTACTAATGGAATCGAAAGGATCTATGAATTTTGGTTGTATAATTATACTATATAACCTAACACATTAAATTTTATGTCTTTGTTTGCACCAAAAGAAAAATAATAGTAATAATAATATGTCTCTATGGTTAGCCAATTTTGGACACTGAGTACTGCAACTAGATTTGTGAAGGCACATGCGAAGAAAACAAAGATCATGAAGAACCGATTGACAGTCTTAGGAAAAAAGCTTGAATTGAAGTCTGAACTAATCTTTTTATCATATTAAAAATCTTATTATATAAAGTTGGGTTTGAAATGTGTCAAGTATACTGATGAGATGTTGACACATGTCAAAAATTATTATTTTTCAAAACAGCTAATTAAGAAAATAACATTAAATCTAAATAAAATTTACATGTTTATATCTTAAAAAAAATTTCTAAATCAAAAAGGAAAATTAACAAAACTAATTTATTTTCCATTGTAAGTTACTTATATAATACGTGTTTTCTCAATAAGATTTTGACATGTATAAAAAAAAGTAATTCACTAAGCATGTATATTATTATTAATAAATAAATAGTGAATAACATATTTAAAAATAATAGCATAATTTATGTCAAAAGAATTATTTTTTTTGAAACATAATAGGACAGCTAATTAAGAAAATAATATCTACGTAACATTACATGTTTATATCGAAAACTTTGGAAGATAAGTCGGTGGTTGATGATTCTGTTCAAAATTTAGAGTTGCCTTTTCTGAATAATGTTGATGATTCTGGTACTGAAACAAAAGCTACTTGAGAAGCGGTTTCAAAATTAGGAAGTTGGAACGGTATACCATTTTAAAATTGGTTTCAAACCGGATTTATGTGGTTTTCTATCGGATTATGTTCGTAAACCATTTAAAACAGATATATAAAGAAATATATGAGAACTTTTGATTCGAGTAAAAATAAGTTGAGAATTTATGATTCGAGAATATTTGAGACGAGGTCATAGATTTAAGTTATTTTGGAACAACTGGATACTTCTGAAGAGTAAATAGGTCGTTGATCCCTAACGTAAATATGACGTATGTCATGTTTTGGATTGTATATAAAGTTTCTATTTTGTATATCTGAATTATCTAAGACTTATATATACCATCCTGATTATAATTTTCAAATTTTTATTTTTATTATATTATATTAACTTTCTTTCAATTTCTCAAATTTTATAGAGTTAGTCATAAAATCATTGTAATCGAGTAGATAATTTTCACCAGTTGTTCATCTAAAATATCTTTTGAGTAAAAAAAACTTTATGATTAAAGAAATTATGTCACAAAATTTTTTTAGTAATTATAAGAACTATAATTATGTCAAAGTAAAAGTAAAACAACATAAAGTTTGTTTAATTTGTTTAGAAG
The DNA here is from genome assembly GCA_024034495.1 of Camelina laxa. Taxonomy (NCBI): domain Eukaryota; kingdom Viridiplantae; phylum Streptophyta; class Magnoliopsida; order Brassicales; family Brassicaceae; genus Camelina; species Camelina laxa. The sequence continues at coordinate 22,266,658 of CM043880.1, read as the reverse complement.
ACATTTTATAGATGGCGATAAAGAGCATATTTTAACAATAAAATAATTTTGGGTGTAAGAACATATTTTTAATGGTAAAACATAGAGTAAAATTGTACGTGGTTATTTATTAGATGTTGCTTTGATGAATTTGTTGCATGGAAAATATTTTGTGAATAAGTTGTAAAACATTTTTGAAATTTGACAATAATTATATTTGTAATGATGAGTATTTGGCAAAAGTTTTAGTGGGATATAATTTAGTTTTAGATTATTATAATAATTGTTGTAATATATTAAAAATATATAAATATAAATAAATGTATGAAGGTAAATACAAATATTCTCTAACTTAAATTATTTGTATATTTACTTTGGGAAATAAAATTTCTTTATATATTTTTAAAAAATTGTTTAAGGTTTAGAATTAATTTTTTCCACAAGTTTTAAACCCGCACATCTTGCGGGCTCTTATCTAGTTTATTTATATAGCCTGGATTTACAGATTCACTTATTAATAATTGAGATTTACGGATTCCTTTGATTATTTTAGATGTATTATTAATATTAACAAGGAATCTTGAACATAAATCATAATATCTACCATCTACCGAAAATTTACCTTAATCATAAATACTATTATTAATCAATTAATTCTGAAGAATAATATCATTTTAAAGAATACAATATATAAATAAATTTAACAATATAAATGAATCTCTTACAAAATCTTTCAAATTAACAAATGTAAGTGATATATAAGTTTAAATATAATAAATTATATGATAAATTGAGTTATAATTTTTATAAGGGACAATTGGTTAAATGTAAAATGATAAGATTATATGATAAGATTGTTTAAAAATATAAAAAATTATTTTAATATACAAAATATATGCATTAGTTTTGTAGTACTCATCTAGTAAATAGAGTAAACAATTAAGCATATCATTTGCATATCTTAGAGAATGTTAGCAGCCCATTGTTAATTTTGAAATCACTACTAAAATTATTGGGCAAAAGGGGTGTGGTTTTCCCAAGCCACACCAAAATTTTCTTTTATAACATGGTTGGCTGTACTTAATAGGCTAACTACTGGAGATCGAATGATAACATGGAACGAACTATATGATTTGTCTTGTGTTTGTTTTTTTTTTTTTTGTCAAAAATCGATAGAAACTGTCATTATACCATGCATTAGGACCAGCTTATGACAGTCATCTCCGGTTTAAGGCTACAGCCACATCCTATGCTTCTATTAAGGTACTTTAAGCTACTTATAATTTGTTGACATGATAATAGAAGCTGGTGGAGTTAAGTGAAAGAGTCCATTCGGAGGCTTGGCAGTTGGTGTTATTGACTGTGTATAAACAGAGATAGAGTAGCTCAGTAGCATATCCTTATCCAGGGTGATCAATCATTTGGAGTTTGCTAGAGCTTGTTGGCTCTGTTCTTGGGAAAAGATGAGTTTGGATAAGAAATGAGTTACAATTCTCTCTTCTTATCCTCCGTAACAGAGCTCGCAGGCTCAATCTTGTTTTACACATCCGGTTAACAAAGCAAATATAAGTCAAATTATTGTCGGTGGTTATTAGCAAGAGGCGACACGTTGTTCAATTTTCAATCCTTATCTTAGTGTATCGCATATTGGACCTAAACTTGTATTTCAAAAGTTGCCTATTGTGGGCTTTAATATAAAGTTGAGTTGACCACAATATATTAAAAAAAAAAAAAAAAAAAACTAACTAAAGCTAGACAAATGTGACTTAATAATGTTATGTTGATGAATTATTAGTCGACAAAAAAAAAAAAAAAAAAAAAAATGTTGATGAATTATTAAAACAAAAGAACTTGGGGACCTTCAGTTACCATTGGTGTAACGATGAGTTTGATGATCTCTGGTTTGATTTCAAATTTTCAAGTAATGTTTTTGTAAAAGGGTCTGATTAGGTATATTTTATCTAATGAAGTTCAAAATATCTTACACTAAATCTTACAAAAGATCATGTTTACACTTGACATGACACTTAAAAAAATAAAAGGCTAGCCTAGCTAAGAAACTCACTCTTTCTTCTTCACTCGTGTTGCCTACAAATACGATCGCCAAAAACCCTAAAACGTCTACAATAGTTGAGTGATTTTGGTGGTGGGCTATGCTTTTATCTCCAAGTAAGTTTCAATATCCATCTTTTGCTCTTCTTTTATCCCCAAGTATGTTTCTTTGATTCTTAGCTTCTCTCTTTTGTTTGTTGTCTTTAGGTTCTTGAAAAAGATGGATCGTAGAGATTTAATCAGTAGTTTACCGGAAGCGATTAACTGCCATATCCTGTCCTTTCGAAAAAATGGCGGTATCTCTTTGCTTTTGTCCCTAATCTTGATTTGGATGACTCTGTTTATCTGAATCCCAGGAATAAGTTGGAAAATTCCACAAGTTTTATGGATTTTGTGGATAGAGTGTTGGCATTGCAAGGCAATTCTCCTTTACACAAGTTCTCTCTATGGCGTTGATCCAGTCCGTATCACTTGTTGGATACAAAACGTGTTGGAACGCGGTGTATCCGATCTTGAATCGGAGTTTCTGCTTCCTCCAGAGGTATACCTGAGCAAGACACTGCTTAGACTGAAGCTATATTTTGGGCTATATCCCACCTTTGATGTTCATCTCCCAAAGCTTAAGACACTTCATATTGAGTCAGTCCATTTTGAAAAGCATGGTATTGGCCTTACCAAGCTTCTTTCTGGTTGTCACATACTTGAGGATTTAGTTCTTAATGATATATATCTTGGTTCATATGGGACTTTGCCTCGGTGTCTTCCCCAACTCTCAAGAGAGTAACTTGTTTCGCTGGGAAGAGCGGGATGAGTTTCCAAAGAGTGTGTCTTTTGATACTCCGAATCTTGTCTACTTGAAGATTACTGACACGGTTGCAGGCAAGTATCCGAAGGTGAATTTTGATTCGCTTGTTGAAGCCCATATCGATATTTGCTTGCTTGTTGGAGCCCTTATTGATAGATTACCATGAAGGTTATGGGGAAAATGATATGGTTGGCAATGCAACAGATTTTATAATGCGATTATGCAATCTCAAGACTCTTTATCTATCTCCCAACACTCTTCAGGTTTGTTCCCATATCTTTCTTCTAGTCTTTTTACAAGTTTATGCTACTACTTAGAAGAAAACAAACAACCTGTAATCTTTATTCTTTTAACATTGCTTAAGTGTTCCAGTTGGTGATAGCAATTGAGTGATGATAATCAAGTTGTTCTGGTTTTGTTTCAGGTGCTTACTTACAGTTGTGATGCAATACCGCTCTTCAACAACCTGAGTCAATTAACTATTGGGAGTGATCCCACAGTAGGATGGCAGTCATTGCCGGGTTTGCTCAAGAATTCTCCAAATCTTGAAACTCTTATCTTCAAAGTATGAAACAAACCCTTGAAAAGCATTTACTGACTCATTTTTCAAAGTTCGAGAATATTTCAGGGCCTCATCCACAAACCCCCACGGATAGATGTGTGCTTGTGCAAACCTCATGAGGAGGGAGAGGAGATTCGCAGTTGCTTATCATCAAGTCCGGTCGGTGAAGGTTATAAAGATACGGGACTTTGGTGCATTTAATGATGACATGGAGATGCAGATCAATTTTTTCTTGGAGACAATGCCGAATCTTGAAAAGATGATTTTCTACTACAAACCCCTAAGTTTTGAAGATTTTATTGAAGTAGCAGGCGGACTTAAGAGGCTATTTTCTAAAGTAGCTTCTTCCAAGTGCGCTCTCCGTCTAATCTTGTCACAGAGAGTACCTTTACCGATTAGAAGCCTAACCTCTTAATCTCAGAGATAAATTAACAAAGCTTTTGGAGGACCCTTGCTTGCAGTCGCTTAAGTGAAGCTTCTCTTGTTTCTGCCTACCTTTGTGTTAAAAGACATGTGTTATTTAGGCTGTCCTTTTTGGCTCGCAATGTTAACTTCATATTCTGTTTGTTTCAGTTCGTTTGTTATGTAAAACTGATCTTGCACGAGTATCCTAGCTTGTAATCGCTAAAATGATCATAATGTAATCTTTAGTTTTTGTTTGTTTCAGTTCGTTTGTTGTGAAAACAGATGTTTGTTTCAGCTCGTTTTGTTATCTTGTAGGAGTAATTGGTCATACTCAAGAGCCAAGATATGTTGCAACTTAGAATCAGTCATTGTGAAATCTCTCAAAAACAAATTTTGTTCTCTGAATTCACTATCTTAATAGGAGATTGGTCCTTAGTTTTAATGTTCAAGGTGGAACACATACTCCGTCAAGCGTTGCAGCTTCGATGAATCCAACATTTGCTCTCTTTTAACAGCTTGTTTCTTCACAGTCACCATTTGAGAAGTTGCATCCACTGTCCAACCATTCTCTACAACATCTGTGTATATACAGCATAAAAAGATAACAATTATAATGTTAATTCTGATTCCACAGCATATATGGTTGTCACTAGATCCATGCTACAAAAACACTAAGCTAAGACATTGCCACAAACTCTTTGAGCTACTTCAAAAGTAGACACATTGCCAGATAACTTTTTGTGATTAGTTTCAATAGAAGAATGAATTCCAAAAAGAAGCAAAGGAAATCGTTTGAAAGTAGCTAATTCATTAGTATTAATGTGCGGTGAGGAAGATAATCGTTTGAAAGCAAAGGAAATTGCAAAAAGAAGCTTACAAGTTGTGGCATCATCCTCTGTCATCCCCAGGAAAAGGGCCAAATCACGGATGGTAATTGTGGAGTAGGCAGACAACAAAAGCTGAAACATCCTTTTTGTGTAAAGATCTGCAACAAAGCCCACAGAGATATAGCAATGGGGGATTAATGAAAAGTTCAACCAATGGGAAGAGGCAATAAAGAGTTCAACAATCGATATCTAAAAATGCTATAAAAGCTGTGCTGCCTAAAACAGGATACGGAATAAGGTACCACTTCGCACAACTCAAATCTATGTTAGGCCTTTGGTTGGAAAAAATACTGTCAACTGTTTTTGTTCCGACATTTAGAGTCTACCTCTCTACTAGTTTAATGATAGTGTTACTTTAATGCATTCAAATTTTATGTTCCATATAAGTTCACTGACAAGATACAAGTTGCTTTTTTGCATGACACAAATTCTAAAGTAAGGCTTCACAAGTTAACATAACAACACAGCTACTCAATCTCAATATGCAGATAAACCTAGAGTGGAATACGAAGTAACAACAAATTTGAGGTTACATGCTTATATAGTAATAAGCAGCCAGGAAGCTTAGCACAAGAATTACCTGAGAAAGCAGCAACCATATCTTTAGCTTCTTGACTCCAATCATAACCACGGATAGCTTCATACACACCAGCGTAGTCACGAGTCCACAGCTTCTGACCAATCTTCCAAGCTGAAACAACTTCAGGCTTCCTCTCCTTGATAGATGAAGGTATCGTTTTCCAGAGGAAGCGAGCGCTATCACTGCAGTAATTTCAAACAAGCACAGCAAACATCAAACACAATTCCAACTACAAAACAGTCATATATTCAACAACGGCAGAACCATAACTCTGTAGGTTCAACATACAACACTCACTATTAAATCTGATAAAGGAGTTGTCAACAACTATTAAATAAGATCTCCTAGTTTCTAGATGACAACACAAGGATGCAAATTTGCATCTACAAAGAGGATCTATATAGTCAATCAAAGCAAAAAGACCAATTCTAAAGCCCTAAAATCCGAAAGAATTTCTTCTCTAATTTCATCAGAGAACTGTTCACATCAGAGAAGAAGATTAAACCCACCAATCGTCGACGTAAAAGTAACCCAGAAGATGGATTGCGTAAGGCCAGTCATCATGAAACGCAATTCCTTCGGTAGAAACCTACAAATTAAAAGAAGCGATTGATTAAAACCTCACAAAACCCTAGTAGTGTTAACATCATCAGATTTTGGAACCTGAAGCATGAGATTATCGCAGATATCGGCGATTTTCTCAAAGGATTTTTCGGCTAAAGCTTCCTTAACAGAAGAGAGATCCATGGCTGGCTTCGATTGCACTGGTCTCGGAGCTTTGATGAAGATGACGACGACCCTTCT